>CM073778.1:47941151-48059208 GCA_037158775.1 Hetaerina titia
TGTATACATATGTAGTTATTTTTAACCGCCAAGAATTTTCTAACTACCAAGCAATGTGACGAAGTGAAGTTTGTTTTTCAGTTGTATTATGCAATTAAATTCATTGTAGATGATGCTGCATGGTAGTCCATTACCTAACAACGCTGGGCTACTGATCGGAGGGCTCGGATTCAATTCCCGGGTACACTTCGTGGCATCCAAGCTGTGTGATTTATTCGGGTGCCAGAACTACCCTGTAAACCATAGGTGGCACAATGAAAGAAACTTCCCCCCCCCCCTCACCTACGCTGAAGTGTCGATTTTTTACGAGTAGACATCATATAGAGGTTAGCTGAGCTCCACCCTCACATGCCCAACTAACCTTCCCGTTTTTTACTGTGGTTTTTGTGGAATTGGGATGTATTTTCTCTCCAGTGTCTCTAGTGGTCAAACGGGAGAGTGTTTTGATCGCTCGTGCTAGTGCGCCTAGTGAGGGGCGTGTAAAATTTCTCCATTCAAGGTATCGCTTGGTTCAGGTTTCCAATCTTGATCACCATTCGGCTTGTTTTGGAATCGCGGTAACCTGAAAATTGCACTATTTTGATTTTTTTGAGGTTTCACCAAAAAAAATCTGTCGGGAATCGAATCTCAGACCGTTAAGTTTCATCCTCTAGGCTTCTTCAATGCTGGTAGCATTTTTGTGTCGAAGATTTGAGAAAGTAGGTTGGAAATGTAGGAAAACATGTAGGTTTTAAACTTTGCACGGGGAAGAAAAGAACCTTCCGGATGAATTTTTGAGTAAGACACTGATAAGAGTGAGTGGAGAAGATATCATAAAGGTGGCGCGAACTGTTGAAAGACAAAAAGATAAGTTAGCGCCGGATAGTAGGAAGTTGGATAATATTTTTCTGTCACCGCGAAATTACGTACTATAAGGGTATGGAGAAGTAAATGTTGGGTAAATTAGAACATGTTGAAATGACGGGCCGAATATTATGGCTGTTAGTGAGCGTCCGAAACCTACCTTTTATGGATAATATTATATTTTCTTTCACCATGAAGAGATAGATAGATAGAGGTCTTTAATTTGGGCGAAATTGAGACCTAAGGGTCCGTTCTTCCATTTAACCTTTACCTTCTCATTGACTTTAATCTCTCATCCCTTGGTATTTCCCCTCTCCACCGCCGTCAATTACTATGTGATATGAAATTCTTACATAGCATCCTTAACGGAACTCTCCTTACCAACGACCTTCTTCCTCTATTCTCAATGCGTGCTCCCCTCGACCAACATGTTACTTGAATCTGATACAGATTCCAAATTTCCAACCCTCGGTCTCTCAACTTTCCCAATTCCATCGAATTCCCGCAACATTTAATTCCCTGAGCATCCAGTACCCTTCCCTGGACCTCTCTTCCTCCCTCAACGCGTTCACCTCCTTCCTTAAACGCCAGTTAGTAACTTAGTATCTCTCTCTGGTTGCATATGTGCTCTCCTGCCTTCTTATATCTCTTCTTAACATTATTTGTTAATTTTCATTGTTGTTTGTTGCTTTTACTTGTTCTTTTTCTTAGTTTATGTTATAAGTCAGCCAATGTAAAAGCCTTTGAGCCGTTTTTGGCTGCTTTGTCAAAAAAAAATAATAAACCCATTCCTCGTATGCATATTATATCAGGTGTAAAATGTATAATCACATGCATATATACACGTGTCATATAGAAGATATAAGAGACGATATATGAGACTCGTACATAAAGAAACGTGTCAAAATACAGCGAAGCATAATCAATCGCCGAAATATTATTTCCTTGGAGACCCCAATAAACTCCATTCAGTGGGAAGGATTGAGGGGAATAAAGGCTATGCGCCCGTATCAAATATAACAGTTCTAGGGATTCCTTCGCCGCAATGGAGTAATTTTCCTGCTGACGTCTTGGAACTTGGCCCAATCGCGGTTCCTGGGGCAGTGCGGGACTCCTCCGCGCGTATTTCACCCCGTGCAGATTTTTCGGAATGCCGCTGTCCTTGTGAGTCAGCTGTCACGTGGGCGTGGTTTTGGAAAGGGAGGGGTGTGGGAAGAGTGGGAAAGAGAACTTCCTTCTTTTTTTTTTAACTGAGCCGTACCTACGCACTAGAGAATTTTCTTCGAACCCAAAATTACAAGGAAGGGCAAAGGTGGGCAAAATAAATTTTTTTGCTACCCATTCGCGGTGTTGGTGGGAAGAAATTCAGCTTAATGATATGAGATTTTCGAAAAAATGGGACACAAATGACAAACTATACGGTACTCAGAGAGTACTATCGTTTATTCTGAAGAAGACGGAGCTAAATTCCATCAAAATTACTAAGAAATAACGTTTGAGTGTTCTTTTAATGTGTTCTTATATTGTTAGTTGTTGTCCAACTGTTTTTATTCAACCTTCCGTGTTACTTTGACGAGATATCATATACGATCTCTCGTATATCGACGTCTATCCTCCTACTTTAATGTCCAGTTACGCTCCATATGTACGGCACGGAAACGTGGTCACTGAAGCAGGAGGATAGACGTAGATTGGAGGCTTTTGAAATGTGGGTGTGGAGAAGAATGGAGAAGGTGAAATGGACCGAAAGGAAAACGAATGAGAAGTATTAGGGTTGGTGGGCGAGGAGAGGGGTTTGTTGGGAGAAATCCTATGGAGGCAGGAAAAATGGATGAAGGGCGTATTGATCGGGAGTGGGATGCTGAAGACTGTAATAGAGGGTAGAATGTTAGGCAAACGAGGAAGGGGCAGGAACAGGATAGGGATGTTGGACGGGATGAAGGGAGGAAGGAAGAGTCACAAAATATTTATTTGGTAGTTGTGTCCATCCCTTAACCCACCTTAACCGGTAGATTACCTAATATATATATATATATATATATACACACACACACATATATAATAACACGCCCATGTGTCGACGTTCGAATGAGGATAAAAGCAAAGCAACGTTTGTACTGTCACGTAAATAGCATTCTCAGGCATGAAATTCAAAGAAGGACGCATATGAGGTACTTGCATTATTACCCGTGTAAAAAAATGTACTCTCGCCTATTTATTCATTCCGAGGCATTAAAGGAGGCATTTTTGCGCCAATCTGCAATAAAACGCAATACTATTTTTTTTCCACTCCATACTTGACATGGGAGAAGTGGACCCTCTCATACGACTGCGCAAGTGGATAAAAATCCCCGAAGTACGTACGCAGTGACGATCAATTTCCGAGGGCATGGAATCAACATGCACTCACGGACGCACGATATTTAACGGTTGAAATTACACCATAAATCTCTAAGAGGGGATCGATGGCCGTAGGCAACGGAACGAGCGCCGTAATCGCATGGAAGTAGTCCTGAAGGAGTCAACATTTTCAGTACTCCACTCAATGCACTTGTGTGCGGTTGAGTTGTAAGCGCAAAAAAGTTTGGTTGCCTCATTTTAATGCTACTCTTCGTGTTAAGGCTTTCCTCATGTACTGCTCTTAAACGATTGACGACTGGGATAAATGTCATAACCAGACACGGCCATGTTCATCCACCAATCGCGATTAGGACTCTCGTGTTTTGCAAAAATTAAGGGGTGAACCTGTGAAATCCTCTCGGACAAGTTGGCGAGCAAGAGGGACCGGATGCGATCCAATCCCGTTTCCGGGGACTGCGAAATCTTTTTCACGCACTTTTGCCGAAGTACAAAAGACAATGTGGGTATTTAAGTAAATTGTTCTAATGTTTAATGGTCAATCGATAGAGGAGATGGTAACAGACATACGTAGTATCTCCTAAAAAGAAATAAAATAAATCCGGGAATAATTTTTTATAGTACGTTTGTGGAGGCACCAATGTCAGTCGCGGTACGCTTCTTGATCGACGAAATCTCGTTCGGGCACCTCGTCACGGTCTCCTTGACGTTATTCAGCGTTCCAAAATGGATGACTTTCAGGCTCCTTTTTATTCTCGGGAACAAAAAGAATTCCGGTGGTGCCACATCGTGGCTGTAGGGCCCTGGGACAGCGTTGCCACCTTTTGCTTGTCCAGGTACTCAGTACTTCAAGAGGAAGGCAGTTTGGAACGGTGGGTTGTCGTGGTGTAGTCTCCAGTTGGCAAAGATCTATTTTGTGACGCGTTACTCTCTTTCCCACTGCCTTTGACTTCCACGAAAAACTTGCTGCCCACTGTCTGTCCCTGAGGCACCAACTCTTTGTTGATAACCCCTTTTGAATCGACGAGGACGACCGGGAAAAATTCTACTTATATTTGGGTCAGACCTTGTAAACTTAGGGCAGAGTGAGGGTATGGTACATCAAGGATTAAGCACGTTCATTTTTTGTATGATGAAGTCATTCACTTTTTATCCATAATTAAAATTATTACTTACTCGTTTTCACAATTTTTATTGGCCGCGACGTGTTGTGGGGACCAACTAAATATCTGGAAACCATAAAGTCATTATAAACTTTAGGTATCCATATTTTCACGAATTAAAGACATTCTATTCATGTGTACGAATTTAGTTCATGGCAAACCCACAATTCCTCGTTTTCCTAGATTCAAACCGAGTCATCTAGTTTACCCAAAAATGCAAACTATGGGTTAATTTAAGTGTTAGTTAGTGGATATGTAACCGAAGGACCACGTTTACATAAGTATTGATATGATATTTCCTTAAATATTGACATCAAAGCTAGCTAAAATGGCTAGTTATGCGACATAAAATGTACATAGAGGTGGTAATCCGGAGGAAGCCCTAAATACGGAAAGAGGGGATACTAGGATTAATTAGAATCTAGTTTAAGGATTTTGCTGGGCATGTTACGTGAATTCGTGTCTTCTTTTCATTTGTATTTCGGAGGAAAAGTTCCTCTTTTCTTCTAAGGAAATCCCCACACAAGTTAACCTTAAAGGAAAACCTCTGAATTCCATCTTTTTGATTGATAATAAGTATCCCACTTTGGAGGAGACATTTCCGAAGAAGGGAACACGCCAATCAAGCGTTGAGATCCCCCCAAACAAAGGACAGAGTTGAAAATTTTAGATAGTCGCGGTGGAGGTAAGCATATGTGTCTCAAATCTCCTGCGGGAGAGAAGGAAATTGAATAAATGAACTGGAAACGGGAGTAAAACAGTGTGAAGGAATACGTTGGGTTGATATTTTTCGTGCGTTCCTATTGAGGAATTGTGTTGGTGCAGGAAAACCCTTCTTTTGCAATCGAGAGGACGTTGAGTCAGTTAATAAAATGAAGGGAGCCAACCCCCTTCGGGTCATTCAGAAAATAATGAACGATAACGAGAGCTCTCGCCCTGTAATCTTAACTTCAATAGTGAGGAGATCGTGTGCTCCCTCTCGCTTTGGGATGAAAATGGGTCGAAAAAGTCATTCTCACGTCATACTTCTTATCCTTTCCATTCGGAACGTCGAATCTCCCTCAAAAAACCGAATTATGTCCTGTGAACCAAATATCCTTTGATGCTATTCCCAGAAGGCTTATCGATGTTGGGAGCTAATGGAAGCCTAGGGCAGCAGACATTATGCGCTCGTTCTACGATGAAAATCTCTGGTTGGAAAATGTCAAGGCTAAGGGAATTTTTGGGTGGCTAGCCGAGGAAAGATATAACACGGCCAAACCCTCCCCCCCCCTTCCCTCGCCCCCAAAAGGGCGCCATTCTATTATTCCCTGATATTAAATAAACAAGGTGTTCGCGAAAATCGAGAGGAAAATTGCCTTCGCTCTCAAGCCAGTAATCGTGTTTCTGGTATGCATCAGTGGACGGTATTTGGGGAAAGTTGAATATCTTATGGGGGAAAATCTCGAGGTGCAGAGTTTCCACCCAGTGACTATCCCGAGAACGTTCATTTTATGTTTCTTGTCCTGGAAGGATAGTTCTTATAAAAATACGATTTTTTATATGATAAAATACGCTGAATAAATTTTAAATTATATGAGATATTATTATGAGGTAATCTGCCGGTTAAGGTAGGTTTTTGGATGGACACAACTATCAAATAAATATTTTATAACTCCAAACAAAATCCAATCCAGCAACCTACTCTACATCAGGTCCCTCTTCATCTCTGTGTACTTCCTTCCTCTCTTCATCCCGTCCAATATCCCTACCCTATTCCTGCCCTTTCCTCGCTTGCCCAACATTCTCCCCTCTATTACCTTCTTCAACATTCCACTGCCGATCAGTAGCCTTTCATCCATTTTTTTCTGCCTCCAAAGGATTTCTCTCATCAAACCCCTCTCCTCACCCACCATCTCGAGTACTTCCTCATTTGTTTTCCTCTCGGTCCATTTCACCTTCTCCATTCTTCTCAACACCCACATTTCAAAAGCCTCCAATCTACGTCTATCCTCCTGCTTCAGCGACCACGTTTCCGCGCCGTACGCTACGCTCCATATCAGAGTTTTTACGTGTCTTGTCTTAATATCCCTACTCAATGTCCCCGCCACATAAAATAATAACTGTGCAATTAATAAAGAGATCTGTAAAATCTGTAATGCGTGGATAAAATTAAGACAAGGAAATTGAAAATAAAGAGTAGAATTAATGGAACTAATTGTTATAATGGACGGAATTCTTTCCTCTCTCTAACATACTGTTGTTGTTATTAGATATCATTCTTCCCGGGTAGCAAACCCTTTTGCTTTCTCCTCTTCTTTTCTTCGATAGGGTCATCTAGATCCCATCATCATCATCCCTAGTCATCTAGAATCCCTCCAATTTCTATACTTCATCTCCAAAAGTCTTTCTTCTGTCGCCTCTTCTTCTCTTCAAGTCTTTCATTACTCATTGGATCCAATTTAAACATATTCGAAGATCCGTTTTGTTAATCTATTTCCGTTGTTTGTATACCCTCTGTTCCGTATAGAAGTTCAAAGAATGTGAACCTTATTTATCATTACTGCTATACTTTGATTATTTTACTCATTAATTCTTAATCTCCATACTTATGTATTTTTTAGTGAACTAAGTATTTTCCTAATGTTTTTTCCTCTTCCTAGTGGTTCTAAACTGGCTAGTTTGTACTTCAGTGCATTTTGGCATACCCTTAATTAAAGTCAATTTATTTTCCGACCTTGTAATTACGTATTATAATGTTATATTTTCGCGTTCTTAGATGTGTACTTCTTGTGATAAACAACCTTAGTTTCCCTCTAAGGTCCTTTCTTTATATGAATCATTGAAGTTTTATTTCCTATTATTTATATTTGTTTCCGAATTTGTTTATTCCTTTCGCTTTGCATTTCATTAATAGCAACTGATTATTGTTCTTATATTTTTCATAATACCTCCTTAGATTCCGTGTTACTTCGACGAGAGCATATATGTATCCACGTCTATCCTCCTGCTTCAATGACCAGCTACGCTTCATATTAACGGCGCGGAAACTTGGTCATTGAAGTAGGAGGATAGACGTAGATTGGAGGCTTTTGAAATGTGGGTGTGGAGAAGAATGGAGAAGGTGAAATGGACCGAAAGGAAATCGAATGAGAAGTACTACGAATGGTGGGCGAGGAGAGGGGTTTGTTGGGAGAAATCCTATGGAGTCAGGAAAAATGGATGAAAGGCGTATTGATCGGCAGTGGGTGGGCAGTTGAAGAATGTAATAGAGGGTAGAATGTTAGGCAAACGAGGAAGGGGCAGGAACAGGATAGGGATGTTGGACGGGATGAAGAGAGGAAGGAAGAGTCTTAAAATGTTTATTTGGTTGTTGTGTCCATCCATAAACCTACCTTAACCGGTAGATTAACTTACACATGCCTCCTTAGAAGTAAATGTTTATTTCACAAAAAATTAACGGAAAGAAATTCCGGATCTAACAAAAAACGTTTACCTATCGCAAACCTAGGTATTTAAAAGTTAAAATATCGTGGAATCAAATCCGAAAAAGGGACTTCAGTTAACACTGGTGATTCAAAGTAAAAAAAAATGAGTTCACTTTGTGAATTAGCACATTCAAGAAACACTGTTCGAAGTTCCATTGAGCATATTGTTTGTTGTCTTAGATCGTCCTAATGCCCAGATGAGCCTCTCTGATTCTATATCATAACTTCATCTAATGATCCGTCACGAGCAGAAGGGCAGCTTAACGTTGTTCCTCACGAATCCAACTTAAGTCATAACGTGATGTTGGCGGTGGATTAAAAATAATTATATTTATTTATTTATTATTTACATACTTCGTTGCAATTAGGCAATTTTCCTGGTGGCAACGGTCCAGTGTGATCACTGGTCACTCTTACAATGCACATACATACACACACAAGAAGAACAGATATGAGACAAAATGCTCGTATATTCAATGACACTTTTAAGATTACCGACCTCTCCTTTACCATCACACAAGGATTAGGTGTACACCACACGAGTACATACTACGCACCGTCCATCGCCACACTTCGTCCGTAATCACGTACTCTTCAATTTCATATACCGTTCAAAATCGCGTCCCGTTAACACATTATTCATAGCACAAGTACATACGGTTTTATTTCTCACTCACACGTTTTTAAGGTGAGCATACACCTCGTTTTAAATTTATTTAATGAATAAGGGAAGGACTTAAAGATATCCTCAGGTAACTCATTCCATTCTTTTATTCCACGATTGAGGAAGGAGTTTTTTTTAATGTTTGTTTTGTGCTCTCTATGTTTTATTTTGAACTGATGGTCCTTCCGCCCAATGTAATTTGGTTTGTCTAATCTATATGAAACAATTTGAACGCTCGTGACGCACTGGACCTAAGCCATGGGCCAGTAATTGGATTCAATACCGCAACGAGTCACCCAATCATGGTGCTGGCGAGCTTACTGCACGCGCGTCAATTGAATCACGCCGAGAGAGGGCGGGAAGGAAAATTTCATAGAATTATTTGATTTCCAACCCAAAATTAAATGTCAAATATCACCGAATTAAAATCCACAAAGCTCTTAATGGATGCAATTTGAAGTCTCCCGGCTAGTCGTGAGCGATTTGCCTTTTTTTTCCCCCTCCAATTCTTCTTTCTTTCGGCGTGATAACATCCAATATTTTTTTTGGCACTTTACGGCACGCGACCAAATTTCCATCGCTTTTAAACCTCTTTCTTACGTCGCTGCTCCGTCCACGTCCCAAGTGAAAAAGCACACTCCTTGCATTAGCTTTTTATGTTAATCATCTCCTCGTGCTTCGTATTACTCTTTACCCTTTTTAGGAGTCCGCTCTGTCATTTAGGAAGCTTTCTTCCCTGCGCTCTACAGGGTTCGTCCGGAAAATAAGTGTACTGAGCTCAGGAAAAAAAATTTATTACATTTTTACATATCTTAAGCTAATATTCCTCAAAATAGGACCCTTGTGAGTCGATACACTTGTTCCAGCGGCGTTCCCATTCCTGGAACGCTCCCGCGAAGGCATCATCGGGAACCTCTCAAAGACACGTCGTCACGGCCTCTTTGATGGCGTCCAAAGTCCCGTATCGCGTTCCTTTCAAACTCCTCTTTATCTTCGGGAACAGAAGAAGTCCGGTGGTGCCAAGTCCGGGCTGTAGGGCGGGTGCGGCAGCGTTGCCACGCCGTGCTTGGCCAAGGAGTCCGACACGACAAGCGCGGTGTGAGACGGCGCATTGCCGTGATGCAGCCGCCAGATGTTTTTGATCGCTGGCCGGACGCGGGCGACTCGTTTTCGAAGCCTGTCGATCATTTGGACGTAAAATGCAGCATTTACAGTTTGTCGTTCAGGTACAAATTCGTAGTGGACGACTCCCCTTTTGTCAAAAAAGACAATGAGCATCATAAACTTATTTTCCGGACGAACCCTGTATTATCATTGTGCCCCTTGAATTCTCCGTTGCCAGCGATCTTGTTTCTCCCGAACCGCACAAGCGAACGTAACCGCGTATAACGAGGCAGGCTGGGTGACGGAAGAAATCGGGAAGAGGACTGAATTTCTTGTCGATACCCCGAGGATGGGTAGAAGGAAGAACGGGAGCGACCGAAAGAGAGAGAGAGAGAGAGAAGCCATGACCTAATCTCGTTTCAAAACGAGGGACCATGCGAGGAGGAAGTGAAGGGGGGTGTTGGAGGATTGGGATTTCTCTCTCCCCACCTACCCAATCCCTCCGCCACCACTCCTCCCCCACGTGGTCAGTCGTCTTGCGTCGGGGTTGGTGGGAGGGGTAGAGAGAGAGATATGCGAGAGCGGATAAATGGCGGGGTCCACTCGCGCTCTCGGTTCGATTGCCGCAAACGACCGCGTTCCAGGCCGGGCGCGTTCACGTGACGAAAATCGCTGGGAGAGTCTTGTCAATATATATATATATCTGTGAGTGCTCACAGTCCTAGAGGGATACGAGGGGAATGGAAATGCGGGGTGGATGGAAACGATGACTAAAAGAAAAGAACATATCGACAACGATTTCGCTTTTGGTAATTTTTTCAAATTTACATCGTGCTCTGCTCAGGCGTCGGAATGGTCGTGCGAATGGGAATTTTTTTTGTTGAGCAACTGAAGTGTGTTACCGATGTAGCTGAATGTGAGATGGAAAGTGTATCAAGGAAAGTACTCGGGAAAAATTTACATGAAATAAGAACTCTGCAATTAATAAAGAGGACTGTAACATTTGTAACGCGCTGATGAAATTTAGCGAACAAACGTAACAGTTTCAGGTTTAACCTTGTGGGATTCCTTATTGGTGAGGGTAAAAGAAGAAACTTAGCACTTCCACAATAAAGATTTAATATTTCACACGACCATGGTTTCGATGCTGCGCATCATCAACAGAGGTGCAGCATCGAAGCCATCCATGGTCGTGAAATATTATATCTGTTTTGTGGAAGTGTAAAGTTTCTTCTTTTACCCTCACTCGTGAACAAAATTGAAAAAAAAGTGTCATGATTAATTAAACAAATAGTTAGAATGGACCGTATTTTCGGGATTGCAAATTAAAAAATAGAATAAGTGTTCAATAAAACTATCGCTATTCGGGTAACTAAATTTGAAATGGACAAGGCATTGAGGAAAAGACGAAAAAAGAATTTTAAAAATCGTGTGAAATTTCCAGGTGCTCATGTTGTAAGTCACGGTCTTATGGTCCTTGTTAATAATCGTCTCCCAATCTATCCGCTTATCTGACTTCTTCGGGTTTCCCATGTCTGATTTTTTTTTTGCATTTCATATGCATGGGTTCACTACGGTGCCATTAATAAAAGAATGGGTCCTTCTGTTTCTCTTCCACCTACCACCAGTTAAACTTGCCGTAGTTTTTTTTCTTCATCGTATATTTCCTTGATGCAGATTTATGGCTCGATTGTGTACCTTTTGTTGTATGTGAACGTGGAAAAAAAATGAACACGCTTTAATTAGAAATAAACCCAAAATTGTAGTTTTCCCTAAGTACTAATCTCGTAGAATTTCGATCATGTTCCATGAGTTTCTTACTCAAATTTCCTCATATCCGCTCGGTATGAGTAAGGTGCCTCGTCATGTAACCAATTAATGCCTCAGGTTTGATTAATCAGATTAGTAAATAGTGATTAAACCAAGGAAATGTCTTCGAGAAAGGGAAGGGGGGGGGACGGAAGAGGTTATTAAAAATTCAAGGCATCACCTTCATGAAAAACATTGGCATTGAAGATTTAATTGCGTGGGACGCAAGTTTCGCCAGTTTATATTTAGAATGTAGGCACATAAGTTCTCCTCCTAACCTTGCAATTCCTTGAACGTGGTCATATGGTTTGAAGGTCGTCATTTGGTGCAAATTTCTTATATATATAAATACATATGTATACAGACAAACTTATATTTGTGTGTGCATATATATATATATATACTTGTGTGTGTGTATACATATATATATATATGTTGCGGCGGCCCGTGGGTAATAATATTTGTGGGAGATTCGCATTCCCACTTACTTCAAGTCGTAACTCCCCTGTGCGATCAGAATTTTAAAAAGGCTTGTTATTATTCCTGGCATTGAGTACTGGTTGATGTTATATGAGATCGAATGGGTTGAAAGTAGTCTCGATTAAGGGCCGCGTGATCTTCATTCCTCCTCAGTGCGAATTTTCTCGGCTTGCTCTTTTGCCAATTCTTCCAAAGATAACGAACATCTCCCGACACTCACCACGTCCAACGTTTCCTGGAATGTGATTTGGATTTTTAAATTTATTTATGGTTTATTCTGGGGGTTGTACTTAGATCTTGGACCTGGTCGATTGGACTTGGTTGGCAGTGGTTTGCCGATGAACTATTTCGGCGAAATCGGGAGTTAAGAGAGTGTCGAGACGAAAACCTCCAGTCGGCCGCCGTAATGTAACTCATTCGTCTTTCGAAGAGCTGTACGTTGTTTAATCACATAAAGGTTTTCTTGATTTGCTGTAAACTTCTTGAGTTGTTCCCCTTTTACGTGTCCCTTGGTCTTCCTTGCAGGATCTTTCCTTCTAATACGTTTCCAACTTATTTATTGTGCCTTAAGGTGCATCCAATCCATCTAGTTCTCCTTTGCGGTCAAGTTCTTTCCTCTTCTCTGGTCTTCTCTATTATTTCCTGGTCCACTTTCCCGATGTTCCACATCTCTGATCCGTTTTTATACAGGCGTAGGCGTCATATGACGACATTTTGAAGCGAAAGAAAAATTTCAATGCATATTGCCCTTTGCGTGTTACCTCAATTGTTGCTGATGGCGAACTGAACATGGTGCAACTTACTACGGCTTCCGCTGACGCAACATTGGATTCACTTCAATGAAATTTGTACCTTATTACTTTTGAAAATAAGTTCACAAAATAACAAAATTTTGCACGCTAAACTATGAGGATAAAAAAAAATTGTCATCAATTCATAATTGAACGGCACTCTTAAATTGATTGTTTAATTTCTTCGACAATATTTTGTCCAGTCAATTAGTTTTAATGGGTATTGCGTCATGTTTAGTGGGGGAGGGGGATGGAGGTAGTAAATCGCGAGTAATCAATTCGGTGTCAGTTTTCATTGGTTAAGTAATAATAAGGGGGAAAAACTCCACTGGCCGTAAAACATTCTTGCTACATTGGTTAAGTAATTGACTACCCACGAATTAAGACTAGTGGTACGGATGTTTTTTGCCTTGTAAATGACCGTTTGCTGTTTACATCGTGGTCAGTTTTCGGTTTTGAGATCAGAAAATATGTAGCACTTAGTTCAATTTACGTAAACAATAATATTTTGATTTTTTTTTATAATTCAACAGTATTTTGCCACATTCTATAGCTGTTTGCATCGCGGTCAATATTAGATTTTAAGATCGGAAAATATGTAAAATTTAGTTTAATTTACGGTAACAATAATATTTTAATTTTTATGATAATTCAACCGTATTTTGCCACGTTCTATGGCAACATATACGAATCAGCCCTATCTTCAAGTGACCAGTCAGTGAATGGAAAAATGGCCATGTATATCTTTATTTTTTGGCTGAAGCAGATAATCTAGGAGATTCGATGTGCCCACCCCACGCCCTCTTCCTCCCCGTCGTGTTTAAAATGAACGCATGAGTGCGTGTTTTGGGTTTCTACTCCCAGAGTGACGGTCAGTCGCTGGTGTAGCGGAACTCGTACGCATGGCTTTTTTTTCGTTTGGCGCCCCGCCCCTGGATGGAGAGAGGGGGGGAGGGAGGGAGAGGGGGTGCGAGAAGAATGGGCGGGGTGGACCCGCTCTTTGCCATCGTGACGTCCCTCCTTCCTCCCCCCACCCCCCGACCATGTCGTCTCGCGAGTTGCAAAAACACGCCCTTCCAACCCTCCTTCCCCTCCCATGTTTCGCACCCCTCCACCCCCCTGTACCTACCGTTCACTCCCCTTGCATCCCGTTTCGTTTAAGCTCGTGCCGAGATGGTGATAGTCGATGAATATGCTAGGTGTTCAGATTCTTCAATTGACAAATCAGTCGGGATTGCAATCGTGCGACGTCCAATCAAGTACCACGGTGTCCACGAGTCTGGAAAACCTTGAAATGTCACGGAAAATTAAAGATACATGCTGGATTTTTTTTCGCGCTTGCGGGAAGGACACGTTTTCGTATATTTAACAGCAAATAAGCTGAGATTGTGGTATCTATCGCGGAGCGCACTTGCCTCTTGCCTCATGTCCCTAGTCAATGCTTTTCGACAATCCTCCCACAATTTTCACAGCCTTACACTTACCTTAAGTTCATTTCCGTTGTATAGGAGTACTCCTTGTATACTCGTACTTTTTAAGCATACGTTTTCCTCGCGTAAAACATTCACTAGGAAGAGGGAGTTGGTAATATGGTCGCTGAGTTGGGATGTTGATAAAAGATTAGTGAAAACTATGCTCTGGAGAATGTTTTTTTTTGCTTCTTGGTAACATGGTCGCTGAAGCAACCTCGCATAGACCTAAAACATCTATATTACCTCTTTCCATCTCTCTCTGAATATTCTATAATTTTCCTGTCCTCAACATTGTCCTGACGTTCCATGTTCCTATTCTAACTGCTTTCGTCTTCTTCTGCGTCTTCTGTCCTGCTGCTTTTATTTCTCCCCTGCAAGGGTTTCGTGGGATGACGACCGCGGAAGCCTTGCCTCCCCCGCTGCCGGGCACGACACACGGCCGCTTGGGCCGAGTCCCGCAGTTGCCAGGACTCAATTTCTGTTTTGCGTCCATCATTTTTCATGGGAATAATAATTGAGGTGGTTTCTGAAGCAAGATATTGGAGGTTTTTGAGATATGGGTGTAGAGAAGGATGGTAAAAGTAAAATGGACAGAATGGAAAACAAAGGATTACTTACTAGGAATGGTGAGGGAGGAGACGGGATTATTAGTAGAAATTCAATTAATGAAGGGAAGATCCTTTTGAACCCTATGATCGACGATGAGAGTTTGAAGACGGTAATGGAGGGGGAGAATGTTAGGCAAGTGAAGAAGGGGAAGGAAAAGGATAGGAATGTTGGGCGGAATGAAGGGAGGAAAGAAGTTGACGGAAATGAAGAAACGTTTGTCGGAGCATTAGGGTCGGGTTGTATTTTCGAGGCCAAGGAATGCGGTGATTTTAAGTTTGGTTTCATGAAAAAAAAACCGATCTTATACGATAGACTACCAATTAATAAGATAAAAATTCTCTCTTATGACATTAATAAAATCTGCTTTAATTTAAACGGATTTTTAATCTTCATTTTATGAATTAATCGAGTCTTAAGAGAATCTAATGTATATTTTTATAGGAGGCCACTTTTTATCACCACTTTCTTTATTCACTTATTTATTTAATTGACTGCGAGAACACCAGCCTGGAAAAATTGATAATTTGTGCTTATTAAACCTTTTAATTTTGATAAATACCCTAAATACGCTATTGTCGTCGTTTAAAGGGGTACGTTAAAATCATGTTATTAACGTCTTCAAATGCTGTTTAACTGCACGTGTGGTTTAGCTTCGTAGAACTGGTGCATTGACAAGACCTTTCGCAATATAATCATAATAAAAGACGCAAACGGTTACTATTTGGCACAGTCATTTGACCTGTGAAATGTTATCACCATATCATATGTATTTAAGCGGGTTGCGGTGGTCTAGTGGGTAGAGCGTTGGACTACTGACCGGAGGGTCCCGGGTTCGATTCCCGGGCAAAGCACTTTGGGCACCTGCAGCTCCACCCAAGCTAGTTGATTTTTCGGGTACCAGATCTTTCTGGGAAACCATAACCGGCACAGGGAAAGGAACTGGCCCCCCTACCCTGATGTGTGAATATTCACACGCCGTCGGGCTTGGTACATGGGTGAGCTCTACCATCACCCACTAAACCGACCTTCGGGTTGATTACTGTGTTTATGGTTTTATATGTATTTAATGAACTATGCTTCTTAAAAATATTTAAATTTAATAGATTTAACAGACTCTGCGTGTCACCTGAAGAAGGCCTCGGAGTAGGCCGAAAGCTCAAAGAACCTACAATGTGAGCGTCCTATTACGTGTTATCAATTGTATTCTTTGTTCTATATTCGATTCAGACGTAGATGGGTGGCTTGTGAAATGTGGGTGTGTAGAAGAATGGAGAAGGTGAAATGGACCGAAAAGAAAACAAATGAGGAAGTATTGGAGATGGTGCGTGAGGAGAGGGGTTTGTTGAGAGAAATCCTATGGAGGCAGGAAAAATGGATAAAAGGCGTATTGAGTGGCAGTGGGATGTTGAAGACGGTAATAGAGGGGAGAATGTTACGCAAACGAGGAAAGGGCAGGAACAGGATCGGGATGTTGGATGGTATGAAGGGAGGAAGGAAGTACACAGAGATGAAGAGGGTCCTGGTGTAGAGTAGGTTGCTGGATTGTGTTATTTTGGAGTAACAAGATATTTATTTGATAGATGTGTCCATCCAAAAACCTACTTTAACCGGTAGATTGATTACCTTATAATAATAATATTCGATTCGATTCCGCCTTCCCCACTTCTCCTGTGTTCGTCCTTTATATGGGTTCCTATCCCTTTTACTTTTATCTATTTCCATGTGAATTAATATATATATATATACACACATATATATACATTAGTTTATAAACCCTCGTCGGTGTTCCTTCGCCTACCTTCCATTGCGTCGGACCTTATTTCCTTCGTCCACCACCACCTTACTCGCCCCGCCCTTTCCTTCCTCAATCTCTCTCTCCCTTCGCCACCCTGCCAAACCACTTTCCCTCTCCTCTCCCTGCTTCTTCCTCCTTCCCTGCTCCTCCCCCCTCACCCTCCCAGCCGCCTAATTTCCCCCGTGCCGCCTCCCTTCTCAAACCCCCTCCTCTTCCGCCTGCTCCGCTCCCCTTCCCGTCCAGCTCAGCCTTCCTTCCCGCCCAGCTCAGCCTTCCTTCCTCCTCAGACGGACCCTTTGTCGCCCCCAACAGCTGGCGCTAGACGTGGTTGGGAGGAGGGGGAGGTGGGTGGTTGCAGGGGAGGAGGAGAGTTCATGGTTGTGGGGGAGAGGGAACGATTGTCGTGGAAGGGAAGCGGAGAGAGATGCTTAAAGGAAGTTGGGATGGAGGAGTTTGGTAAAAGAGCCTAGAGGTAGGTAGGTGTTGGGAATGGCGGCGAGATACCCTGGAGGCCTTCGTCGCCTGCGTGAAGTGGCCGAGGATATAGGGAGATGCAGGTGTTATGAAGGAATCAGAGATACGGTTGATTCTTCATATCGATTTTTTTAAATCGATGATCATTTAAGATTTATCGTCTCAAATGTTTCTTGAATATCGATATATCCTGTCTCTCCCTACCAGAAGCGGCGGAAGATATGAGGGATAGGGGTAGAAACGTGGCAGAAGAATGGGAGGTACTCTCTGTATTGCCGTAATTCCGCATTGTAATTTTGCAATGTAATATCGATGACCATTTCCCTTGCGAATCCATGTGTGAGGCGTTTAATGGTGATAAAGGAAAGATGTTGTGAAGGAATCAAGGAATCGGATGTGCGATGTATATCGACCTAAATCCGAATCGATACTTAACATTGGATGACCATTTGATACTTTTTGTCTCAAATGCTCTTCGATTACCCCGATCCCCTATCGATATCTGTTACGGAGGAATCGGGGGAGGGATATTTTGTGCCTGGTCGTTTATACTTTTAGTATTAGTGTAATTATAAAGTGGAATCAATTTTTTTAGCAAGTCCTCATCGATAATTTCCATTCGTAAACAGTTTAATAGTTCTCATTACGACCGTTTTCAGGTTTGTAAGTTTCGATTATTTAATTTCGTGTCGTTTGATTTGTGTGCAATTAATTTAGTTTTTCTATTGGACCCGCTTCCATAATCCTTCACCGTGGATTTAGATACGAGTGTATATTGGTGCGATCGTATATTGGTTAGACCCTAAATGACGTCTGGGATATGGAAGAACGGCAAACACGGTATCCATATTGGAATTAAACACTTGGTACTCTTCCATAGGCCTTTGTTAGTGGCACTACGCAATAACTGAATGCTAATTATGATTATGAACCGAATTGTAATATTTTATAGGCAGTTTACCGTTTAAGGTAATTTGCGGATGGACACGGAATGAACGGCGATGCATTTCTTTGCCTCTCCCAACAAAACACAACATACACATGTATGCTAAAATAATTCGACTTAGCTATTGTTTATGAAGGAAATTCTGTGTGTTTTTATTGGTTTTGTTATTAAAATATCCTCTTCAAATATGAATGAAAGGGAAGTCTCAGAATATAGATATATCTCGCTAGTGTTCGATTTGATACAAAAATTTATCATTAAAATGTTATCAGTTCTACGTATTTTTTTATCTCCAAATTCCCCCTGTGTATCGATGCATCTGCATCGATAATTATTTTTTTTATTATTAAGTAAAAAATTAATTATCGATGCAGGGGTATCGATACATTTGGAGAATATATCTCTATATCGATAATATCGATTCATTCCCCAATGTTTAATGGCCGAATGGATGCGCTTCCTCCTGTCTCCTCCTGGTATGGAAGGTGGATTTTCGACGGAACTTATTCTCCCGTTCACTCCGGGGCATCCTTTCCTCTCCTTTATCTTTCAGTTAAGTAGTTCACAGTAGGACTCTTGGTTTTCGGTCCCCGGAGAACCGTCGTACGTCGTCGTGGAATCCTAAGGGATTTCCGCACGACATCAATTTTTATTTTCCCCCGCACTTACATACTTCCTCTTTCATCCTCTCGGTTCCAACCCCTTTCATGGTGTCCAAAGTGCCCATTCTAAACCCTCACTCGCCTAGCGTTCCATTCTCCCTCCACCAAGAGACTCCCAACCTCACCGTACCCTCTCAATCTCTCTCCTCCATCAAACTTGATTTTTTTCCGGCCCGAATTTCCTCTTCCGACTTCCTCTTTCATTCAGTCCCCCGCTTCACACATATAAACATATTTTCATAGAATTATTCACATATTCACAACCGTGAGTTTTTCGTATATACGCATACACACACGTGTGTGTTTCTGTAGATATATACGAGTATATATATATATATATATATATATATATATATATATCACATGTCCTGTGTTCGCCTTTTATGTGTTTTCCTATCCCCTTTCCTAATACCTATTTCTATGTTTGAATGGATATTTGTGCGCCGTATGGCGGGACTTCGTATTTGAATGTGTATCTGGCCAATGTGACTCATCTCTTCTTCTGGCTATGCGTGCCATGAAACGTACTGTTCCTATTCCCTATGATACTATATGCTTTCTAACCAACTGTCCCCTCTTCTTGTGTGCATTGTCTATTTCTCCTTTGGTGGGTGGAACAGCTCCCTAAAGCCTTCCTTTGGCAAATGATTCGGAGCACTTGGGCGTTTTAAAAACATCGCAGATCTCATTGTAAATTAGGTTTCCTTGGTGGTGTAATTGGTAGCACATCCGCCCGGCAAGTGGAAGGTCCGGTGTACAAATACCGGTTAAGGAAATATTTTTACATTCGTGATCTGCTCAAAAAACCGCCTTCCCCACATGTCCTGTGTTCGCCTTTTATGTGTTTTCCTATCCCCTTTCCTAATACCTATTTCTGTGTTTGAATGAATATTTGTGCGCCGTATGGCGGGACTTCGTATGTACACCAAGATAGCACCAGCGAACAAAAACGTAGAAACTCATATGTATTCCGAATTGTCAGTGGCGATACCACCTTTCTCAATGGAGAGAAGGAAAGATAGCGAGTTCCTTTTCTCCTTTGACTAAGGTGGTATTGCCACCTAAAATTCGGTGGCGATAGTAACTTTGTAGAAAGAATTACCCAGGCGTGGAAAAGGACTAGACAAACGGTCATAACTTCCACTAAGAATTTGTTAATATGATCCGGGTTTCGACTCCTTGAGTTATCGTCAGGTCGAACAGCTCATCTAACTTAGGAGTGGTTTATGCCAGGATAGTATAAGTAATAGAACAATCGAAAGAAGAGTTGCGGAAGGCAAAGAAGCTTTCACTAAAAGGGGTGGGTGTTCGAGGCACGGATGTTGAATAAGGATGCTAAGAAAATACTGATTAAAACTTTGACATAAAGCGTGGTTTTCTTCGCCTTGGAAACATGGTCGTTATCGGCAGGATAATAGGCGTAGATTGGAGGCTTTTGAGTCGTCGGTAAGGAGAAAGGATGGAATAGGTGCAAAGGACAAAAAGGGAAAGTAACTAGGAAGTACTCTAGGCATGGTGGGTGAGGAGAAATCAGAAGAAGACAGAAAGATGGATTCAGTTTATTTTTATTGTGAATGGCATGTTGAAGACTGTGATAGAGGGGAGAAATGTAGGGAAACGAGGAAAGGGAAGGAATAGATAGAATAGGCATGTTGGACGGAATGAAGAGGAAGTTATCGTAGTGTCGGTTGTGTTTTGGGCGAGACTGAGAAATATTAGAAAGTTTAATTTGACTTTATGTGCATAGAAAGGGTAACTTAAATGGTAGACTCCAAAATTATCAATATATATATATATATATATATTAATATATATAAATATATATGTAGTTATTGATTATTAACTGTCGATGGTTTTTTGAAATACTGCATTTGATTGCCTTCAATGCTGTCCTAAAAAATATAGTATTTTGTAATTACGGATGTCTGCGTCGAAAAAGTCGCTTGCAATTAAATATCCCTCAAATATTTCTCGATCGAAAGATTGATTTCATCTCGGATCACCTCGCCAATCCTCTCTCAAATGGCCTCTTCACTTCCTCGACATATCTCATCGTTCACGTCTCATCATCATCCTACCTGACGCATTCACATCCTTGGCTGTCCTATTTTATTTTCGTCCCATCCATTCTCCCATTCGTTATTGTCTTCCGAAGGCCGTAGCTCCACGTCTTCGCTTCTTCCAATCTTCTCTTTTGTGGTTCGGTCACTCCCAATGAGTCACTGACACATGACAAGGTTCTTTTTCTTTATTGCATTTCTATAACACAGTAAGACGTATGTTTCTAAATACTATTACAATTTTATTCAAATTCTCTATACCGACGCACTCTGTCCCATTGTTATCTATTTACTAATGAATTTGTTTCCTAAAAATAAGAAAAATAAACCAGTATTTTCTGGCTTTGTGGTCGGACTCATGTTTTCCGTGGCATATTTCCTCTATAACTAATTACCAGTTGTACAATGTAAATATCTAGAATTTCCAGAGGATGAGCGTCCTAATATGGTCATCGCTCGGCTCTGTCTCCATATATAGTATTTTAAATTTGTTCATGAGTAAAATCTCTAGGGATCGCATAATATTGAGTATGGTATCGTATCGCATATCTCTGAATATCACCAATCGATACGATGTAGCGCACTTCCCAGTTACTAGATATCGCCCTGCGATATTACGAAATGTCGAGGTCGAGGTATCGTAGAATAACACAGTGCTATGTGCCGATCACCACGCTTGACTGTGACATCAGCGTATCGCCCGGACCCAACACAGGAACCCCATCCCACCTCATTCATATGCATACCTTTTCGTAGCTACTTAAAAAGCTGACGTCTCACTCTTAATTGAGAGACAATCAAATACGAATATCGTACTTTAACTTCATTTTAAATGGCAAAAGAGTTGATGTGTCATCGACTTACCTATATGCATAATATTACACATCATCGTGTACAGCTTGACGTAGAGCAATACTTCATGTGGTCGCGAATCGAAATAATTTTATTGCATCGTATCTCATATTGCATAATGACAAATGATATCGAATTTCGCTTAATATCGCGAAGTGGAAGGATATCTTTCATTTCTCTTCAGCTCGATATATCCTTGCGATATTCAAAAATACGATGTGTTTATTTTCGATATTTCGGTATATCGACATTTGAGCATCGTAGGATCGCTTAGCCGCGCGTGCTGGATTTCGATTCGCCAGCTCGCGGCTGCGTCTGAAGGAACCCCTCCCCGTGAGACGGACGACGATTTCTGGGAGGGCGAGAGACGGGACCCACCCGTCAATTGTCGTCCTCGGTCACGTCCCACTCCCGGGGGACGGAAGGGGAGAAAGGTGGGCCGCTAACCTGATGGTTGTGCGTTTTTTCTTCCCCGATTTATTGATTGATACGTTAGGCTAGTACACATCCACACCACGAGGAGGGCGCGACGAGAAACGCTCCGTTAAAGGAATCTCTCTCAAGGGCCCTCCATCCCCCCCCCCCATCGAGCCGCGAAAGTTTTTGAGTCACCACAATCATTTCTTAAATTTCGCTTGCGAAATTTGATGCCTTGGGTTGAGTGAGAAAGAGGAGGAGAACGTGGGTGTGATTGGTTTTCCCATGCTCGGAGTCCTGTCACTCGGGTTCTTTCGGATGGATGTGGTTTGAATTGGCCGAGTGACGAATATATTGGCCGAGTGACCATGACAATGATGATATTTTCTTATTAGTTCTGGTTCCATATACGTAATTACTCGAGTCATTAGTTAAGGTAATTTTGTCTGTCCCTAAGAACGTCTTGACGGGTTGAGATTGGATAAGGATGCAAGACTTCTTTGGTTTTGAAGAGAGCAGGCCTGACTAGAAGTTTTAGCAAGGTATAAACGTCAATTTTGACACTAGCACAAAGGATTTAGTTTTGACACGAATGGTGTAATCGCCACGGGGAATTAAAATCCCATTCCCTATCTGTCAATCATGATAATATAAGGTATATTGACCGTCAAGTTGATGTGTCTAAATGCTCGTTTTCTCCTCCAGTAATTCGCAGTTTCTTTAGGGACAAGTTAAAGTATGGCGGTTTGGATGTTTCTAGACGTTTCTATTCAAACTTGTTCATTTTCTAAGCCCTTCATGTGTTTCGTTTCTCCTTCTGCAACTAACAAATATATGAATGTTGTCCTTAATTCCCTCAATGGCTTGTTGGTTTCGATTAATAGATAGATTCCAAGAAATTGCATTAGGTGCCGCAACAGTAACTTTTAACGGATTCATCCGCCAATATGTATGTCATTGCAACAATTTCAGAGTGTAAAAATTATTCGCCTTGACCGGGATTCGAACCCGGATCCCGAGTTTCAATTTCAGAGTTTAAGAGGATCCTTTGATAGCTTAACTGGTTAAAACCCTCGGTCGGACATCGAGGGATCTGGGTTCGAATCCCGGTCAAGGCGAATTATTTTTACACACTGTAATTTTTGCATTAATAGATAGATCTTCGGAAGCTATCCTTTTTTTCCAGTTTCGATTCATTTAATGGATATTTAAGTATTTAATCTGCAGATTCGTGGAGGTCCAATGTAGTCAGGATCTCTTTTCTCAGCTGACCACATCGTTTGATCCGTGACATTATTAAGACTTATTTTGTGAGATCCAGTCTGAAATTGACGTGGGCGTTAGCTGTTTGGTTAATTTTGAAATTTGTGTCGCTGTTTGTATGTTATTTCTTGTTTTTGGATTTGAGTTTACTATTCATACACATCTATGCACTGCCCCGCGAGACGTCGCCAGGACGTGTGGCAGGGGTGTTAGGTCACCAGCCATAATACATATAATACAATAACAGTATCAACTCTAATGTCTACATCAAAAACACAAATAAGGAATCCCGTTAAAAAGGTCGGACCAACGTACAACGCAGTCACCAACTATCAGGTAGCATTCCAGTCGTGCAGGTCGGACAATTCACAAATGAATTAGATTCGTACATTTATTTACACAGCTACCTGTTTAACCGTAACGGAATGACGTTCTGTGGGAAGTGACGTGGCTGACCTCTGACATCCTACCAAATTTATGGAGAACCCGAACTTGCAGGTTTCCGCTTCGAAAGACTGCCGATAGGGTTCGCGAAAATGGTAAATGGTATTCATGTCAAATGGTGCTACCGGAAAAATGGTCAAAGTGGGGAAACGGACGATTACCACCACATTTGTACTTGTTTGTTCCGAGAGCTGCCTTTTGCATCCCCACCTCCCTAGAAGTTAATCATCCTCTCAAGGGCTTTGTCTTTCTTCCCTCCAGACAAAAATCTTCGCAAGGGCTCACGAAACCACTGAATATTCGATTAACGCGGAGATTAACGAAGAGCATTCATAAACTTAAATTTCCAGAGGATCGATGAGAAGGGTCCTCCTTTCTGGGGAGTTTTTTTTTATCTCCGAGTCCCTTTACTTTCCCGAAGATTCGCTATTCACAAAGGGGTCGGGATCGACTGAAGAATCGAAGCCAATTGGCTGCCCCGCGAAATGGAAAAAATCCTGAAAGATAGCAGCCTCTTCTCGCTTTGTGGGTAGGGACATCAATTTTAAGATCATATTTTTGTTTATCACTGGAGATCGTTCCGAGTGTGGGGTACTCAGCATCTATAATTACCCAGTTTATATATGTGTTTGAATGCGTTTACGCTTCTCCTTCGATGGAGTCACTCATTTCCATGACGACTCGGTAACATATTTGGAGAAAAAGCCTTTACGGAGTAGTATATTAATTGTCTCATGTTAATATTGAAGTTGCACGCTATACTTTAACATTCCTAAATCTGAGAGTGACTTTATTCTTCCACAAGGGCATTCGTATTTTTATATTGCGAAGTGTCACGACGTGTGTTCTTGACACATTTCAAATAGCATTGCAATCAGATTACGGCGATATCGAATGGCTCGACTTGCATTCCTGTTTGCTATCAACGTCTACACAATGAGGGACTTTAAAAGATTGTGAAAGTCTTAGTCATCTTTGCATAAATATGTTATCGCAAGTTTTATTCTATGGTTTTTGAATCTTATGAAATAAGAATAAACCATAAACACAGTAATCAACCCGAAGGTCGGTTCAGTAGGTGATGGTAGGGCTCACCCATGTACCAAGCCCGACGGCGTGTGAATATTCACACATCAGGGTAGGGGGGCCAGTTCCTTTCCCTGTGCCGGTTATGGTTTCCCAGGAAGATCTGGTACCCGAAAAATCAACTATGGTATGGGTGGAGCTGCAGGTGCCCAAAGTGCCTTGCCCGGGAATCGAACCCGGGACCCTCCGGTCAGTACTCAAACGCTCTACCCACTGGACCACCGCGACCCGCGAAATATGAATATGAAAAATTAAATAATAAAAATCGAATTCGTGGCATAAAATGCGGGTCCGCCATTTGTGGGATACGAGACTACCGGTGCCAATTTGAAGTTTGTGCGCCCTGTCAGTTGGTGCCATGACTACGGTCCTAGCTTAAAGGCCGGTTCACGTTGAATGTCAGACCTAAAGAACGTAAGAACTCAAATTAATCGTGAACGTACAAAGAAATCGGTGAGTCGTTCACGAATTTCTGCAATTTGTAAGATTGGAGTCAGCATTTATGTGGACGAGTTGGTGGGGATAAATACTGTCGCTCGTTACTGAATGTGATTATTTAAGTTCTTGTAAAGAAACAGCTTTTCCCTCACGAGTTCCCATAATTTCGCCTCCCCTCTGAGTAGAATGTGTATGCTAGTTTGCTTTGGTCACTCGTGACGCTTGAGTGATCTATCTATCTGTTATGTTGATAGATAGATATGATCAGCTATGATCGCACGCGCCCATAAGCAATCGTTCTCACCCAGGATTGGGTGACTTATCGACTTTAGGCTTTAAAACGTTGAACATTTTCCTCATCTTTCGTGCTACGTTAAGGCGTTATATGTACGTTTCGACCTAAGGAGTGTCATACGTAGTTCGTAATGCCTGGGACCATCTTAGTAACTACCCGAACCCGGTAGAGTACTACTGACAGTAAAAAGTGACTATACCCACCCCCTGCCACACACCCTCGCAACTGCCCGCAGGTTGAAATGTAGGGGGTAGAAATATAAATCGCTTAAATCTGGCATGACCAGGTGGGATCCTTCTTTCACCTTGGAACCGGTAAAACTTGGAATGAAAAAGTTTGACCGAGTCGTGATCAAGCGAATAATAACTCACGCTATGAAGGAGTTCATGAAGAAGAGGCAAAACTACTAGGTTTAAAGAACCTCCTGATGTCGCAAACAAGGAAGTTGTTGGTTAAAACGCTCGCATGGGGCCATTGTGCTGAACGGATCAGAGACATGGGACATCGGTAAAGTGGATCGGCGAAGATTAAAAGCCTTTAAAGTATGGTCCTGAAGAGGAATGCTGAATTCAATGGAAAGGCTGAGTAACGAAGAAGCATATATATGAGTAGAAGAGGGAAATACAATGTGTAGAGAACCCTACAACAAGGAATTAACTAGACGGATTGGACACATCGTGAGGCAAATTAGAAAAGTTCCCGCGAGGAAGACCTGAGGACAAATTTAGAAGGACGGAGGACAACCCATCAGGGGGTGATGGAATTAGCACAACCTAGAGAAAACGGTGGGGTGCAGTAAAAACCAATCTCAGGATTGAAATGATGATGAAATCAACCTCGAACGCTGGTTTTCTCCCTGCGGCACCCCATCAGATCTTTGTCTCCGAACTCTTTTGGGGGGAGGGGTCCAGACGCGAGGAGTTTTCACCGGGTCTCTCAGCCGCCTTCCCGGGCGAAAGATCGGCTTTTTTCCCATCGTTCCGTCCAATTGAGGACGTTTTTCCGCCTCGGACGCCGGTCCGCCTCTCCCGCCCTCCTCGTAGTCAGCATGTCCTTTTAAAGCCGGTTCCTGGCGCTCAGACTGGTCTCCCCGTGCGCTCCGATATCCCTCACTCCCCAACACATGCCGGTTCCTTTCAATGTGATAACATCCCCCCCCCCCACCCACCCACCCTCCCCGTAACCGACCGAGTTTGTATCAACGTGTGCGATTCACGAATAAAAAAACATAATAATAAAACTCCCGTGCCCATATAGAGCACGGGATTGAAAGAGAAAGTTTAAAAAATATATATATACTTATGACTGTGTGTGTGTGTACAAATTTTCGGCACTTCTCGAGTCTCTCGAAGAGTTAAGAGAAAGAGAGAGACGGAGAGAGAACTCTAGCACCTTGGCGACTCAAAATAGAACCGCTCGCGGCACTGTTGTCGCTGACGTCATATTTAAAATATGGCCCCCATTGGTCCATGATTAATTTTGATCGACCAACCACAATGGCACAAAAGGCATAGTTCCCGCGCTGCACGAGGGAACCATACGGAAAGAGGGCTACGCGTGACGTGGTGGTTCCCTCACTCCCTGTGGAAAGAACTAATTCCTTCAAAGCTGAACGAACTTGATTTTTGAGATTTTTATGACCTCTGCTTTCTTTCTGGTAAGGGCCCATTTATGCCTGAGGGGGAAGAGCGGAGAAATTAAATTAATCGTGGGCTGCAAGGGGGGAGGTGAGGGTAGATGTTTTGACAGTAAGTGAACTCATCATAATCACTATTTCAATTTTGGTTTTACTCTAGCCCTCTATTCTTCTTCTCTACCCATTAATAACACAGGCCAACAGTGATTTTGGTGCCGGAGCTTTTAATGCTGATTTAAAGAACAATTGGGGTGCTGAATCCAATTATGACACTAGTTTTTTCCTATCAGCTATAGTTTTAAAGATATAGATATGTTGTTACTTACCAAAAAAAAGTCTTCTACATGATGATATGGGAATATTATATTAATAATTATCTCATTGGCCTACAATATAGAAATATACATAAAACTTATTGACAGTTTATTGAAAATAAAAGGAACACCGCAGAGTGGTTATAAATTAGTATACTTATAGATTTATTTAACTTTGAAAATTATTTTCCGGAATATATCAAATATTAAAACAACTAATCGTAAGATGTGTCATATCTAAAAAAAGTAGAGCTGTTAAATAAAAACGGATTTCATATTTGGATTCAGCTCTACAAATATAGTTAAAATCATCACAAAGATTCCCGGCACCAAAAAAAAAATTTTTTTTGTAGGCCTGTGTAATTATCTAACCCGCCCCAATGGTTTCTTCGCCCTAATTCCTACTTGATTTGTCTCAGGTATTCGTCTCCCTCGCGGGATATTCCCTTAAATATTTCCTTCCATTATGTTTCTGAATTGACCAATGTTTTCCAGTGTTTGTGTTGCAACAGTGGTAATGATTTATTATCGCCAACACCCTGGATCTCAAGGGGAAGGTTTTAATGAGCAGTTTTAAAATTCAAATATGTTTTCATGCTATTTCGTTATTTTCCAGCCGGGTTTTAAGTGGAAGAATGATAATTGTGGTCATGACGCCCCGATCGCATGACGCTGCCCTTTTCCCACACATCCTCACGTCAATGCTTTAACCTCCCAACCCCTGTTTCTCCGAGCGACCTTTTCAACTTATTTCAATCGCTCTCTTGGACAAATTCCGAGAAATGCACTGCAAACTGGGAAAGTATAGTCACTTGCGTCGACTAATCAATCGTAAGGCTGGGGTGAAAATGGTTCATGCTGAACAAATCACCGTTGGCATGCGACCCGTATTATTCAGGAGACCCCTTTCTCAATGCTATACACGTATATTCGTTAGGAAAGTCATCTTAAACGATTGTGGACGTAATATAATTGCATTTTGAGTCGCATAGCGTAAAACGTTGACCGGTGATTAATTCCGAAATGTTTTTTCTTTGCGATCAGATGGTTCTATGAAACAATTTGCGCCGGGTATTAATTGAGGAATGAATTTTGAGGAAGTGACCTTATGTTTAGAGTAACGATGCACATTCATTGTCTATCAAAGTGCCGCACAACAGGTATTTTTAGAAGAATGATCTGGTACTTTCCCGGCGAATAATGTTTTCCAAGATTATTCGGGTCTCCCACCGGGTCCACGTTCGTAGGTTTACCGACGTTTCGATGGCCGAGTCGTCCATCGTCCTCAGGGCTCCTCGTCATGCCCTGAGGACGATGGACGACTCGGCCATCGAAACGTCGGCAAACCTACGAACGTGGACCCGGTGGGAGACCCGAATAATCTTGGAAAAGGTATTTTTAGATCTTGCGGGGCGCATTCGAGCTAATGTAGTCACTATAGAATTGACTTACTGGATGCGTTTGAATTATTTCACTAAATCAATAAGTGTATGGAGTTATTATGAAATAGAACTTCTTTAAATATAATTTTAAAACTAAGATTTTTTACTGCACAAGGGGCTGTAAAATGAAAACCGAATACCCGCCGTAGCACACAGTCTGTTGAAAGCTAAAAGCTAGTTTTTTACGCACCGATACTTCCATCGCTGTGGTGGGGAAACTGCATAGTGACAACTCACAGGCGCGTGCAGTTGTTGGGTTATGTCCTTGTTGGTGCGCGGACTGATAGGTGTAGCGGGTGTACAGTTTTCAGATGACTGTACATCAAATTATATGCGTTGAAGGTAGGCTTGGATTTGACTCATCTTCCCCATAGTACATCAACAACCCCGTGTAATCTCCTAAAAATACAACCTACCTTCTAATTCTACAATTGGCCCCTTTTCAATTCTGCATACTTCCTTCCTCCCCCTCACCCCGTCCAACATCCCTATCCTGTCCCTTTACTCGTTTGTATAACATTCCCCCCTCTATTACCGTCTTCAACGTCTCACTACCGATCAATACGCCCTTAATCAATTTTTCTTGTCACCTTAGGATTTCTCCCAACAATCCCCTTTCCTCGCCTACCTTCCCTAGTACTTCCTCCTCTGTTTTCCTTATGCATTAAAATAAACTTGAGGGAGAGGCCTCTACAGTAACTTTTAAAGCAGTCATCCTCAGTATGTTCATAACAATGCTACAATTTCAGATTGTAAAAAATCATTCGCTTTGACCTGGATTTTTACATTCCGAAATTGTTGCATTGTAATGGACATCCTGGGGATGGCTCCTTTAAATTGGAGCTCATATGTAATTACGCGCATGATTTCAGTTTTTCTTGAGCATTATATGTATTTCTAATCAATTAATTCACAACTTCTATGGTGGTAGTCATCCACTGGCGTAAGAGCTTGCGTAAAGTCTTAGATTTTCGATGTAAATATCTATTATAACGGACTCAATAAGACCATTTTCTTAATCTTCGTCATTGATATAGTGCACTAAGGGCTGCAAATTATGAGAAAATTATCAAAATGGCATTTTTCTGCCATCTCTTTAAAATATCTCAACCTTAATCAGTCGCGGGGCGCTTGGAAGCCCGTGTCTGGTGTCGAATACGGCCCCCGGGTGTCTCTGGATTACTTCGAAATGAGCAGTTCGTCTTGATCGTTCGGCTCTTAAATCCATTACGAATTAGCAATCCTCGGCATGATCTCAGAGCCGCCTTCTCTCAACCCTTCTTTTCTCGCTAAGGAAGCCGAACCGAAGGGACGGGTGCCGCCTGGTTTTCCCATTGGACCGGCGTCCTCACAATGGGGTGAATGCGAAACCCCGGTGCACCAAATGCGGAGCCCTCAGGGGGAAACCTCCCGACTGGCCTTTTTTTTATATATATTATCCTCCCTGATATTTTTTTTATTTTCTTCTTCGCTATCTCTCTCTCTCTCCTCCCTCCTGCCGTTTTGTGTTCCTCGCCGCGTTCTTTCGTCATTTTCGGTCCTCGCCGTCGGCCATCGAGACATTCCGCATCCAGCCTCCCCGATGATTCCCCCTTCACGCGTGTTCTCCCGCAACCCCATTGTCACTGTGTTGATTACTAGACACGGGAGGTTGGCGTGGATAATTTTCTCGAACCTTCTCCCTCCCTTCTCCCTGCCTCATCGAATGGAGGTCTCTTGACGGCGCCCGTCTTTCGCACTTATTTATTTATTTCTTCATTATTTTCTCCTCCCTGACCGCCGCCCGAAGATATAGGGTTGCGATTTCGGGTTGGCATTGACGGGAGGATGTGGGAAAAGGGCAGCATCATGCGTTGGTTGCGTCATGCCCCCGCCGTCGTCGGTTTTGTGCGCTGGTCCAGGTTTCGCGTGCTGGATGAGATCGCGATATGTGTTGGGAGTTGTTAAGTGAGCTGGGAGGATATTTTTGTTTGGCCTGGCGCCCACCATTACGGAGCATTATCGGCCTTCTTTTTTTTGTTTTTAAGCCAATCATTCGTCGTGTAAACTCTTTTAAGTGAGCGAAAATTGTGTACACAACTGGTTATGACCTATGTAGGCTTTTTAATTTGTCTTGATATAATTGGAGGGTTTTTCTTTAATTCATCCAAGTTTAGATATGGTCGTGTAGCTCCAACTCATGACAAAAATCCAGGGGATGTTTAGTAGATGAAAAGCCATAAATACAGTAATCAACCCAAAGGTCGATTTAGTAGGTGATGGTAGAGTTCACCCAGTACTAAGCCCGACGACATGTGAAATTCACAAATAAACAGGGTAGGGGGGCCAGTTCCTTTCCCTGTGCCGGTAAGGATTTCCCAGGAAGATCTGGTACCCGAAAAATCACATAGCTTGGGTAAAGTTGCAGGTTCCCAGAGAGGTTTGCTCGGGAATCGAACCCAGGCCCTCCTGTCAGTAGTCCAACGTTCTACGCCCTAGTCTACCGCGACCCATATAGTAGATATTTTCCATCATTATGATAAGATAATCTACCGGTTAAGGTAGGTTTTTGGATGGACACAACTACCAAATAAATACTTTGTGACTCCTAACAGAACAAAATCCAGCCAACTACTCTACATCAGGTCCCTCTTCATCTCTGTGTACTTCCTCTCTTTATCCAGTCCAACATCCCTATCCTGTTCCTGCCCTTTCCTCGTTTGTCTAACATTATATTTTTTTCCATATCCAAATCTCACAGATAGGGACAATAGTAGCAAACAAGAGAGATGATTGCGTGTTATTATTCAGACACCTGAAATACATTGGATAATAATAATGAGAGCATCTCATCTTCGGGGAAGTGTTTTTGGCAAACGTAACCAAACTAGCTGTGATATCAGAAAAAGATTTCCACTGGGCAAAAAAAAACTCCCACAAGGTGGAAAAAGTTGATGTCTGAGGCACTGAGTAAGGGCGTAAAGGAAATATTGGTTGCAACTTTGACATGGAGCGTAGTTATGGTACGGCGCGGAAGCGTGGTCACTGAAACAGGATGATAGACGTAGATTGGAGGCTTTGGAAATGTGGGTGTGGAGAAAGTATGGAAAAGGTGAAGTGGACAGAAAGGAAAACAAAGGTGTAAGGGTTAGGAATGGCTGGGGAGGAGAGGGAATTGTTGGGAAAGTTTGGAAGAGTTGGGAAAAATGGATACAGAGCATATTGATTGGCGATAGGATGCTGAAGATTGATTGAGGGGAGAATGTTAGGCAATCGAGGAAGGTGAAGAAATTGGATAGGAATGTTGGAAGGAATGATGACAGTTGGAGAGGGTATGCGGAATTGAAGAAGGATCGAGTCCATTATACGGTTTTACTGTGGTTCCTGTTATTTGGTAACCACAAACGTCGCAGCGGTAATTCAGAGCCTGCTTTAACCAGTACACTTTTATTAATAAACTACTATACGTTGTGGTCTAATTGATATAGTGCAGTAGATGGAATAGATTCATAAAGCGCATTTATTTTGTACTTTTAACTGTAATGCCTGAAGAAAATGTTAAGCTATAAACCTTTTTCAGTCGGAATTTGATACTCAGTTCGTCAATCCGTAATTTTTTCTCATATTTCGCCGTGAATATTTTCTCTATCTTAATTTTTTTGGGTAAAAGTCCTCCGGAATATTGTCGGTATTAATTATGTCTTAAAGGTTTTGTGCTTGTCTTAGGTCAGTGACTCTCATTGACCGTAAGTGTTCCGGCCCTCTCTTTCACAATCGCACAAAATATCATTCCGTCATTCGCAATATACGCTATGGTCTAACTTAAAAGGTGTGTTCCAATTAATAGGCATGCTTCAATTATGTTGTTCAGTTTTCGATAAATTTTATTGAATGCCATAGACTTCAAAAAACTACAATTTTACACGTTGTGCATGAAGTTCAGGGCATCAAAGTTTGCTGCATTTGGTCCCAAAATTCCTCAGCCCTTGAAACTATAAAATGCCCCCTTTGTTGATAAACCCCATTTTTTGCAGTCTTCATATTATTTGAAGGTTTTAGTCTACTAGTGAAAAATATTTGCGTATATTTTTCGCAATTTCTAAGCGCTCACCTCACAGGATAAAACTAATATTCCCCAGAATACCTCGCCTCCTTCAGGCCGTTGCAATTTCTTGTCATCTTCCATGCCCTCTATACCGAGTGACAACATTTATTGTGCGATTACGGTTCAATCATATTTCACTTCTTTTTAATTCATTGTTTCGTTGGCTGTTTGCTTTTCCTATTGGTTAATAACCGAGACGCCGTTCGAGCGAATAATTAAGTCAGCCTTTTCCTTAATGAGTGCTTGCCTTAGTATTTTATCCGATATAATGGATACTAGATTGTCGATGTAATTGACCACTTATCGCTCCTGCTCGAATTGTTCAAGCATCGTAATTGATTCGTCTTTTCTCAACTCGCTTGGTCCCTCGCCTGGCACGGCCATCGGTGAGTACCCCAACGTTTCCCTATCGTGTTCCACTTTCACCCTTCTTGTCTTACGAACTGCTTCTACAGGCAGATAATAGCCGGTAGAAGTTACCTCAGGTGTCCCCCAGGGGGATGTTATCGGACCTCTTTTTTTATTCCTTACGTTGACGTTATTAACTCCGTAGTTAGTAGTAAGATACGATTATTTACCGACGACTCAAGTTGTGTAAAAGAATATCCGTAGTCCTGAGGATAAAGTAATTGTTGCAGATGACCTTAATTCTCTATAACATTGGTGCGACACTCGGATACTGGAAATGAACTTTAAAAAGTGCGTAATGATGAATTTTTGGGATAGCCGTAGTTGCCTCGGCAGCACCTACTGCTTCAAAAGTACCGAATGGAAACTTAGACTCGATTAAATGCTTGGGCGTTACCTTTTCTCAGGACCTCTCCTAGTGGAAACATATGCGGGGAATACGTGGAAAAACTAACAAAATTTAGGATTTTTTTAGGAGAGTATTGGGAAAATGCGTGGAGAAGGTGATAGATCAATCTTTTATTTCTTTCTTTGGGCTCATTGAGAATGTGGTGCTGGCATATGGGATCCTCATGAATTTGGATTGCTTGTCGTATTAGATCGCGTGCAGCGCAGTTGAGCCAGATTTGTAAAACGTCGTTAACTGAGTAGCGTATCAGCATCATTAGAAAAGCTCGACTGGGAATCACTTATGGGACGAAGGATAAATTACAGGTTAAATCCCTTGCATAAATTTGAAGCAGGTGTCTTTAGCTCATGATTTTGTAAATAAATCATTAGCCCCAGCCAACTTCGGTGGGAGAGATCATGTAGTTAAATTTAGATCAAGAGAGATCAAGTGTACAACGGATGGATTAAAGATTTAACGTTTCCCACAAAGGATAAGAGTTCAGCGTAACTATATCCCACCGCGCCATGAGGGAGAAAAGTATTTTTATTTTTCATACTAAGTATTGCATGTTGTCATTATCTCATCTAACGTTATTCATTGCCATTCTTGTTACTAACGTCTCCCCTCGTATGATCATAGAAATACATCTTACTTAAATATCGTTGTGAATTCATCATTGTCTACATTAATTGAAAAATTTTAAAAATGTAGTGTAACCGAAAATTAAGGTGAACTTAATTTTTTTTCTATGCCTTGTGTGTAGTCATCCCCTGCCACACACCCTATTGGTGGCTTTCAGGGTGTCATAGAGAAGTAGAAGTAGTCCCAAAACACGTGTAATGCCATCTTGTAAGCTTAGTGGGTTGATGGTTGATGCTATATAGAATTCAGAGGTGATGCATTAGGGGCAACTGTTGGGCAGTGATGGGATAAGGTCAAAGGAGAGATCTCTGTGTTCAGAGGACTTAAAAGGGGTAGCGCGAATTTTCGATATAATGATGTACTTAAATAAATTTTAAGTCTCAAGATGCTAGCAAATTGTTGACTCCTTTTGGCTCACGGGTTCCACAAGGAGCGATGAGAGGTCCGCAAAAGTGTACGCTATTATATCCCAAACTTTCGAGGGGAAAAAGGACGGGCATATTTGTTGTGAAACATGGGAAAAAGTCGGGGATGAGAATCCATGAAATGTGAAAGTGACCACCCTTTGTATTCACTCTTTAAGACAGAGATGTCTTCTTTTCAGTACTGAAAACAGAAATAAGTGCGATACTGTTTCTTTTCTATCTGACATTTGAATCCCAACTTCCAATCACAGATGCACAGTGTCGTTGCGAGAGACTACCAATTAACTACGCAAAAATCAAAATTGTATTTCAAACAACGCTCTAGCATCGACGCGAAAACGCTCGCGCATGCGCAATAATCGGTATTCGAGTTGGATCTTGTTTTAAGTTGTTCATTCAAGACTCGGAACCAAATTTTTGCATCCAAAAAGAACATCCTCATTGCAATAATTGAAGGAGGGACTCGTGCGTTAAACGGTCTTATCGTTATTGAATTGAGTCGGGTTTTCGCGCGTAGATTCCTCGACTTGAAAAACAAGCGTACGTCGGCGGAACAAATTTGACGATTTTCACTCTTCTTCACGTTACACTCATCTCATTAGGTGTAACCTGGATTCCCCCCGTCGATCGCTAAATATTCCATAGCTGTATGCATGCATGCGGTCATATATTACGTGATGGGGGCACCGTAGGCCTCCTTGTCCGTTTCGCTGTATCCCGACCGAGATGAGATATTTGCATATGGCGGTGACATTTCAACGGTCGTGCCCGGTCGCACGGATTCTCTTCCGTGTGTTGTGAATATTTTCTCCGACATCTCCCGTTCCGAGGAGACTTCCTCCGCGATTCGATCGCTTTGCCATGTCTCCGTTTTACATGTAACGCGTTTCAGTTAACCTCAAGCCAGGAGCGAACCCCACTCCGCATTGTGTAATAGTTGAGGTGGACCGCCGTCCATTTTCAGGCCCTACGCTTTTCTTTCGAAGCCAGGTAATGTGAATTGTCGCGCTGTGGTCGTTAATCGAAAACGCATTTTACTAGCGAATATTTTTTCAGCGAAAATGCGATGAACAAGTATCAGATCTTAAATCAAATTTGCGGTATCCTAATTTCAATATTGAATCCAGGATGCAAAGAAATCGTGTCGTTAAAAAGGAGGAACGTTATCGTTAAGTTATTTGAATTCGTTTTTCACTACTGAAAGCATAAATAAGTGCTTAATTTTATATCTGACTCTCGAATCTAATTACCAATCAAATATGAGCGCAGACTTTAAAAAATGACTGCGGTGGCGGCGGAATCAACAACAAGACACATTTTTCATTCAACAATCTGGCGATGATAAAATCACGAAACGATAGCGTTTGCGCATGCGCGGAAATAATAGCTCGAAAGTAGACTTCGATCTAATTTAAATATACAAGGAACGTATCTACGGTCGTGAATCAATGTAAACAAAAAAATTACCCGGACCGTAAACTTAATTACGTTTATTAATTAAGTTTACGGTCCCGGTAATTTTTTTTGTTTACATGGACTTCGATCGTTTAAAGATTCATTTTTTTTCCATGCTCAGCCCCAAAGTTTGAATCAAATGTTGCTATTTTCTGATCTACAAAACTGGAATATGCATTTTTTTTTAATTGACGGCCAAGTTTTTAATTTGGTGAGGGAAGAGAAGATTTTTATATTTGAAGGGGACAGAAAAAATGATTGATGATAACGTTTAAGAGGAAGGAGAATGCTAAAGGCTCTCTGATAGATGGAAGAATGCTAGGTCAACGGAGTGAAGGATAGGGGCTTCTAGACAGCGCGAAAACAAGTCGCAAGAACTGAGGAAGGAAATATTACATTGCAAGCAGCAGCAAAGCTACTAGTTAGGAATTTTGGACTGTAATATCTGAACATCTAACCATAATTTAATCTAACCATTGAATCATTGATATAACCCATTTTATGTTATCCCCATTACTTAAATCATTTTACATATTTATTGACTGCTAACAACTAAGGAAAACTTAATTTTTTGGGATTGTAGTCCGAGTGTTGAATCACCCCCTGCCACACAACGTACGGTACCATGTAGATGTCAAAAGTTTCGTGATGTGTAGTGGTAGAAAATGGGCGACTGTCCAAAACCCACGTTAAAAACGTAAATTACCATTCAATATCTCAAGTGCCGCTCGTGCAAAGATAAGGAGGGATTCTATAGATTTCGTTATCTTCGAAATTAATATGGGCCCCATTCCCTCGGGAGCAAAACGTAGAAGAGTCACTTTTTGTCAACAGAGTCGAAGTAGCTCGATGATGCGGTGAGGTATACTATTTAGCCACGTGCAGATGAAATCGTGACAAATTCACAGGCAGTTTCGACAGCATTAAAAATTTTTACCATCTCCAGATGCCCTGATCCAATTCCTGTTCCGCCAATCTCATTCGTCTCTCCATTCTGCGGCGGGAAGGGAATCGTTTTAGGATATTTCAAGTGATATGTGCGCACTTTTAGCCAGTATAGAAAGGACTTTGAATCCATTTTGAAACATTTCTAGTGATTCCGTCATGCTGTTATTTGCCCAAGACATGCTGAGTCTGTCTTGGTTACTGCCAGATTCGACCGTTATCGTTGCGCCGAGCTCTTTTAATCTAGCGATAAGAGTTTTTTTTTAGTAGTGTTAGGTAAAATTGATGTTTGAACAATCAATGTGGTTTCATTTCAATTCATCTTCCATTCGGCCGATCTGGCGTTTCCGACGCGTTACTCAGGCCCCTCCGCTGACTGTAGACCATTGTCCACCGGAATGCAGACCCAATTCAGCCATGTTGAACTGAATTCACGACCTGGGGTTGAGTATCACACGATCCAAGGCCAAGTGTATATCGTGTGAGGTAGTTCCTCTAATGATTTGACATTATTAAAAAATCATACGAGGCAGAATTATGTTCATGCTTCTATTTTATCTTAAATGTCGACGACAAAAGAGCGCGAACCGCGCGAACTGTTAGGAAAGGTTAACTGTGGGCAACAATGTGTACACAAATGCGCATTTGATGGGATATAAATGAGAACCTTTCGCGGAAAAAGAAAATACTTAGTTCTTCCACACAAATTTTATTACACACGACCTAAGTTTCGATTTGCAAAGTCATCATCAGGTAAAGAAACAAAAGACACACCGCTTATATAGTGGACAGGACTCTGTCCACTATATATAGTCTTTTGTTTCTTTACCTGATGATGACTTTGTAAGTCGAAACCTCGGTCGTGTGTGATTAAATGTGTGTGGAAGAACGAAGTATTTTCTTTTTCCGTTATGAATCGCTTCCACAAAGTGACGCCTCAAACCATTCTTTTTATCGAGAACTTTTCAATTTAATCTCCGAGCAGTAGGGTACTTACTAATCATGTCCACGCGAGATCAAAGATGGGCATTGCCAAAGTAAGTCATTCCAAGACGTCGTATGTGATTTTTCTGGAAGCTGTCTCGTTTGAAAGGAAGTGAAGAGATAGATTGCATGAGAGTCGGATGGTAAGTTATCACGAACGAAATCTTCGTTCGGAAACTCTTTGACTTTGGTTCTGCTTTAAGATGACAGGGAATGTACAAGCACGTACTTGAAACTCGGCCAGGTTGCTTTCGTAGTGTTGTTGTTTAGTGGTTACCAGAGAGATAAGTTAAACGGTGACCTCATCTATTGGTAGAAATGTCAATTACCAGTAAGTGCACGAGCTGGGTGAAAGTTTATTGGGGCGGAGTTGATGGAAAACTGGAGAAAAGGATGAAACCTGGAAAATGTAGGAATTTGGGGAACCTTATCGCTCGATATACAAATACTCTCATATCTAGTTGTTGAGGATCTCCAGGAGTTCACGATTTTGTTAATCCTTTCAAGAGTATGGGCTCAAAAATATAATGCTAGTATGTCAATAAGTACTAATGTCTCGCCTTTTCCTCCATCCTTACACTAGTTTATACGTGAGTCACAGTCTCTCCTCTCTTTCATTATTTTCCATCAACTCCTTGTTGAGCATGAAAGGGATTTGCTGTTTCCTTTGCCACTGCTGCTGATCATGATGTTGCACGGGTCTAATGACGTTACAACTGTAGTTTTGTTAAGGTTTCCCATCGATCAATAAGATGACATGTCTTTCCTCCAAGCTTTCACTTAAAATAAAGTAGGACGACTGCGAGCAAATTGTAATATCCACGCAAAGGAGATTCCTGGGCAGGTATCGACCATCAAGGGCTCTTCGAGTGGTCCAGTTCTGCAACTTGAGCCCAATAGCCGTTGGCTTTTCGGTTTGTTTTTATAGCGCGTTGCTAAGTGACGGAATGACGTAAGGAGCCATTAAAAGTTCAAGTAACACGCGTTCTCACTACACTCTTATGACGAGTTTTTCGCGAAACGTCTCCCAAGGCCTTGTGCAAGGTGGTTTTATCTGGCGATAAAGTAGCCCTCAGACATAAATGCATACGCATTCCTTTGAAATTCTGTCCCTCTTCCATTTCTGAGAAAGTGTTCCTCTGTTCTTTAAGCGAAGGAGGTTCGTGTTTGTGGCCTTCCACTCGTCTCCATTATTTCCTCGATTCATATGAAGAATCTTTCTTCGGAAATCAGCAACATCTTTTGTGGCGTTATCGCCCTCGTGCGGCGGGAACATTTCCAAGGTTGTGCGTCCAGGAGGTGCTGCTACCTGGAACCGTGGAGAAGTGTACGTCCGGGGCTCACTTCTCAAAGTGTTGTTCTCTGATCGTGGTGTGTCAATAAAAGATATGGAGCACCGGAGTGAGGAGATTATGCATGTTGAATACCCAACTGGAGAAGAGATTGGCAGGGGGCAGAATACTTTGGAGAGCGGTAACGAACCAATCCTCGGAATGTTAACCCTTGATGATACTCGAAACGCTCTTGGAAATGGTTCATCTCGCTTGCCACCGCAATGGAACTCAGGAGTTCTGTCCTTCTCTTCCTTGAAAAAGGTGGCATGGACCACCGAAAATTCGAAACCTAGTTTATTTTCTTTTTCTGTGCGTTTCTCTGTTTTTGTCTTTCTCGGTTAGTGCTAATTTCATATGCATATTATATTTATAAAAGGGAAACAAATGAGGAAGTGCTAGGGATGGCGGGCGAGGAGAGGGGTTTGTTGGGAGAAATACTATGGAGGCAGGAAAAATGGATGAAAGGCGTATTGATCGACAGTGGGAGTTGAAGACTGTAATAGAGGGGAGAATGTTAGGCAAACGAGGAAAGGGCAGGAACAGGATAGGGAAGTTGGACGGGTTGAAGGGTGGAAGGAAGTACAGAGAGATGAAGAGGGACCTGATGTAGAGTAGGTTGCTGGATTGGGTTTTTTTTGGAGTTACAAAATATTTATTTGGTATTTGTGTCCATCCATAAACCTACTTTGACCGGTAGATTACCTTAAAATAATAATAATATATTGGTATCGTCACAACGGAGAATTCGTTTTGTTCATTCTTCATAGCTCAGCGCTGGGAGTGTCTAAGGAGTGTTCTACATCAGAAGTCATTGAAAAATTTGGCACTGGAGGCCCTGGAGGGGTTCCTGGACTTTAACCCCCTACTATATAAATACTTGCTCTAATGTTGAAGTAATAAACCGAAGTCGCAGGGGTTATTTTTTTTGTTTTTGTCCATCTCGTTTCAGCCGAGTGAAAATTATATTTGCTATTTCCTTTCCAGTGCTCTCGCGGCTTGCAATGGCGTGTTCATTGCTAGTCATCAGTGCGCCTCAGCCTAACTCTCACCCCCCCCCCCCCCCGATCCCCCTCGCCTTCAGGGTTTGTTTCCATTGATTTCCGATCCCATAGCATTCTCTCCCTTTCGCTCTCCGAATCTTTTTTTTTCCTCGAAAAATTTCGAGAAATCCGACCGTCGTAATATTTCGAAATCACGATCAAGAGGGGGTCCAAAAGGCATCCGAAAAAATTTCCGTCCGCCGTCCTTCATTTTCGCCCATAAAAAAAAGTCTTTCCGGCCAGGTCTTTTCAAATTGGTTTATTGAGGCACTCGATCGTAAATAAGGGACTTCGAATCAAGCGTCGACGCTTTATGAAGAAAATGAGTTGGTCTCCCGGAGTTTTTATGTCCCTCGGCCCGCGTTTGAGGAGTTATCCGGAATTGATATGTAAACTTCCGCCCCCCCCACCCTCAAAGACGATGGGATCTTTGCCAAACCTCGCCTGTCCATACATAGGTGAAAGAGTTTACAGTGGCTGCGTTTGTCAGGGGTGGGCTTGGTATTATGTTCGTAAAATGATAAAATCGAGTCAGTGGTGCCATGAAGACGTCTTCAAAGTGATGGTCAATTCTTCTACACTTCTACAGCTACAAGTATATCCTAACTTGTAAATCGCCACGTTGATTCGTGACAGGGAGTGTCATGTCGGGAACCATCGCAATAATTTTTATCATTAACTTTGGCTCTTATTTTCTTTTCTGGCAGTTAAAGTTAATTATTTCGGACTCATGGGTCCACGTTTCCGCACCGTACATACACTCCATATCAAAGTTTTTACGATTCTTTTCGTAACCTCCCTACTCAACGTCCCCGTCATCAACTCCATCCTCCTTGCCTAGTGCAATTCTTCTCCTTACGTCCCTAATACTTTGGCCGTATTGGTCCAAAACACTTCCGAGATACGTGAACTGTTCTACCTGCTCTATTTTTTCCCCTCCTATTTTAATGTTTAGCTTAGCCTTCTTCTTTCTGGAAAATCGCATAACCTTTGTTTTATTAATATTGATTCTCATCCCATATCTTTCGCGCTGAACCTCTGAAACAATTCACTCAGCAATTCTTGCAACCCCTTGGCTGACTGAGCAACTAATGCTTAGTTTTCAATGCTTTTGGTAAAAATAATCTGCTTTCATTTAGCGCCTTTGCTTTCAAGAATTTCACCTTCGATTGTTTCGATATTTCATTCTTTAACCATACCACAGAAAGAACCTCAAAGATGTCGGTTTACATGTGAGGACACAGCACGTTCTAAGCTCTTAGAGGGGGAAAGGGACCTAGCTGCATTCAATCACCTATTTCCGTTAGATCTCCGAAGTTGAGCAAGTTTGGTCCCTGACGGAGGTTAGATAGGTGACCTCCATACATTTACCGTGACACTCCTGTTAAACGCCCGCATGTGGCAGGCAGGTTAAACATAGGTGCCCAGGGCTCTTCTCGAAGGCCCTCGCATACCAGCAATCAAGCTCTACAGCGTGTGAAATCCGCGTATATCCTAGGTATTATGTTTGGGCACTGTCCTAGAGGTTGGGAAAAGCAAGGTTTTCTAGCGGGTTGTGTGCCCAGGTCATCTGGTCAATAGCCAGACTCTCTACCTACAAGGCTATCGTGCCTTTTTTTGAAAGATAATTCTGAATAATTTCCGTAATTATATGCATGTCAACGTGGTCGTTGAAGTAAGATGGTAAGCGTAGATTGTAGAGGCTTTTCGGTGTGGAGAAGGATGGAAAAAGTGAAATGGATGGAAAGAAAAACAAACTTAGATGTTCTAGGCATGAAAGATGAGGAGAGGGGTTTGCTGGGAGAAATCCGAAGGAAGCAGGAAAAATGGATAAAAGGCGTATTGAGCGGCAGTGGGATGTTGAAGAAGAATGTTAGGCAAACGAGGAAAGGGCAGGAAGAGGATAGGGATGTTGGACGGGATGAAGGGAGGAAGGAAGTACACAGAGATGAATAGGGACATCTACATAATACCCCGCAAGCCGCCGCAAGGGCGTGTGGCGGGGGGTGTTAGGTCACCACCCAAAAAAAGGAAAAAGGAAAAACCGCATTCAAAACTAACACACACATGCACACCAAAATCCACAGTAGTGCACACATTCATCGTAACATCCCATCATTCTAAACGCTTGCAAACACACATTCACCTCCCCTCACTGACCTGATATAGAATAGGTTGCTGGAGTGTGTTCTGTTTGGAGTCACAAGATACTTATTTAATAGTTGTGTCCATCCAAAAAACTACCTTATCTGGTTGATTGGCACTGGATTGCTGAAGACTGTGATGGAGGGGTGAACTTTTGGGCAAACTTGGTAAGGAGAGGAAAAGGATAAGCATTTTAGTCGGAATGATAGGAGGAAGGAAGCATGTGGAATTATAGTTGGGTGTAGAAGTAGTGTCGGGTGTGAAGTTTTGTCTTGTTTGGCATTGGTAAGAAATGAAGTATTGTTCGGTCTGTCCCTCCATACCTTAAACGGGAACTTCCTAATATTAAAGTAACCCAGGTCACACTTTGCGAGCAACCAAAGACATTTACATCAAAGAGAGGAATGGGAAAAGAGTGCTGTGACAAGACTTCAATCTTCGTGAAGGATTCTCGGGTCTTCCACCTGAGACCTGAGAATCCTTCATGAAGCAAATACGCCGTGAAAGCACATATAGTACGGGAGCTGGTGGTATATTGTGAACCATGATATTCACACTTGTAAGATTTGCTCACGTTTAACGAGGATACCTAGCAGAGTACAAAAGAGGCGAGTCTTACAAGTTACCAGTTGTCTTTCCCCCCGGAGGGGAGAGGGGAATGAAATATTTGCGAATCGGACATATTTTTTGCGTCTTAAACTTGGCCGAGTAGTCAATGGGGATGCCAAGACCCCGTTTTGACCATTTTAAGACGATAATGGTGTGCCGATTCCGGAAACCGGGGCCCGCACATTTGCAAAAAAATCGCGAATCGAACGTATTTTTATGTCCGATTCGCAAATTCCGACATCCGAAAAACATGCCCGATACGCAAAATTTTTTTTTACAACTTTGCGGGCCAATTTTCCGGAATCGGAACACCATTATCGTCTTAAAATGGTCAAGACGGGGTCTTGGCATCCCCATTGACTATTCGGCCGAGTTTAAGACGCAAAAAAATATGTCCGATTCGCATATTTTTCATCCCCCCCCCCCCCGCCGAGGGGGAATGGGAATATACGATTACCCTACGAGGATCGTATTTCCCATTGGTTATTGGAGAAGTACTCATTAAAATGTGTACATTTTTTGTGAGTGTAAATATGGTGGTCACAACATACCACCAGCTCCCGTACTACCAGATCTTACTTAAAGACTTCAATCGTATGAATTCCGGTGAGTTTTGTGCAAACTGCAATAAAAATATTAATTTATCTGATAAAGAGGAACACAAATTTTGAATAACTAAAACGCCACCCACCCAAATATTTGCAGCACAAATCACGACTTTTTAATGCCGTTAAACACTACAAAAAATCGTAAAAATCAAAACTCCGATTGGAAAAAAAAACTCGGTGAAACTAATTATCATTCACCGTTACGACTTCCTGCGAAGGTAGGCGATAAGCAGATGCCGCATTCGAACCAATCAGGGCATGCCTGTAATGGAGGCATATCTTCGAACGGTAAGGAATCCTGCAAGGGATTTCGTGTGACCGATCCTTTCAGGTGTCCACCCGAGGAATTTCGGAGGCGCGGGTTAGTCGACGAGTTGAAATGAATCACCCGCCCGCCTAATCCGCTCCGCTCTCGCCCTCTGCCCGCACGACCGACGCGGATTGCACCCGAGTAACAGAAGCAGTCCGGACTGGTTTTCTTGGACCGCGTCCTTCACGCTTCCGGAGCCAAAGGAACTTTTTTTTCATACCCTTCCACTTCTTCCACCTGCATCAGCATTCAGTTCCTCACGGGTTAGTGTTCGGGTGGATAGGCGGGCTAATGTTCGAGCTGTTCGGCGAACGATTGCTCGCTTGGTTCGGCGGACGATTGTTCGTTCGTTGTTTCGGCGGCCGTACGTGGTGAAGAGGGCGATTTTTCCCATGCCTAGTCGGTGAGGGCGTTGGAGTAGCACGTAGATACGCGGCCAGCGGTTGTATTTGGACCCGATATCCAAATCCAAAGGGTCAATGCTATGGGTAATAATGAGCGGGGTGGAAGAGAAAATGTGCCTGGAGTTTCGCAGACTAGGAGAATAGTTAAACTGTCTCGGAAGTGTTCTGGACCAAAATGTTCAAAGTAGTAGGTACGTATCGAAATGAATCGCGTAAGGCAAAGAAGTTTTCACAAGGAGGAAGGTAATGATGACAGGGCCGTTGGTTAGGGATCTTAAGAAAAGGTTCTACGAAACTTTGATATGGAGTGTAGTTATGTACGGCTCGGAAACATGGTCATTGAAGCAGGGCGATAGGCGTAGATTGAAGGCTTAAGAAATGTTGTTGTGGAGAAGGACGATGAAGGTGAAATTTACGGAAAGGGAAACAAATGACGAGGTAGTGGGCATTCTAAGAGAGTAGGAGATGGAATTGTTGGAAGAAATCCAGAGTAGACAGGATTTTTATTGCTAGTGGGATGTTGAAGAGTGTAATAGAGGGGAGAACGTTAAGCACACGAGGAATGGTCAGAAGTAGGATAGTGATGGTGGACTGAATGCGCCTGGAGTTTCGCAGACCTTCCAGGTGTACGGTACGGGTGCGGGAGGGTCGACAGGTGGTGGTCTTGTGGCGGTGGTATTTCGCCTAGCTACTTACTAAAATCTAGCTTGCACGTTCCTGATAAATTTCTTGCTGCATCCTGAGGCATTTGTTGTAGTTAAGCGTATGTACTTGCATGCTTGTGGAGTGAAGGGAGGTAGATGTGCGTTAGCATGCGCGAGGAATGATGGGATGTTTCCATGAATGTGTGCACTGCTGTGGATTGGGGTTTGCATGTGTGTGTTGGTTTTGAATGCGGTATTTCTTTTTTCCTTTTTTTGGGTGGTGACCTAACACCCCCCGCCACACGCCCTTGCGGCGGCTTGCGGGGTATTATGTAGATGACAGTACCGATTCCACTTCCTCTCACCCTGCTAATAGCCACGAAACACGGAGTGTAATCTCACCAATGTTAGGACAGGGTTGCCACTCATGTGGTGAAATCGGGAAAAACACGGGAATAGTTCTTTGTTTCTTCGGGAATGTGACGTACGAGAATTCCCTACGACAATGTTTCTTTTAGTTGTGATATTAGTCTGTATTTGTGGTGGGCTATCGTTCGTGTAGTCCTTTGCAGAAACCTAATCTATAGTCGGGCCGACTTCGGTAATAAGAGTGGCTGGATGTTCCACGTGAAATAATTGAAATCAGATCCCAAACACCTGAGGGATAAAATGGAGCAAAAAGACGGCTTCTTTATCGTGTATATTGTGTTATTCCATAAATAGAGTGGCATGTCTGTTTAGAGTTATTCTTGATCGGTGGTAATACGTACCATTTAGTTTTCGGGCAGTTTGAACCCGGCTCATGCGTGTACATTAATGTGGTGGTGATGATTTATACTTGGGGAAAAGGGGATTGATAATTCGGTATGTTTAACAGTCAAATTTCAATTTTAACATCTCGCCGCGGTGTCGTCTATCAATGTACATCTACATCTACTCAATTCCCCGCAAGCCGCCGCAAGGGCGTGTGGCGGGGGGTGTTAGGGCACCACCCGTAAATTAGGGAAAAAAACCGCATGCAGAAGCCACAAATGTATAGCCCACAAACCAAACATGGTAAACATTCATGCACGAACCCTTTCGCCCCAACCCTTTCACACACATGCAAACCCACAAACTACCAACAAACATACACATGCACAATCTTTGAATTTTTAATTTTGTTCCGACGTGTAACTTAAATGTTTTTAATATTTCTAAATGGACTTCGGATTCTTACTATTATGATTTCTGATTGTTCTGGGAAAGAATGAATATTTGAATCTATCTGTATTGGAATCCATCTCCCTTATTTTATCTTTGTGGTCTGATCTACCTAAGTAGTGTGGGGCCATTATTATTCCTTTTGTGTCTTCGCTAAACTCGCTGGTTCTGAATCTTTCTAAAAGTTTAAGTCTCGCTTGTTCTCTTCGTATTTCAAGGGGCTCCCAGCCTAAATCCCCTAAGTAGTGCGGAACTAAGATGTGTTAGTATTAAACTTGAGTGTGGGCGTTTAATTTTAACACATCTTAGATCGGCACTAAGATGCCAGGTTTTCTAATGCTATTGAATAATTCCAGAATTGGATCCTTCAGCTGCTTGATTATCATAATTGTTTTTGCTATCAATAGATCGAAAATTTGATGAAAATTGTACCTCGCTAACAAGTGGGAATATGAGCTTCCTCATTTGATATCAATTTATCATTGGGATGGTAGCACAACATAAATTTTTCTTTGGGGTTTTAAAGCATTTAATCTAACGTTTCGCCGGCGTTGACTCCGGTATTCGGGTGCTGAAGGAGAGATTCTCGATTTTTTTAAGAATCGGTGTTCTCATCTCTCCTACTCGTAATTGTTTCCGGTAGTTTTTCGAAATATTCTCTTCGTGTTTCTCTGAATACGTACGAAAGCATTTTCTCGTATCTATCCTTCTCGGTCCTTCGTTATCTCGCTGTTTTTCTTGATAAGACCGAAGACTTTATCTTTTCTCTCCCGCGCGTACTATCATGCTGACGAAATCTGTGTAATGCCCAGTTTCAAACAGATTTGGTGTCGTTTTCTCTAGCATTATTTTAAAGAGGCGGACGTTTTTGTTTATCAGTAATCAGCTGATTTTTTTAACGTGGCATACAAGGATGGTACCACGTGTTATGCTTCTTAAATAAGGAATATTTCTCTTGGGTTGTTTTCTGTTTGATCCTAGTTGAACGTTAAAATAGGAGGGCGAATACCAAATCTAGTAGAATAGTTAAACTGTCTCGGAAGTGTTCTGGACCAATATTTTTAAATTAGTAGGAACGTATCGAAAAGAATCGCGTAAGGCGAAGATGTTTTCACAAGGAGGAAGGAAATGATGGCAGGGACGTTGGGTAGGGATCTTAAGAAAAGGTTCTACGAAACTTTGATACGGAGTGTAGTTATGTACGGCTCGGAAACATGGTCATTGAAGCAGGACGATAGGCGTAGATTGAAGGCTTAAGAAATGTTGTTGTGGAGAAGGACGATGAAGGTGAAATTTACGGAAAGGGAAACAAATGAAGAGGTAGCGGGTATTCTAAGAGAGTAGGAGTTGGAATTGTTGGGCGAAATCCAAAGTAGACAGGAAAAGGCATTTTTATTGGTAGTGGGATGTTGAAGAGTGTAATAGAGGGGAGAACGTTAAGCACACGAGGAATGGTCAGAAGTAGGATAGTGATGGTGGACTGAATTAAAGGAGGAAGGAAGTATGCGAGATTGAAGAGGGATTTAATGTGGTGCTGTCAAGTCACGTGTTGTGGTAAGTCGAGATTAGGCAGTGTAGGGGTGTTAGTTAGGTTTGCATCCTTCCAAAGGTTACCAAAATGTTAGATTACCAGATAAGAATGACATCACTTGAGTAGTCAATCTCTGCCTTTGTATGTGCTGGCGTTAGGTTTTCCTGGATCATTAATTAATGTATTAATCGAACCGAGGGAGACTATTTATTTTTAAAGAATCGCGTCTAGTTTTGCCTTTGTGTATCTTTGATGACTCATTTCCTTTGTTTGCCGATTTCCCCGATTATTTAATTCATCGCGTAGTTATCGAAATGTCAATCAGTTTTGAAGGCTGTCTGGCTGTACCCAAGTATGTAAATTAGCGACCCATTCCCCCCCGTCCGTTTCTCCTCGTTACAGTGAAAGGACTCTCATTACCTCGAACTGTATGACTTCGTCGGAGTAAAAAAAAATAGTGGTACGCAGTCGTCCGTATCTGCGAGGAAGTCACCGTGAGTCCCAGGAATAATAACTTACGTATGTATGCATTTACGTATCCCTTTTGTTTGCGCAGTCTCAGTGCGAATCAAATAAAATATATATATGTATTTCCAAGGACGCATTTGAACCGGATTTAATTAATCGGCATGCGACCGTCGAGCCCCACGAATTATTTCCTGAATTATTAATGATTCTCCACTTCTCCACTGGTGCAATATTAAGGCTCGGAAAACCTTTCAACTCAGAGAGAGAGAGAGAGGTGTAGCGAGTTAAAATTAATTTCGGCGCAAAATTCAATTTAACATCTCTTCTTTTTGTATTCTCGGAGATATTCGACGCTTTCCACCGACGTCAGCAACGCATGAAAAACTGTTGCAAAATAAAGGGAACGTCTTCCCACGAATGTTTTCCGTCCTCACCCCCCACCCCATCCCAGCAACCCCTTCGCCCCGACACCTCTGGGACTCTTTTTCATGCATCAGTTTCCAACCACCACCTTTAAGATTCCGTCGCCAATTCAATATTAACTCCTCCTCCCCCCCCCCTTCCTCCCTCACCTCCTCACAAACCATTCCCACTCTATTCTTTTCCGTGGCTTCTCTTCGATCGTAACTGGAGATGTCGCTCTCGAGTGTCCCTTGAGAGGCTTCGGTCGCCTCCTTCCCCCGTTCCTCTCCCTATACTCCACCCCCCGCTGCTCTCGTGTCCGCCTCCTTAGAAATGCGAGGGCCCTCGCGCGAAATTGCCCCGGAGTTCTCTTGTCGGGTGAGGGTAGACTGCTGACTGGAAGTAGGGTGTGTGTGTGTGTTTTGGAGGAGGGGAGTAGCAGAGTGGGGTTTGTTTATTTCCGCGCCTCTATTCCCCCTCCCGCTCGTGTATCGTGTTTCCTTTCCGTCGTGGCGTTAAATGAACGTGATTTGTTCTAAGTTCTCTTGTTTATGAGTGCCCTCTGGAGGGAGATTTGATTGTGTGGCTACTATTTCTTTCGTCATTTTTTTGCCGTCTGCTCGAGGTTTCGATTGCGCATTGTGATGTTCGTGCGATAAACCCCTTGCGTTGTCGAGCAGTCGAACGATGAGGTAAACGTTAAAATTAGAACAGGGTTAACAGCCTACCTTTCTTGGAAGAGTTGCGGACACGGATTGTCACAGTATAGGGTGTGGTGGTCTCGTTAGAGCGTTGGACTACTGACCGAAGGGCCCAGGTTCGATTCCGATTGATGCTTCTCGTAACCCTTAGCTTCACACAAACTGTGTTATTTCTCGGGTACAAGATCATTCTGGGGAGCCACAGGCATAGGAAAAGCAACTGGCATTCCTACCCTGATGTGTGAATGTCGCGCGCCCGTGGGATTAACACTATGTGAGCTTCACCTATCAAGCCAACCTTCGAGTTGATGGCTCAGATTTTTTGGTGGTCAAATTAGTAGGGATATTGGTAAAAAAAATGCGTTAAGCAAGGCAATCTTTTACTAGGTGGAGGGAATTAATTGATGACGGGGACGTAAGGTTGTTAAGAAAAGACTAGTGAAAAATCTGAAATTCAGCGTGGTTTAACCAGCGCGGAAACTTGGTCACTAAAGCAAATTGATTTGCATGAATTTTAGGCGTTTTTAAGGTGGGTGTGGGGAAGGATGGAAAAGGCTCAAGGTTGTTTACAAGGGGAAAAAGAAGATTGAATACATAGGTGTGAAGGTATTGTTATAAGTACTATCGCCATTAACAGGAGTCGATCGGTCGAGATACAGTTAGATTTTAGATGGGCCCAAAAACTTAGCATCGCTCCGCTTATGACCCCCACTGAAATATTATCTGACACCTAGATTGCCATGAGCCATTCTTCTCCGAATACTTTCGGACTTCCTTTATTCCGTCCAACACGCATGTTGATTAACTTCCTCTACATCGATTATCCAACATTTTCCCCTTTATTTAACGCATTCTTCAACACTGCATTACCTATCCCAGTGCCTCTTACATTCAAGTTTTCCTGTTTTCTTCGAATTTCCATAACAAACTTCCTTCTTCCTCTCTTCTCTTACCATGCGTCAGCAGCACTTAGTTGTTTTCCTTTTCGTTCATTTGATTTTTTCCATTATACTGACAAATGCTTTCGAAATGTGGGTTGATCGACCCTCGGTCTTAAATGTCAATCCTCTACGTTTCGCTAGAAGTTATCTTTAATCAGACTAATTCGGAAATGCTTATATTCATTCTTAATTCTCGGACACGAGTAAGAGTTGACTTGGTACTTCTGGATTTATTTCCAATTCAATATCGACTGGACTCATCCTGATAAGGTGACTCGTAACAACACATCCCTTTAAACGTATCGTCGACATTATTGTAGGCTTATCGGCTCAAACATTATTTAAGCTTTAAATACATTATTGTTAATGTAACAAATAAAATGTATTCGATTCCCGAAACAAACAATAATTTTAAATGCGCAGTGTACTAATACCTTACTTAATAATTAACTTAACAATTTGAATGGTTTCGTTCTAACCTGGAACTGGACAAAATGGAGTGCGTATGCGATTTTCCAGAAAGAAAAAGGCTAAGTTAAACATTAAAATAGGCGGGGAAAAAATAGAGCAGGTAGAGCAGTTTACATATCTCGGAAGTATTTTGGACCAATACGGTCAAAGTGGTAAGGACGTAAGGAGAAGAATTGCGCTAGGCAATGAGGCTTTCTCAAGGAGGAGGGAGTTGATGACGGGGACGTTGAGTAGGGATGTTAAGAAAAGACTCATCAAAACTTTGATATGGAGCGTGGCGTAGCGTACGGCGCGGAAACGTGGTCGCTGAAGCAGGAGGATAGACGTAGATTGGAGGCTTTTGAAATGTGGGTGTGGAGAAAAATGGAGAAGGTGAAATGGACCGAAAGGAAAACAAATGAGGAAGTACTAGGGATGGTGGGCAAGGAGAGGGGTTTGTTGAGAGAAATCCTATGGAGGCAGAAAAAATGGATGAAAGGCGTACTGATCGGCAGTGGAATGTTGAAGACTGTAATAGAGGGGAGAATGTTGGGCAAGCGAGGAACGGGCAGGAACATGATAGGGATGTTGGACAGGATGAAGGGAGGAGGGAAGTACACAGAGATGAAGAGGGACCTGATATAGAGTAGGTTGCCGGATTGGGTTTTGTTTGGAGTTACAAAATATTTATTTGATAGTTGTGTCTATCCGAAAACCTACCTTAACCGGTAGATTACCTAATAATAATCCAATATTGAAGGAGGTAAAGTTGGCGGTATTAACACGGCCACGTGACATTGATGTGTTTTGGGCGACAATTCAAAAATTGCTTCCTTACGAAAATAATTTGACGCACAAAATACGATTATGAGTCAAATGAATCTTCGCAAAAAACATTATTTATTCATTTCAGAAACTGTTTTCTAAGGAAATATTGCGTATTATAAAACAGATTCCTGCATAAAAAGAACACTGTAACACTCTACATTTAATTTTACGTGGCGCTTAGCGCTTATTATATTTTGATGGCACTACTAACGAGTACTCACATTATCGTCCATTCCTCCAGTCGCCAAAACTCTTAATAACTACTCGTTCATTCTCGCTTCCCTGCCACCATATGAGTAAACTGAAGCAATAAATGTGAAGTAGTAAATCTTAGATAATAGCCGGAGTTTGCAACTCGTGGATAATGGGCGTAGGTCACGTGACATTGGTATTTGTCAATGTCGGCGTTGGTGTCGCTTCTGGTGATGTCATGCGCAGTCCACCTCTTTCTTAACTTGAACCCGAACATTAGTTGAATTCACTCGAATAGGAAGACGGCTTATGCATTTGCGCATCTAACTCGGGTCTTGCCTACGGTAAACTACACTAAGGTACACTTGAAAGTCGATCTTCTAAGTGAGCCAACCTCCTAATTGGCGTCAACCCTTGTATGTAATCGCATCATAACTCCATTTGTTTGCTGCGGGGGAAAGCAATCGATGATTCTTAGCATTGTGATAGAAATGCATCATGAATTTAGGATATGTGACATTCATTTTCAAATCTCCACACTCTTGTTTTACCGAAATGTCAGAGTTTACGTAGGCGTTAATCGGGCACGGTGAGGAACATCTTTTGCGATAACATTCTTATCGATGCTGTCCGTGCTCACGAGGTGAGAAAATCGCACACCATTAGTGGCAAATCACAACGCCCTTATTGCAAGTTCGACTTCCTTCTTTTATGTAACGCTTAAAAATGCAAAATGTCGCCATCGAAGCGGCTTTTCAGTTTGGGGATGCGTTTATTCGTTTCGGATGGTCAAGATTTTAGTCGGGAGATCTGGCCAAAGTGTTGAAAGTCATTGCTGATGAGTGCATTAGAAAATCAGTGTGATAGGAATGGAAGGAAGATCAATGTGTGCAAAATAAAGCTTACGTGATTTTCAAGGAGAGATGAAGGTTCAGTGAAAAGGTTATGATTTTACGGCAATCATTCGCGTTGGTTAGATGTTTCGCGAACACTTCCGTATTACGTACTGATAAAAGTAATCTGGTGCTGTGTCGTTTATCTCATGTATCTGCAAACATCTACGGCATATTGGATTGACAACTTTAATCGAAATCTGTTCAAATTCAAAAATCGATCCGATCACCTTGCGTATGCGTCGTCACTGGCACTTTTTTTCTCCCCATTCCCAATTAGTGTTATTCGATATTCGAATATGAATATAGCATTGTAGTGTACACTTTTTATCTCAATATTTCGATACGTAGACAATATTACATTATCTCGATTTTTTTCGATACTGCGTATGGAATGAAATATCGAGGTATATCGTTCGCTTAATGTCGCCAATCGCACGTCGAATGACATCACATTATACGATATAGCGTGATATCCTCATAATATTGCGTTCCACCTGGCCATCTACATCTACATAATTCCCCGTAAGCCACCGAAAGGGCGTGTGGCGGGGGGTGCTAGGTCACCATCCGTAAAAGGGGCAAATAACCGCATTCAAAACCAACACATACATGCAAAATCATACCCACAGTGGTGTATACATTCATGCAAAAATCCTATCATTTTACACGCATGCAAATACATGTCTACCTCCATTCATTCTACACGTATGCAATTACATACTATATGCTATCATCTAACAAATAATTGCACCATAGGGTGCAGTAAGAAACTTATCCAATTTCGTGCAAGCTAGATTGTAGTAAGTAGCAAGGCGAAATTCCACTACTACAAGAACATGCAACATAAAACGCTCTCCTCCCCAGGGGGACAGGTAAAGAATTTGACCAAACGCTGCGGGTAGCAGGTTTCCCCCACGGAGAGGGACAAGGGAGGGGAAGGGTAAATTTAAAATCAAACAAAAGCAGAGCAAACAGTGCTGTAAAGAGCACTACGTTATTTAATGGAATTCTAATGCGGTCATGAGGGAAGGGGTTTTGACAATAACACACAAGAAGTTAATGAAAGTGCATGCAATTGAGTATAACTATTTATTTCCTAGACGCTGAGGGTGACAAGTGGCATTTTTGCTATCTACGAGTATAACCCTACAGTTGTTATCCCGTATTGTCCGTGGGAAACAATAAACTACAAACAACAAAGTACCATATCCCATGGTATCGCAAAGCGATATCCACATAGCAATTCCCGACGGCTCAATATCGCGTTGAGATATTGGATGAATATCGTAGTCGATAAATCGCAACTTCACGCATCCCCATTTTTTCCCCTCATTCTTTGTTTTCCTTCTCTTTTCCACCCTCCCTTCGCATTTTTCGTAACGGAGTTGCTTAGGGGAACCAAATGTAAATCTTTTTTGAGAGGGACCCGGAGTTAGGTGAGTCGGGGGGCGTGGGAGATAAAAACTTTACCCCGTTCTCGCAATAATGCGTAATGCCTCCGAGAGCGTTCCCGGCGACTACGGTCGAGAGTAACAAATCGAATGAAATTGGGGTGAGGAGGGGTGGGGGGGGTTGGGTGGAAGGAAAAAAATAGGGGCGGGGGTGTGTAAGCATTCATCAAGGCAGTCCGTGCATAAAAATCCCTCCCCCCACCCTCTCGTCTTCCACGGGAGCTGGTGTTTCGCCATCTTGCCGTCGCGAATTTTTTTGCGTAAATTCCGTCATCTGTTACCACGCGTAAGGGTGAGATTTGGGGAGGGGATAGTATTCCTTTTTCCGATTTCTGTACGAAAGAAGTACCCCAGACGCAAGGCAAAATAAATATTCATCGTCATTCGCGCTCGAAAGACCTTCTTTTCAGGTTTTGGGTTTCTCACAGGTCTCCTACGGATATCCTCGCTTTATTTCACCTGTTTTCAAGACGACTCTTCCATCCTCTGAAATATCTCCCATCATCGGAAGTACTTGGAAGCGGCCGAGTCTTTCGTGACTGGATTATTATTGTATTCTCAATTCAGTCGAGAGTTGCGTACTCGAAGACGCCAGTTTAAATAGCGTTTCCCCGCTGTGCCCACTGAGTGAATATCGTTTACTGTTTGTTTTTTATTAGATATACGTTTAATCCGTAATTCGTTTCAGTTCTTCGACGCTGAAACGCGAGTATCAAGGCGGGAGATGCAAAATAGAATGCTCGACGAGTGTACGGAAAATATAAACTCGACTGCCGACGAAAAAAAATGTCGTGTTTCAAATGCAAGGGAAGACACCCTATCTTATCCGTCGCTTGTATCACTGCTTGTATTACCCTGACTTCTTTGGGGCGCTTTATTGGTCTATGAGACAGAAACCGGACCTCTACGTTCATTGTTACTTATACGAAACATTCTGTGTCGTTTGCGAAATTAAAAGGCCCCAACTTGACTCTTTCTGCTGAAATCCACGTCCATTGACCTATGCTGTTTCGATTTCTCGCTCTGCATAAAAGTTAGCATTCAGGTCAGCATAATAGGTTAGTTATTTCTTGGTAGTTGTGTCCATCATAGCAAGTGTTTTGGACCAACACGATTAAATTAGTACCCAATCCGAGTCAATTACGAGTATTTTCTTAACATCCCTACTCAACGGCCCCGTCATCTTCTCCCTCCTCCTCGCGAAAGCCTCTTTCCCTAGCGCAATTCTTCTCCTGAAGTACCTATTACTTTGGCCGTATTGGTTCAAAACACTTCCGAGATACGTAAATTGTTCTACATGCTCTATTTTTTCCCCTCCTATTTTAATGTTTAGCTTAGTCTCATTCTTTGTGGAAAATCGCATAACCTTTGTTTTATTAATATTGATCCTCATCCCATGTCTATCGCACTAAACCTCCAATTCACTCAGCAATGCTTGCAACCCCTTGGCTGGCTGAGCAACTAATGTTTCATCGATATATGTATGGACAATATTTAGGTCAGGAATCACTGTGGGCATTGTAGTGTGTAGATCTCTAATATACTGACCGAAAGACCCAGGCACTATTCCGGATCTCTCCTACGTGTACTCTCATCTTCAACCAATCTTCGGAATATTTTTCGAGTACCAGATCTTTCTGGGAAACCTCAGGTGGGACAGGGAATGGAAGGCACTGCTAACCTTACCTTGATGTGTGAATTTTCCGGATTTTGATAGGATATTCAGTGAGCCCTGACCTCATCTATCAAGTAAACGTATGCGTCGAATACCATGTTTTTTGGTAATGAATATTCGTAAGCCTATACACATCAGTACCGGGAACAATTATGCAATGTTTTTTGAAATTTGCATCTTCAGCGGTAACTTAGCCACATGGTGGTTGTTCCAGCATAATTATGCCTAAAAAGTGAAAGGGTTAATCTGTATTGGGGACATGTTCCAAGAAATAGTTTCTGTGTGAGTGTAATTATTTCCGATAATTTGCCGCCGAGCAACGGTGATCACGTACTCAATTTGTTTTTAGGGAAAAAAAGGGTCTAAAGTGTATTATTACTTGGGGCAGATGTGTGGAACATGAGGAAAGTTGACGTAAGGAGGCTTGAAGGCCTTCCTTGTGACGCTCAGGTGAGTCGTCCTCAAGACCCTTAATGTTTATCAGAAATTTTACATTTCGAATTGTGTTATTCTTTTCATGTCTGCCGACGGGTATTGTTGAGAATTAGGATAAAGGGACCTACCGAGTTTCAAGGCGCCTGTGAAAAAAGTGTTGAGTTATAATCCCAAAAGGAGACGATGAGGTTGGCCGAAAGGAACGCAATCGAAGAAAGAAGGAGTGGTCAGGGATAACGGGATGATGAAACCAAGGAGTTGGGAAGGAACAGTGCCTCGCCTAAATCGAGTCTTTTAACAACGTTCTCGGTGTGTTGGTCATGAGGTTGCATGAATATATTTAAGAGTTACCAAGAAATAACTTGTGTTACAAAGTTTGGACAATGAGCTTTCATTGTGGTATGTTTATTTCATTCATTCAAGGGATTCTACCTAATAAGGGTTAAATTTTGTGCGGTTCCTATTGACTATATGCCTCTAATCATGACGAGACCTTCTTGTTTACCCTACGGCATTTCTTTTTAACTTTCTTCATTCTTAACGTCTTCTTGCTTCCTTGCTGTATAAAAGCCAGCTCTCCCCTCCTTCGTCTAACCCGCCAATCCAAGTTCGCCCTTCAACATCCGCCGCGCCCACAGAAGACTCTAGTCTACGCTCATCCTCTTCCCTCAGTTAACAAATCTCCCATCCAAAAAGTGATACGCTTCATGTAACTAATTACTCAACCGCAGAAATCAACCAGCGAGATTTAGTTTGATAGGCGAGAGTATGCTGCCAGTATATGGGATCCTCAAAATATAAATTTGATTTCGGAATTAGATCGAGTTCAGCGGAGGGGGGCTAGATTTGTCAAACATTGTTATGACCAACGCAGCAGCGTATCCACTTTGCTAGACAATTTAGGTTGGGATTCTCTTACACAGCGGCGTTTCCAATAAAGATTAAACTTATTAAAAACATTTAAAGATGGGCCCTTTTCCGATGACATCAAGGATATAATACGAACCCCAACGTATTACGGCCGGAGGGATCACGAATATAAGATTAGAGAGATAGACTGCAAGACTGACAGGTTTAAAATGTCATTTTTTCCAAGAACGATAAGGGACCAGAATGTTTGTAGTCGAAATTCCCCAGGAGTTAGTTCATTACAATAAGTATTAATGTACAGGTTAGGGACTGCGCGGCGGATATGTATGTGAATATATGTTTGTGTATGTACATATATGTATGTATGTGTATATATATATATGTGTATATGCATGAATGTATGCATATTTATATTTTTTTTCTTACAGGTTCCCCCCACCTTTCCTCACCTATTTGATAGACCCAACCCCCTCATCCCTTACCCTTCCCTCATGGTGCTACACCCCCTGCAACACACCTTTTTTGGTGGCTCGCAGGGTATTTATGTAGATGTATACTAAGCTCTATGCAGCGTCCGAAATTCACACGTCCGGGAAGTTCTTTCCTTGTGACTCAGTACCCGAAGAATTGCTCAGTTTGGGTGAAGTTGAGGTTGCCCTGAGAAATAACTCGGGATCAAATCCGAACCAACCAGTAGGAAGCCCAGTGCACTGCCCACTGAACTACAGCGCCCCACTAATTATTTACTTAATCTTTTCTTAATGCTATCTATGTTCTGTTTACTCTAAAATACTGCCCAAATGCATGCACTTCTGTAAGTTGCTAGTCCATTCCTTCCCACATCAAATACCTACTTTAATCCCTTTTCTAATTTTTACCACTTATTTCGTGTTGCCCAATTGCTTGTACGCTTTCGGGCTGGCATCGTGGAAATATATTGGCTAATGCTGTAATTATTGGTATAAGTTTGTTTGATGCCAGAAAGGTTTTTTGACAAAGGGGAGTTGCCCGACGAAGAATTTTAGATAGTTTAAGAAGGGAGAAATTGGGTTGGGTTTTTATGTTTATTTTTAATCAACTAGTATTTTGTTTCAATGAGATCATATTAGGGATAAGTCTGTGCCGCGGCGTCTATTAACCATGCTTACCGAGGTTATTGACTGCGGATAATTTAGGCACCAAAAGAGAAAATAGGAGGAGAATATTGAATGCGACTGTGTAACCCACCCATTTACCTTCGGTAATCTTCCTCTTTTAAAGATCACTGCGTAACTTCAGAATGCAGGATACTGAAAGAGTCGTAGAATAAACCCTCGCAATTATATCATCACCTTTCCGACCTACCTCCATCCTGAAAATATTACTGTGTTTTTTAAACGTTGGTGAGGAAATGAACAGATTTCTTTTGGACTGTCCTCCCTCACATTATTCTGCATAATGAAGTGTTCAAGACGTGGAACGCCTGGGGTGATATGGGAGTGAATTTGGGTTGGAAATACGAGATATCTCTCTCTTCCCCCTTCATACAGTAAAACGGAAACCCCCAACATGCTTCAGGAGCCCAAGGAGTGATTTTCTCATTCGTGTGCGCAGACGACAGACCCCTTCGCCAGGCGAATACACCGTCGTAATCCGATTCCTTAGCGCCGTCGGCCTAGAGAGAAGGAAAAGGATGATGATGATAATAATAATATCCAGGGGATCGTTGAAGAGAAGTGTCCCTCTCTCCTATACTCCTCCTGCTGTTTTCCTTAAGGTTTTTATTTGTCGTCTGCCGACGGTGGAATTTGAACTGAAGCTCTCTTGTCCCCTTCGACCGGGGGGAAGAAGTGACCGTCCCCACGGCGTAAGACGGAATGGGGCGCGCATAGTGCGAAGGGGAAGAAGTAATGCTGTGTGCTGCGTTCCAGTAGTGTGGATAAGATTCCCTCCCTCGACCAAACCCCAGCAGTGGATCCCTTACGGGGAAGAGGGATCCTCATTGCCAAAAAAAAAAGACAAGTATCCCGTCGCTAACGCGTTTATACGTGCAATGTCCATGCTTTTACATTGCCGAAGTCTCCTCCAAAAAGCTGTTGGGAAGTCGTTCCCTTCACCTCCCCCCCCCTCCCACACCCTCACACATATTTTTTTCGGAAACTACGGAAAGAGAGTTTCGACGACGGAGCCATATTTTGGCTCCGGCATTATGTACCTCAAGGTTTTATGGCCGGTGCCGTATAGTTTTCTTTTGTCTTGGGCTCTGGCGTTGCCAAAGCCTTTTAAAAGCCAGATGTATATGCATCTATTACCGCCTCATAAGCCTCATAAAACATTTTCTCCACGCCAGTGGTATTTCCCCCGTCCAGGCTTTCCACTCAATCCACATACACACACACACAAGCCGTCCTTTCTTTTTCCCCTGCCCCCTCACTCCTTTCGGGCCCTAGAGGCAATTCGTGAAGTGCTGGGAGGATCTCGGAAGCCGCAACCCTCTTCTTTCTCAACGTTCCTGCCCACCCTCTCCACTCTCATCCATTCCCGGTCATTCTTCCGCCATACCCTTGGTCTCCCATCCTTTTTCGCGCCGACCCAAACCCTCCGCCCCGTCTCCAACCCCACGACGCACCACCGCTCCCCCCCACCCTCCTCTCAAAATGCCTTCCGTTCCGGGGAAGATTTTCGGGTTCGGACATTTTTAAGCAGTCTCTGGAAAAAAAATGAAGACCATCGTCTTCCTTCCCGCACGACTGCTTCTTGTCTTGCTTCTTGGGGTTATTTTTTCCCCTTTATCCCTCTCTCTCTCTCTCTTATTCTTCCCCTTTTCACTTCCCGTCTATCGCAAATGCTGACAATGTTGGCGTAGGACAACGCTGCGGATTCAACATTTGCGTTTTATTGAGTTCTTGTGGAGGATGGCACTCTACGGAGCGGAAAAATGGAACATTGGAAGAGTTAACAAGTGAAGAGTACGCAGAAGACTTTTTGAAACATGGTTCTGTAGGAGAATGTTGAAGATAAAGCGGACAGTCAAGGTGAGGAACGAGGCATTATATAGAAGATCAGAGAAGGGTGAAAGGACCATATGGAGATCTCCTACGGCAAAGAAAATCTGGATGGACTGGGCATACCTTGAGGCTCAATGGATTATTAATTAGAAGTGTAATAGAAGGGAAAATTGAACGAAATATCCCGTGAGGAAAGTCGAGAGACAAGTGTACATGTAGGATACATTAAGACGGACATAAAACAGATGCCTATAGGGGGTTAGAGGCAATTACAACAGTTAATAGATAAGAATGAAGGGCTGCAGCAAACCAATCTTAGGATTGAAATACTAATGATGGTTACGTTTTATTAAATACGACCGTAGTTTCATTGCGGTACCGAGTCTTCACCTGATCATATCAGCATCCGATGATAATGGGAAGCCTATTAGGATGCTCTGCCCTTCAGCGAAAATCCCAAATCTTCTCCAGCCCCGGATGCTGATTATAGCATAACCGGCTCCTGAAATGTATTAAATTATATCATGACCATCTGATGTGTCCACAACCAAGCCAGATTCGCTGTACTGGAACGAAACCACGGTCGTGTTTAATAAAATTTAATGTGGGATTCAAAGTTGCTTTCCTTATCTATTTTTGTAAATGATTGACAGCATCATTTGGTTCCGATGATAGCGCCGGGCACTTGTGACAAGTGTATCAGAATACTTACGGTCGTGTCAGGGCATCAGATTCCATCTTCAGCTCCGGATGATGATGCTCCTGTTATAAGGGTCTAATGCGCCTGAAGCTAAAGCAATTTCGTTGTCCTGCGGTGAGATCATGGTCGTGGTTTATTGAAATCCAAATGGGGAATTTTCAGCTTTGTTCTCTTTCTTCATACGTTCAAAATGAAAAAAAAAATTCACCTAGCCAGGCTTGAAAAGATTTCTCAAAGACCAACTTGGTGCTCTTATGTGGTCTTCGAGTGCTTGGTATTGGCGTGTGAATGGTGAAAGGGGGAGGTGGGGATTGGTGTGGTGAGGATTTTCGTTAAGGATCGTCAGACGACGATACGAGGGGAAGACTATTGTTGGAGCGTGGCTGGAATCCTATCCCCTCTGTGGGGACGCCCGGAAATCGCTCGCGAATATTCTTACGCCAGTGAAAGAGGTGGTGTGAAAACGGGGACTTTTTGTTTATCATATTGGAATACCTGAATGAGATGCGACGTGATAGTCTTGTGGTTGAATCGTCAATGGTGGGTATATAAGCAGTACTGGGTGCGTACACGTGTACATACAGTAGCAAACAAAAGTAATGCATACAAAATAATAAACAGCAGTACATGTGGGTGTTACCCGGAAGATTTCGTTTGATCAGTGTTATTTCTCATTCCAAAATAGAGAGAGGCATCCAAATGTGAGTACTATAAATTTGATTGCATGCCTTTGTTTGATGAGGTACGTAGCTTACAAGGTATTTAAGGTCATACATAATAGGACGGAGATAAGGGAAAAAGATTTCTTAGGGGATTATGAGTTCAGGGCTCAAAAGGGCAGAGGCATGAGGAAGACATAGTAGTCATGAGGTCACTCTTAGAGAGGAACAGAAAAATAGAATAGAATGAAAACAGGAGTCCTTTTAGAATGAAATTAGGATGTATTTTTTGTCTCGTAGTTTCCGGGGACGCGTTCGATTGAGTGGGTACATGTTACAGACTGCTTAGATGCGAGTGTTAGATGGAGATTCCGGAATGGCAGTGTTAGGAAAAGAAGTAAGACGGCTGTCCATTATCACCTGTGCATCGTATATGAGGAGTAAATGGTGAAATATGCATGGGAAGAACTGGAGATAGGTGTGAAAGTCGGTGGGGAATTCATAAAGTCAGGTTTGCGGATGATCAAGTTTTAAGTATTTTAGTATGCCAAGGGGTTGCAAACATTACTGAGCGCATTGGTAAGGTAGTGTGCTAGGCATGAAATGTGGTCAATCTGAACAATACCGAGGTTATGCGGTTTTCATGAAAGAGGAAAGCTAGGTTAAATATTGTAAAAGGAGTTTATAAACTAGAGCAGGTGAAACAGCTTGCCTATCGCGGAAGACTTTAGGACCAAAATGGTCAAAGTAATAAGGACATGAGAAGAATTGCATTAGACAAAGAAGCTGTCGCAAGGAAGTGGGAATTGGTGACTGGGACAAAACAACTCTGTTAATATTTCGATGGTTCAGTGTGAGACGGGCAACTCTGATTTCACAGTGATTATGGTGGTTGGGACCACCGAAATATTACGGTTGTGTTTTGCTTTGCAAGATTTTCTTGAGATGTCGACCGCGGAAGCCTTGCCTTGCCCGCTGCCGGGCACGGCACACGGCCGATTGGGCGAGTCTCGTTGTTGCCAGGATTGATTTTCTTGGTACTGTCCATCATTCTTGGGAATGATAATTTAGGTGGTTTCCCATTGCCTTCCTCGATAGTGTTTTCAATATGACAGCATCACTCAATGGCCGCCCCAATGGGGTCAGACGCAATTGAATCCGCCTAATTTAGGAACACGCTACGTGGACTACCTTTCGTCTCGCTCCTACCCTTGGACCTACCTACAGCAATTATTTGCTTAAATATCAGTCAGTCAATTGCTCGCTCCAGCACAGATTTAGGGGTTGTGGAAGCGCACGAGCCCTTCCACTAGGTCAAGGTTTTATTCAATGGCTAGGGATAAATGTGTGTGTATTCACGAGTATATGCAGACATGTATTTATACTTGTGCAAATATATTTATTATAAATTTTTAATATATTAAGCTTTTGTGGTTACATTTCAAATTTGATTAACTGTATGTTTATTGGTATATTATTGATTTTAATCTCTAATTTATTTCTTTCATTCCTAATTTCAGGTGAGTTTTTGTTACTGCATCAATGCAGTAAGACGATGTCTTCTTCACATATGGTGTTTTGAAGTAAGTAGGCATGCGTTCCGTTAGACTCTTGTTTGTGTATACTGTATCGTCAATAAGCTGTGGAAGATTTATAGACAACGTTAAGGTAGCCATAATACATATATCCTAATTACGATTATATACAGGAACCAAATGTTCAAACGTTTTAGTTCGGTTTTTTTCCTCTGTTGTTCTAGAAATATTTTTAACGAGTTTTCATGTAATATTTTAGTATACTCTTTCTTAAAATTGGTGAAATATTGTTAATCACCTTTTTCAGCGGCTACGTCTGCTTCCTTGAAGACTTCAATCGTTTTGCTAAACCTTGTTCGTTGAGCGTAGAGGACAAGCGTAAATTGGAAGATGAGGGTGGGAATGGGGATGGAAAAGAAAACATTCTAAGAGGTATTGTAAGGGACAAGTTGAGGGTTTTTGGGAGAAAGTTAAAGGCCAAAAGAAAAGTGGACGCAGGGCTTTTCGACAGGAAATGGAATGATGTAATCTGTGGTATATACTTGAGAATTTTAGGTGAGGGAGGAATTGGCAGGAAAAGATTAATTCCGGGTGAAGGGAGGTGTATTTTGTGGAATTGTGGTGTGATTTGTTATGGTATTTTTGTACTGGTATTGTTATTATGGTATGTTTGTTATGGGCAACTTTAAGACTGTATCAGTGGTGAATCTCTGTGCTTATCAAGTACCCACCTCGACCAGTAGACCACCATTTTATCAATACCAAATTTCTCAGGCATAACTTAAATGAGTAGTGTGCTTAAAGTTGTTGATTGCAGTTGGTAGTTAAATATATCCCAGATTATACACCAACCGCCACAATCGGCCATTTTGTTTTGTGTCACACGTTAATTCCAAACGGCTTTCGACTTGTCGTACCAAACAGAATAATATCCTTCGGTACGTCACGCATTCCGTACGCAAATCCCAACATCCCCGCGGCTGTTATTTTTAAATCGATTTCCTTGGTCTATTTTACATTCATCGAATCAATACACTTGTGCAAAAATTTTCATAATCTGTATCAATTAATGTATTCTTCATATTATATTTTAACTCTTGCGTTCAAAGAGACGTGCTCCCTTCGCCGAAAGAAAGAATTGGAGATTGTTTGTCCAGCCATTAACTTTTATTTCGGAACCCCTTTGGGGCATTAAAACATTCTCTGTTCGGGAGTCTTAATTTCCAGCAGGAAAAGTAATGTAATTGTCCGGATGAAAGAGGAAAAAAAACTGTATTCTTCCGTTATTATTAGTGGGGTGTTTTTTTCATGACTTAAAAATCCGTTGGACGTCTTTACCACACTAAAATATTATTATAAGACACTGTTCTGAAAACCCGTGTCTGTGGTAGTGGTTTTCTGATTCTTATTATTAGGTATTCTATGGTTTAATGTGTGTTTTGGATGGACACAAGCTACCAAATGGTACAACGACAATTCCCGTGTATCTCTAAACAAAACACAATCCAGCAACCTACTCTGCATCAGGTCCCTCTTCATTACTGTGTACTTACTTCCTCCCTTCATCCCGTCCAACATCCCTATCCTTTTCCTGCCCTTTCATTGTTTGCCTAAGATTCTCCCCTCTATTACCTTCTTCAACATTCCACTACCGCTCAATACGCCCTTCATCCATTTTTCTACCGCTATAGGATTTCTCTCAATAAACCCCTCTCCTCACCCACCATCACCAGTTCTTCCTCATTTGTTTTCTTTCGGTCCATTTCACCTTCTCCATTCTTCTCAAAACCCACATAATCTCAAAAACCTTCATTATTATAGCACTAGTATCCTGCTTGAATGATCATGTTTCCGCGCCGTACAAAATCAAGTTCAAATTAATATTTTGGCGAGTCGTTCTGTCCAATCCTATTCGACGTCGTAATTATATTCTGTCGATTGTTGTGTTCTAATAATTTGGTTGGGTTGGTACATTAGTCAGTTGGTCGAGGAGCTGATAACAAAACTGATCCTCGAATTGACAAACTACCGTGATGCTGTTCCGCTGGAAAATCTTTGTTCCTCCTATCTTTTCAAAATGCCATTTAGTGCTTTTGTTGGTTGGCTCAGCCATCCCAACATTTTTTTAGCCCTTTTTTTTAGGTGGCGTCGCATTGATCGTGAATGGATCTCTGTTCTCTGCGATCACCTCTCTGAACGTTCGGATCGAAAAAACCTCCCTTTTAAGTAATTCGTAAAAATCAGCCCTGTTTCACCCACCCCCCTCCCACCCCATTGTCTTGGAACCACCCGCGAATCCGGTTTCTGCCCGAGTGAGCCGGCCAGGAAATTCGAAACCTTCGGGACATTCCCTCGTTTTGGTTTCGTTATCAGAACCTCAACCCCTCCCCCCCCCTTCCTCCTCCCACGAGACGTTGTTTGGCTCCACGAACGCGGAGCAACCCGAGGGGGGGGTGGTTGTAAAAGAAAAGAAAGAGGGGTAGAAAGAGAGAGAATAAAATCCCTTTTCTTTTGTTTTCTCCCCAAACGTCTTCCTTTTCCCCTTTACGTACATATATATCTCCGGTAGGAACGCCTCTTAAAGGCGGGCGTACCGAAAAAGAAATGGAAAGAGAACTGCTCGATGTTCGTGGGTAACGTTCCTTAAAAAAAATCCGCGTTATTATATTTTTTTTAGAAATGTCTCTCATTCCAATCCTCCCTCCCTTCGCCCCACCCTTTCCCTTGATTTTTTTTCCTCCACTCTCTCCCTCGCTTTTCTCATCATTTCCCTCCTCCCACTCTTCCTCTTGGGAGTGAGATGCGATAGGTATGTATTCCCCGACCGCACAATCCCATTCCTAAAAGGTTGGCTGGGAAAGAAGGAAGGGAACAAGAGTGCGGAGAAGAAAGGTCTCGTCTTCTCTTTCTCCGGGGAAGTGGAGGAGGCGGGTGGGGGCGGGAAGAAGGGGCCGGTGGGGTTTTTTCGTCGGGAAGGAATAGCGTGCTGGAGGTTATGCGAGAGAGATGGGGAGAGAGAGAGAGAGATGAGTTCGGGAGGGAAGAAGTTTTCGCGACGGCCTAACCTTCCCCAACATCGGTTTCCTTCTCTCGCCCCAGAGCGCCACCTACTCCCGGCCCGTCAGACGGTCCCCCCTCCCGGATTCTTTTTACTACGCTCCCCCTCCGCCCATCCTCTTACCCCTCCTCTCCCTGCTCTTTTTGCCTCCTCGACCCTAGCCGTCACCCTTCCCCCCACATATTCCTCTCGCCTGAAGCTTTTCGGCTTTAACCCTCCTCATCTCCACTTCTCCTCGCCGTCTTCGCCTCTCCTCCTTTTGTTCTCGGTCCACTCCCCCTTCTCATCTTCCCAGTCTCCCAATCTCCTCCCTCCTTGACCGGTCCCGAGGATCGAATTTGGGCGCCTTAATCCCGTCTCTTCTCCGCCGCCTTCCCTCGAGGCGTCGCCACCACCTAACCTAACCCCCTAACATCCCGAAACCGTTTCTCTCGCTCTGACTCGATTAAATAAATAATCAAGCCCTCAAGCTGTGTTCTCCCTTCAAAGAGTTTATGACATAGTACATTCGCTCCCGCGGGAATGCCGCATCTTTCGGTTCTGTCAGTGGATGATTGCACGTGTATATTTTTTGGTTGGTTACCTAGATGAATGATAGTAGACATTTCGGTCCAGACGGAGATCTTATTGTTTTCAGTTTTATGATTTTCCGGCGGAATATTACATTTTTATTCTTCACTATTTCGATTTATTAAACACACACGCATATATAAATATAACACATATAAATATCGATGATGCGGAAGTACTCACGAGAGCAATATAACTTTTGGACGGCACAATGGAACACAGAATAAAACAGATAACACGTAAAAGGACACTCACACTGTAGATTATTTGAGCTTTCGGCCTACTCCGGGGCCTTCTTCAGGTCTGATAGGTTTTGAGGGGAGAGTGCCTGGGGAGGTAAGAAGGGGGGCAGAAGGTTTAGAGACTGCTGGGAAGGGAATTAAAGATGGCGGTTAAGGGTGGGAATTTTGAAGGATCGGAAATATAGGATGTATGCGGATTCGCGAGTTCTCACCTCTATGTTGGTGGCTGAATCGGGTAGGGATTCTAGAACTGTTAGGGAAAAGCATTCGTCAAATATGTATGTATATATATATATATATATATATATATATATATATATATATATATATATAAACCATAAACACAGTAATCAACCCGAAGGTCGGTTTAGTAGGTGATGGTAGAGCTCACCCGTGTACCAAGCCCGACGGCATGTGAATACTATATTCACACATCAGGGTAGGGGGGCCAGTTCCTTTCCCTGTACCGGTTATGGTTTCCCAGGAAGATCTGGTACCCGAAAAATCAACTAGCTTGGGTGGAGCTGCAGGTGCCCAAAGTGCCTTGCCCGGGAATCGAACCCGGGACCTTCTGGTCCGCAGTCGCTCTACCCGCTAGACCACCGCGACCCACATATATATATATATATATATATATATATTTATTTATTTATAAGCTTATCTACCGGGTAAGGTAGGTTTGTGGCTGGGTACAACTACCAAATAGATATTTTGTGACTCCTAAGAAAACACAATCCAGCAACCTACACTACATCAGATCCCTCTTCATCTCTGTGTACGTCCTTCCTCCCTTCATCCCGTCCAACATACCTATTCTGTTCCTGCCCTTTCCTCGTTTGCATAACATTCTCCCCTCTATTACAGTCTTCAACATCCCAAATCAACAAACGCGGGTTCTAAAAATGTTAATGCAAGGTAGCATTGATGTTTCCAATTAAAGTTTAAGGGAATGCAATGGTTGAAGGAGTACGTATTGGAGTTCTTTTGCCGATTCGTAAAGCAGAGGCACCCGCAGAAATGTTGCACTATGCCAGAAGAACAACCTTGGCGAAATACAACAAAGATACCGTCCGCATTAATTTGCCTTCACGCATGTGCATTCGCTGCGTAATGTTTTTTTTCCCAAAAACTTATCCCAGCGTAAGTCCGTTCGTGTCACGGAGGCTTTACTGTTAATTCAATTTCCATTCTCTCTCTCTCTCTCTCTCGCTGTCGACCGAAGGGGTTTCGTGGCTGGGGGGTAGTTTTCAGGTATTTATAAGCGATGACTATGTACTTCTTCTGGGCCGGCTGAATGAAGGAATGCTCTGATGGATGAGTTTCATGAGTTGTTGGTGTTTGGTACCACACCTATTCAATCTGGATTCTCCGAACATATGCATTGCCTAAATTAACTTGTGTATTTGCGATACTGTATTAAAGAGAACCTACTATTTTTCCGGGGAAACTTGCTTAATGACTGACAACATGCCGATCGGGTGTTTTATTTCCAAAAAAGACGACACAATCGCAACTCTTTGGCGGAAACTAAATTAATTTTTTGAACAAAGCAGCCAAAAACGGCACAAAGGCTTTTACATTGGCTGACAGACAATACGTATAATATACACTAAGAATAAGAACGAGTCAGAGCAATAAACAATTATGAAAAGTTAACAAATAATGTCAAGAACAGGTATATATGTACATAAATACCCTGCTAGCCGCCAAAAATGTGTGTGGCAGCATATAAGAAGGCAGGAGAGCACGTATGCAACCAGAAAGAGCTATGTTACTATATGGCGTTTAAGGAAAGAGGTGAAAGTGTTGAGGGAGGAAGAGAGGTCCAGGGAAGGATACTGGATGCTTAGGGAATTAAATGTAGCGGGAAGTCGATGGAATAGGGAACGTTGAGAGACCGAGAGACGGAAATTTGGAATATACAACAGACTCGCAAGTTAAGCGCTGGCCGAGGGGAGAACACGAATTGAGAATGGAGACAGAAATGAACTTCTCTAGAAGTGTCTAGTCCACAAGATAAATAGTGCAATAGGTAATTCGCATTCTTTTCCTTGTTTAATTTTGTTAGTCTTCTCTATTCGGTCGTCGGGCGCACTTCACATTCGCCGGTAAACTGGATGGCCCATATGAAATTCACGGACGCACTTGACGCCTGAAATGCATGGATATGGTCCCGCATTGAAGCTTCCTTTGGTGCGATCGGATCAATGCGGATGATGCCTTGCGGCCTGGGCTTCTCACGCTGGGCAACGGGATCCGATTCCTGGGTTCCGCGCACGATTTTCCACTTGTGTTCTAGACTTTATTTACTAGACAGCTCTAAAAGCCGAATTCGGCTCATGTCGAATAAACATTGAAATCTCTTGCAGAGAAAAATAACTTGCTTATTCTTGTCAGAGCTAACTTTGATTGTTGGAGCTTACTAAACTGTTTTCCAATCGTTGGTTTTTGCATGTGTTGCAATACCTGCGAATCATCTATTACATGCTGGTTTTCTTAAGGTTGGTTGAATTGGTTTCAATTTCTTACAGCAAGGTAGGTGTATCTGTCGAGGAAAGCAAAGAAGTATGTGATATTGAAGTTTTTGGGAAAAAAACTAGAGGGCAGGAGGAGCGGTTTATGTGTTTGGGAAGTATTTTAGAGGAAAAGGAGAATTGTAATGTGTGCATCAAGGCAAGAAATGCGTTTGCGAAAGTTGCATTTGCAAAAAGAATTGATGACGGATGCAATGAGTGAATGTGTAAAAAAAAATATTAAGGTTTTTAAATGTGGAGAGAAGTGTTTGATAGATGGGAGAATAGATCTCCGAGGCACGAGGATGAGTGTAGGTTGAAGACTTTTCAAATGTGAATGTGGCAGAGAATGGAGGAATTGAGTGGGATAGAGAAGAAGACAAGAGGCCGATGTTTGAAAAAGTGTGGGTTTAAGAGAGGAAGTTGCTGGAGGAAATTCAAAATAGGGAAAAGGAAGTGGATGAATGTTGGAAGTAAGTGGTATTTTGTTGGTAGTGATAGAGAGGCAAACATTGGGTAATTGACGTAGAGGAAGGAGGAAAGTAGACTTTTCCAGACAGCATTAAAACAGCAGGCGGAAATTACGAAGACATGAATTAAGAAATAATGTAGGGTAAAGTAGCCCAAGCTCTCAGCATACTTAGAAGTGAATGATCGTGAGGTGCTGTTCGAAACCTACCTTTAAACAGGTGCAAAATCTTTAAATGGGCAATGGGCGTGTGTGTGTGTGAATAATAATCGATGTTTTTTGTCCGTAATCACGGGCGTATGTCGTAAAACTAGATCTACATCTATCTAGACATATTCATCTATCTTGGCATATGCCCACCATCGAGATGGTGTGTGGCAGGGGATCTATCTATCCACATCAGGCATGCACAGCATTTGAACTGATGAACTCACGTACCATGCATGAGAGAACAATACAGAAAACAATTGAAACATGGAAATGAATTTTATAAATAGCGCTTAATCACTGCTTCTTCCTTTGTAAGAATCTTTTGATGGCAACTGCCGTCTTTCTCTTAAGATTTGTAATTTAGTTTTGTGCCTCACATTGAAATTACAAAAAATCAAGTGGGTTGGGTTTGTTAGTAATTGAACGGAGAAAAAGAGGTGGTCCTTGTGTTCTTCTTTGTGGAAACTTTAGCGTTGTCCGTCTCGTATATAATTTATGTGATAATCCAACATTTCGGTTTGAACACTTTGATATTTCTTTTGTCACATGTCCACGGAGATTGTCTAAAAGTAAAAATGCTCACGTTGAAGGATTGCTTGGTAAAAAAAATTCAATATGGTAAAGTGAAGAGTTCACATGATGATATTGAAGAGGAACGTGGACGTAGTTATAATGGAAATTGATTGAGTTGCTCTCACGAAAGGGACAATTGCAAAGAGGGTGGAATCTGTGACGTTTCGCTACGTCAAGACTTAAAGATGAAATTGCGTAGGTTTTTAATGTGGAAGGTAGCGACCATCTTGTTCAACTGAAACATGTGATCTGAAACGTGGTCATTGAGGCAAGGGAACGAGAATAGATGAGAGGGCTTTCGAGATTTGTGAGTATGGAGAAGAGGAGAGAAGTATGAATGAGAGGAAGGCGGGCGAAGGGGCGCTGGAGTGGGGAGGGGGGGGAAAGGCTGGGGATTTTTGTTGAAGAAAATCGAAGACGTTAGATAAAGTGTACGGGTGGTGGAGATATCCGGGGTTTAAAGGGATGTTTAATTCCTTGACAGAAGGTTTAAGATTGGGCAGGGTAGATGGGAGGATAGTGTTGATGGACGACAGAATGCTGGGTTAGAAATTAAACCGATAAGTATGTAAAAAGTTGAATGTGGGAGGGAATAAGCTCGTGAAACGTTCTCGGTAACGTGCGATGATTTTCACATGGTAGGGCGAGACCAGTCCTAGTTTGGTGGACTATCGTATCTCTGGTGACATTGTACCCCATGAGTATTTCCCAGTTTGACTTGACGGAGGATCGGGAGGGAGAGATGTATACACTCGTGGGGGAAGTTTCCAAACTTCCAGAGACGGGAGTGCATCCGGTATTTCCAGTAATCCGGAACTTGCGGTCTCAGTAACATCCTGGATTACAGAAATATTTCATTTCGTACGGAGATTGATCTTCGAGTGGGAATTCCGCAGATTATGTCGTTCGCTTTCGTATTATTTTCAACACAAATATTATAAGGACCTTTTTGTGTATTTTTTATGAAATAATGGCTCTACAACTCTAGGAGAATCATAAAGCAATGCCGTAAATTAACATCTTACCTTGTAAGCCGCCATAAAGGCGCGTGACGGGGGGTTTTAGATGATCAGGCGGTATGATACTTGTTGATTGATTGAAAATCACATCGTTTTATGTTCAGACTGTTGAAACGTTGTACGAACTGGTTCATAGGGTATCGTTCACGTAATGAGAGAGGGGGAAAGGATTCCTCTTTTGGAAAGTCTGTTCTCCTTAAAATTCCGTTCTGATCTCGCATGGCGATGTGATAAATCGGAGATAAAATTTGTCTTTCCTTGTCGAGGTTAATCTGAAATGATTTTCGTCGATCTATTCCGATAAGTCCGATCGATAATCATCGTGTTTTAATCGGCTCCTGACTCAAAGTCTTGTCCAAATAATTATATGATGCGACGGATTCTGTTCGCTCATGCCGATTCTCGTCCGGGTATCGTTTTGAATCATTGGATACGCTCATAAATGATTGAATGATGTAATACTTTTGAATCCGTATTCACTTTCTCCTCGGAATATTTTCTAAAATAAAAATGAGGACGAGAGGTACCAGGGAGAAAATGGGATTCGTTTCGGAATTTGCTCGATATGGCGGTGGAAATTCCGGGTCAGGATGCACCATCTGCTGCGCCGGTTGAAAAGAAAACCCTTGACTCCGACCCAATACAGTTGTTAAACATGTAGAAGCCGTTTATTTAAGTCCAAGAAGATGTGTGCGGAAAGTATTACAATGAATGTGAGAGTAGTCCCTCATGTTTGCGGTTTGCGTCTTATACCACCGTGTACAGGATTAAGTGCGAACAGCTGGACAAACCAGAATCATGACTTTTTAAGTAATTTACTCGGAAAAAGAAAGTCGGCCCTTGGGGTTTGTCGTGCATTTAAGTTAAGAACTCGATTTCGAATTCAAATGTGTCGAGTTGTCCGTCTGGAAGTTCTCATCCATTATGAATAACACCGATGCTTTGTTTTTTATTTGTGTTATATATGGGTCGGTGACGCACTAAAGCACTACGTCACCTCGTGTCCTTTGCTCATTTGTAATTACTTATTATAAGGTAATCTATTGGTTAATGTAGGTTTTTGGATGGACACAACTACCAAATCAATATTTTGTGACTACTAACAAAACACAATCCAGCAACATATTCTACATCAACTCCCTCTTCATCTCTGTGTACTTTCTTCCTCCCTTCATCCCTTCCAACATCCCTGTCCTGTTCCTGTCCTTTCCTCGCTTGCTTAAAATTCTCCCCTCCATTACAGTCTTCAAAATCCCCCTGTCGCCCAATACGCCTTTCATCCATTTTTCCTGCCGCCATAAAATTTCTTCCGACAAACCCCTCTCTTCGGCCCCCATCCCTAGTACTTCATTTGTTTTCCTTTCGGTCCATTTCATCTTCTCCATTCTTCTCCACACCCACATTTCAAAAGCCTCCAATCTACGTCCATCCTCCTGCTTCAATGACCACGTTTCCGCGCCGTACATAACTACGCTCCGTATGAGAGTTTTTACGAGTCTTTTCTTAACATCCTTATTCAATGTCCTTGTCATCAACTCCCTCCTCCTTGAGAAAGCCTCTTTGCCTTGTGCAATTCTTCTCCTTATGTCCCTACTACTTTGACCGTGTTTCTGTTTGTAATAAGTGTTTCGAATTAGCCGTGGTGAGGGAAGTAATGCAGAGGACTCCTGTTTTCATCCTAGTATTGGTGATTAAATCTTATTCCAACTCGTGTCTTTTCGTTTCCCACCCGTGGAACGTGTCGAAGGGCACGGGAAAAACGCATCAGCTGATGTAAACACGGAACTGCCAGGTTCAGAAAGTCGGGAGTGAGAGAGGAAAAAAAAACATTCGCTCTTCGCAAATGGTCGAATCCAAAGTTGAAAGCCTTTTGATTGTTGTTTTTTTCTTACGCACGGAGGACGTTTCAGTGTGTTGGCTCTAGTGATTTGCACGCGAGTGCGAATGTGACGGGGCGTGCGATCCTAGTTTTTCTTTTTTTTTCGCGTCCCTTTACGTTTGTACCGTACGTGAGCAGATCTTGTAGGGGGCTTTTGTCGACTGGTCCCGCAAGAAATCCCGCTTCAAGTCCAACGTTCTAAACACGCCCAGTGGGTTTTGAAGTTACTGGGCAGGGCGTTCGTTATTGAGGCTCATGGTATCGCGGCCGAACACTAGCGAACCGCCACTTGTTCGGCGAACAAAAGCGTATCGCGATAGGCCCCGCTATCCTCTAGTGCACGATGGATTCGATTATTATCGCGAAGCACCTACACTCGATTCGCTGGTCTTAAGTGCTAACAATTCTTAGATAAATGATTTAAACTTCATTTCCTGTGCACAGGGTTTCTTTGAGACTTTTTTTTTTTTAAAGCCTTCACTTTCCTAGTCTCATTTTAAAGAGTTCGTCTTGTCCGTTTCCTCAAACGTCGTCCAATGAGTGTTACTCCCGGTTGTTGATGAGTCGTGATTCCTTGCATGCTAATTTTCGCGTACTTAGAGAGCGTTGGGGACGTAGCCCGGAGGAGAGGAAACGGGTGATTTAGAAGGAGCACGATAAAAATCCCTCGTTTGTGGCTGAACGGGAAATGACCATGCATTATAATTAGCAGTTAATCGAGCTGTGCAGCGGAACATATGCCGGTACAGAAAATAGTTAATTTGGGTGAATTGCTCCGTCGATGAATTTGGGAAGATCGTTGCGTCATCTATGAGCGTTAACTTTTTTTGTTCGGTTTTCATTTTGGAATCGAATTTCATGGCGTTTGCCGGTCAATGTTAAATTTCATTGCGTTACAAGACTGAAAAAAATAAAAAAAGGGGTGATTTCGCATTTTGTCTGAATTTGCAACGTTCGCATGACAGAGAGGTTAATTTGTTCTCTTTACCAAGGTGTATATTAAGTTCATGATTAATTTACGAAGCCGAGTGGATGATGGTAATTGCTATAATGGAAATTCGGTGTATCTGTCTTTGCATCACCGGATGTGGTATCTTTGTGGTAGTAACAGTGGAGTTAGAGGAGGCGACCGACAGCTAAGGCCATTTGCGCCATTAGGAATGGTTGGGAAAGGAAGGGCGGAGAGAAACCTGGCGTCGGCATTAGACTACTCTTGTCGAAAGGCGCCAAGGGGTCCACAGTTTCACGTCCCATCCGACGGACGGCGTACTCACTCAAAGTGCTCTCCACGAAGCACCTCAAGTAGGGATCGGGATACCATTGAAAAATATGTCGTTGCCAGGATTCGAATCCGAGCCCTCTAGATGGGAAGCCAGTGGTACGTTAGCCTCCGCACCATCCCGATCCCCGTGGTCTCTTCATCGGAATAGGATTGGCCGACATCTCCGAAGTCGAGTCAGGTTCGTATTTCTGGATTATTTTGCGAAAGAAATCACTTAAAAGATTCGCAAATGATTTTTTTCACTCGCCCATTGTGTGGAAGATCTTTTTCAATTGAGGGCCCTTTTAATGATGAAAGTGGAGTAGGGAAGTATGAATACAGCGTGCGAATGTTCGCTTTATTCTCAATAAAGGACAGCTTGGAAGTGAATTAGGTCCTTTCAGAGAGCAAGATGAAAAAATCTGAATTTTTAAAAATCTGTATACGTCTGTTCTATAGTATTTCTTCCTCTTCCTCGGTTGTTTTATGTTCTGCATCCTGATTTTGCTTAGCAAACTTCTCCCATGAAATTCATTCCCATTCACGTGATTCTACTTATTGAAGGTACGTTTTGGACGGTCCCAAACGACTATTTACGTCGACGTGCCACGGGAACTTCCTCTTGTTTCGCCTGCACTATTTCTTGTTTCACTCCTTCGTAAATTCCACCTTCCTTCAAGCCATCTAAAGGAGTCTAATCCCTTCCTTCCTCTAACCCGCTTACCCAGCGTCCTCCCCTCGGCCTTCAACATCAACGGCCACTACTTTTCATTATTTCTTCCAACCACTTTCTCTGCCTTTTGCGGAATTCCTCCGGTAACTTCCCCTCCTCATCCACCCTGTTGAAACCGACAGCGTTTGTCTTCCTTCGTGAACTTATTTTCTCCATTCTCCGTCACAGTCACATCTCAAAGGCCTCCACGACTACGTTAAATGTCTTGCCTCAAAGCCAACATTAAAACCATAAAGCGCGATGATAAAGCTAGCCACTCTTCACTCAGTTCAATTTATTCAATAATTTTTTTATTAGGTAATCTACAGGTTAAGGTAGATTTTTGGATGGACACAACTATCAAATAAACATTTTGTAACTCCCCACCTAGCAACCTAATCTATATCAGGTCCCTCTTCATCTCGGTGTACTTCTTTCCTCCCTTCATCCCGTCCAACATCCCTATCCTGTTCCTGCCCTTACCTCGCTTGCCCAACATTCTCCCCTCTATTACCCTCTTCAACATTCCACTGCCGCTCAATACGCCTTTCATCCATTTTTCCTGCCTCCATAGGATTTCTCTCAACAAACCCCTCTCCTCCCCCACCATTTCTAGTACTTCCTCATTTGTTTTCTTTTCGGTCCATTTCATCTTCTCCATTCCTCTCCGTATGTAGCTACGCTCCATATCAGAGTTTTTACGAGTGTTGTCTTAACATATTTGCATTATTATTAAGTTATTAGAACAAATTTGAAATATTTTAAATTATTATTGGTATTCAGCCGTTTAAGGTAGGTTTTTGATGGGTACAGCCTGAGAGAGGTTAAATTTCCTTTGGTTCATCTGAAAAAATAAAAATGCAATAGACGCCGCTTCAATTCCGTATTCTAACCTTCCTCTCTCAATTCCGTCCCTTCATATTTAAATAATTACTTATATTTTATTCACATATTTACTTAGGACACCTGTCATCTAGCTCACATCTTTTTGTCAATGCTACTTTCACTATCGCAATTCTTATCCTGATGTCCCCAATTGCTTTGCTCATCTTCCTCTACACTACAGCCGTGATGTCGTGAAATATAAGTCATGAAATTCCGCGCCAATTTTTAAGATTTCATTTGGTCAATTGCTTCAAGAGCATATTCTTATGAGCATTTCGACTCGTGTCTCCGGATGGAATTTAATACGTTGTACATCCCACCCATTTTAGGAATTAAGTCCGAGGAATCGGATCCCCCGCTGAGGTGTTTACGAGATCCGCTTCTCCGCTTGTTCGCTGTTTTTTTTTGATAGATTCATTGTACGTCCCGGGTTTCGCCCATTCTTCTCGCGGCACGTCGTTTATGGCGCATGTGGTATGTGGCGGAGTGCTGAGCTCAAGCGGAGGCAAGTGCCAGGACTTGCGGAGGCATCCCGAAGCTGTCAAGGAAGCCGCTTGTCTGGAGAGAGAGAGAGAGAGAGAGAGCAGCTTCCCTGTCAACCTCTTCTCTTTCCACCCTTCTCCGTCCCACCGCACCCACCCTTATTCCCCACACACATACACATATATCCCTCTTTCTCTTCGTGTTCACGCCCTACAGCGCGCCAGCATCGTGCTGCACACGGGCGTTCCTGTTTCGCCCCTACCCCACTCTTTTGTTTCATCCTCCCTAGCTAATATTTTTTTAAAATTCGTTTCTTTTTTGTTTCACACGACCCGCGGTGTTCCCTCTTCGCCTCAACCTGCCCCGCCCTCTTCTCTGTTTGTGTGTATGTGTGTGTGCGCGTTCGCAGTTTATCCGCGCGTGGTGTCGGTCCCTCCTCTCCCTTCCTGGCGTTGCCGTGTTGGGTGCAGTGTTTTCGGGTGTCGGACGCATGAGTCCGTGTCCCGGCGTCGCGTCGTCCTGTCGGTGGATTTGGCAACCACGCCCGATGCGATTGACGTCACTTCCCCTGGGCGCGAGGAAGAGGAAATGGATGGGGGAGTTGGGGGTTGGGGGTAGTGGTGTGTGCGCGGGGGGGGGGGGTGGAAATTATTTAAATTTTATGTAAGGGAAATGAATTATTTTGTGTCGTGAGCGCGCTAAATCCATTCACGTATCTATTTTTACGCTCGTCATCTCTCCGGCGCACTTGCAAGTCGCTGGCCTGGAGTAAATCTTCGTTTGGTCTCAGTACTCAAGAACACCGTGAATAACTTGTTGAGAAACCATTCGTGGATTGGAGGGGGGGAGGGAAACGGTATTGCAACTAATTTTGCATTTGGTGATTTATAATTTTACGTCTATCTTTCAATCGGTCGAAAATATCAATGGGCTTAATTAAACGGGTGGTTGGGAAATGTAATGAGAAAGTTAAAGAGAGGTGTTATTTTGCTCTAGTTAGACCACATTTGGAATATGCCGCAAGTATTTGGGATCCTTGGGAGAAAATTTGGCAAAAAGAATTAGATGAAGTACAGAGAAAATCCGCCAGTTTCGTTAAAAATATTTATGATAAAAACACAAGTGTATCAGGTCTCTTAGGGAATTTCGGCTGGGAGCCACTTGCAATTCGAAGAGAACAAGCGAGACTAAGACTTTTAGAAAGATTCAGAACGAACGAGTTTAACGATGACACTAAAGGAATAATAATGGCCCCACACTACTTAGGTAGATCAGACCACAAAGATAAAATAAGGTAGATTGATTCCAGTACAGATAGATTCAAACACTCATTCTTTTCCAGAACAATCAGGAATCATAATAGTAAGAAACCGAAGTCCATTTAGAAATATTAAAAACATTTAATTTACAAGTCGGAAAAAATAAACATTGCAAAGATATTAGGTTTAAATGTAGGTGCATGTGTATGTTTGTTGGTATTTTGTGTGTTTGCATATGTGTGGGTTGAAAGGGTTCTTGCATTAATGTATACAATGTTCTGTTCGTGGCCTGCATAAATTTGTGATTTTTGCATACGGTTTTTTCCTCAATTACGGGTGGTTCCCTAACACCCCCCGCCACACGCCTTTGCGGCGGCTTGCGGGGTATTGAGTAGATGTAGAAATAACTTAAGTGGATGCCGTGCGTACGGGACATAATAGGTTGAGCGTTTCGGGAGAAATTTTCATTTATTCTCTTCCGGGGATTTCCTCATTTGACTAAAGTGATTGGTGAATTAAATCCAGCGTTAACTTAGTTTAACTCTAGTTAAAAGTTTCGATAGGTGCTTGTTTCGAAAGATTGATTGGAGTGTTTTTACGCACCGTCTAGTAATCCATTTCGTTTACATTCGACCTCAAACGAGAATACGATTGGTTAATAATACTATTCTTACGTAAAATCGTGTTTCCTTCGCCTCTATTATATCTGAGTGTGCATTCCGCCCGGTGGTCTCTTCCCAAACTGACCGAACAATAACAAACGCTCTGCGATGCACCGTTTCCATGACTGCACAATTCCATCTCTCGCCATACCCGCGTGCTTACGGTGGATTTTCCGAAATTCGGTCGTAAACCTCCCCGCGTGACATGTCTCGCGTGCAAAACTCGACCAGACTTGGAATCATGTCCTCTTACTTTTCCGTGATTGCTGCTTCGGCAATTTTTTTTTGCAATTATTAAAAATGAAATTTTTTCTGCGTTTTTTCATCGTCGGTGTAGATTTGGGAAATTCAATCACTCACCGGTCGTTTGTCCTATCGTCGACATCTCCCTTCTCTCCCTCTATCTCTCTCTCTCTCTCTCTCTCTCTCTCTCTCTCTTTCTCCCAATGCCGGCCGAAAAGCCCTTCAGGATTGGATTTGTTTCAATTGTTTTTTTTTCTTTTGTTTTCCCGCCCGTGTTCTTCTCTCCTCTTAAAAAATGGATCGACTTGACTATCTCCTCTGCTTTGGCGAATTTCACTTGTCTCCCGACGCCTTCCGCCCTCTCGTATTCGGAATGTGAGCAATTTAGATTTCCCTCCCCTAAGTTCCTCCCTCTCCCCTGAGACTGGGGAAGCCCGGGGAACCACTAAAGAGACAAACGTTCGATAACGGACACCGGTGGGACGCAAGAATCGAAAGAAAATCGCAAATTAGAGAGAAAATGGCTTTAATTCGACTTCTCAGTAAGGCGAGATGTAAAAATGTCGAAAAAATACTGTGGTTGAAAATTTTCCTTATTTTTTTTGCATTGCAGTCGTTTTAATCCGGTAGCCTAGTGGATAGAGCGGAACTCTACCGGGCATAAATGGTTCGGGTTCGAAACACGGCGTTTCGACTCTCTGGTTATCACAGTCTTGTGGGAAACTGAATGTTGAGACAGTGAAATTAATTCCACCCCATCCCCTGAACATCCTCCAAGTAATCTGAGAAAGGGTTGAAACCGGTAATTTGTGAAATTCTATCAAAATGATGGAAATGACAAAAAGGAATTTGTGTTTCCATTTCGAATGTTTCAATAGATTTTTATTTCCGAATACTACTCGTAGTTTTATTACACTGTAGCATGTCCCCCGATGATGCATGCATGCATTGAAACTGATCGGCAATAAAAATCTAATCGGTGGAAAGATCAAGTCTTATGTGTTACTTACTTCCCTATTGCCCAATAAATGTGTGAGCGTGGCCAAGGTCACCAGGAGATTTTTTTGTGAAATTTATTGGTACTATGGCAACATTTTACTCCTTATTCTTTAAATATTTTTTTGGCGCAGAATATCCGGGAACGAGGAAGAGGCAGGAGCAGGATAGGTATGTTGGACGGGATAAAGGGATGAAGGAAGTACACAGAGATGAAGAGGGACCTGATGTAGAGTAGGTTGCTGGATTGGGTTTTGTCTGGAGTTACAAAATGTTTATTTGATAGTTGTGTCCATCCCAAAACCTACCTTAACCGGTAGATTACCTTATAAAACAAAATCCGGGACATGAAAGTCGACAGGGTAGTGAGCAAAACAATTAATTATGACCCAAGGAATCACCGGTATTATTTGCATTAACTGTTGTATGCATGGGAGGTGGGAGAAGTAACTGAAGGTTTGCCATTTCAGCATGCTTATGGATATTATTTTATTATTAGGTAATCTACCGGTTAAGGTAAGTTTTTGGATGGACACAACTATCGAATAAACATTTTGTAACTCCAAGCAAAACCCAATCCAGCAACCTACTCTACATCAGGTCCCTCTTCATCTCTGTGTACTTCTTTCCTCCCTTCATCCCGTCCAACATCCCTATCATGTTCCTGCCCGTTCCTCGCTTGCCCAACATTCTCCCCTCTATTACCTTCTTCAACATTCCACTACCGCTCAATACGCCTTTCATCCATTTTTTTGCCTCCACAGGATTTCTCTCAACAAACCCCTCTTCTCAGCCACCATCTCCAGTACTTCCTCATTTGTTTGCTTATGGATAGCTTTTAAATTATTTGGGGCATTATCTGAATATATGCTATAAATAGTAAAAGTATAAATTAGCATTTAAGGTTACAACTACATTATTTGCTTTATCTTCTGCACGCCTTACTAATTGGACGAAGCAACTACCAGTGGAAATTTTCACGTCGATATGAGACTCTTAGAATAGTTTTGGGAAAATATCTCGGGCTGATATTTCGACAGTCAAAAGATTTCAATTCATCGAGAACCGAGCCGTTTGTGATGTGCGAATATGAGGAATGCAATTTGAAGTTAACCCTGTGGAGAATTGAGTGCACTGCAGGTTGAGTGTCCATATTGACTCAAAAATAGTTTCTAAAATATCTGGAGCGCTTACTTCTGCAGAAAGATCCATAGAAATAGCATGCAGCAGCGTGTGAATACGAGAATTGCAGTCAGAAGCGTCGCATAGCGACGTGGGTTGGTTATCGAAGAATTCTCGAAGACTCATCGATTTTTCGGTTCAAATTGGAGTGAATGTCGAAATTCTCGTCGCGTATCGATTCGAGTTTTCACATTCGCCCTATCGTTTTTATTCTTTGTGCGAAATCTATGCGGATAATATGCTCAAATCTATTTTAGGCTCTTTATGTCTTCTTCCCCACTGGTATAGTAGTTTTTTCGAGTGGTGGTCTTTGGAAATTCAATGCCGGAGTAACAAATTTACATTAAATCTTGGTTCCGCTGCCACATTCCCGTGCCAGAGACTTCAACGCAAAGAAAAGTCATTTAATGGGATCTACGTCACATATTTGAACATTTACCCCAACCACGTTCAAAGACGTAGTGAATATCAAATTCCACATGAAGTTCGATTTTTACATCTTTTCTCAAGGTTGGAAGTCAGCCTTAAAGAGTCTTCTTGAAAACAATTGCGAGTGTAAAGCGAAGCAATTCTTCGACACGCATTCTCTGAAAGTTAGGAACGCGGTGGAACGTGTTCAGTTCTATCGGAGGGTTCTGCACTAGTTGTAAAATTACGTGGACGTGTAAATTGACTCGTAGACGACCGCGCACGGAGATGCATTGATGTTTATGCGAATTTCTCCCCTCTTCTTAGATAAAAGCTGTGTAAATGTTACGCAAAACGTTCGCGAAATCGTTGCTAACTTAAAGAAATTAGAAGAGTGGCTTCCTTTGACCTTTCTCCTTATAGAAGAGTGGTTTTCTTCGACCCTTTTGCGGCGAATCTCAACATTGAGTGAAGATGGTCGATGCGTCGCAATATCGCACAGTCGCGCATTTGGGGAATGCGAATTCTCCTCTCCCCCGGACTCTCTCTCCGCGGTTTAACTTGAGTTGGCAACGCCGGTTCGCCTCGCCCATGAGAGGGACCCACCCCACTCCCCTCCTTTCTCTCTCTCTCCCCTTCCTCTTCCCCAAATCCCCCCCGCCACTTCTCCCCCACTTCCTCCCCTCCGAAATCTACTCCCCGCCACCGCTCGCCGTTTTCCCCTCCTTTTCATTCCCTTAGATTTATTCCGAATTCATTCCGCGTTACGACCGCGGTGACGCAACGGCTCCCGCGGACTTCAACTGTGTTTGTGAGTGGCGCTCCCGAATTTTCACCGCAGGCGCATTTCAAGCCTAGTGGGAAAGCCGGGGATGGTGACGAGGGCATGGCTGTGACGATGAAGCGTAACCGTGTCGATGTTTTCCGCTTCGATATTTGTTCGATATTTTATCGGCCAGAGCTGTACAGATAATATTAGGGAAGTGGTAAGTCATGGTTAGAATAGAGTAACAGGATTTAGGATTCTGGCGATTGGATGAAATTGATTGGAAATGAGTTGTTGGACACTTGTTGTTATTGACAATGAGTTGTTGAGAGAGGTAGGCGAGGAAGGGGCAAGAAAAGGACGGAATGAAGGGAGGAAGGAAAGAGGTACGCTGAATTGAAGAGGGGCTTCTTGTAGTGTTGCATATCAGTTTGTTTTTTGTTGGGAAATGCAGAGAAATTCACCTCTAGACCTTAGTATGCTAGTCTGTGCCCAACCACACCTATCTTACACGCAAGGATTCCTTGTAATAACGATGAAGGCAATGTGGGCGAAACCATCGATAAATGTGATTAACCATAAAACTGAGTATTTAGGGAGTTGAATGATTCGCGAAAATATCACCGTAGAAGGACTAGGTTTTGCGAAAAGATGCCGTCTTCGTCAGATATGGGACTAGGCTGAGAGAAGGAAGAAGGCGAGAAGAGAATTGTTGCCATGTGGTATCAACTAGTTGTGATGACTAGATAAATTTAAAAATTTTATTTAATGACTACCAAATAAAGCACTTTAGATTTGTCTGCTTTGATTTACAAGTAACCCGATTGATTTTTGAAACTCTTGGTGGAAGCGTACTGTAGTAGATTTCCCGACTTTGTTCTCTACGCCGATTTACGTTGAGTTCCGATCATGGGTATAGATGAGGAAAATTAAGAAAACCTACAACTAAGGGTTATTATAAGATAATCTACCGGTTGAGGTAGGTTATTTTTAAAGTGATGGACCTAATAGACAACTTAGGGTGCCATGCGTTAATTACTAAATTGCAATGTCTGCATTTTCACATTTTTAACTAATTGAAAATTATGGCCTAAAGTGCAACCTTTAAAAACACTGCTTATAGCATTACATAAGCGTGTATTCGGACCCGGGTAACAATTGCCAATATCTAGGTGCACATCATTTTGAAGACGATATTAAGTACTCCATTTGGTTAGGTAGATAAGTTTTTTTTTACAAAGAGGTGCGAGATTATGGACGAGTACTTTTCGTGGAAACGTAAAGGTACAAGTGAAACATTAAACATGGGGCGTAGTCGTGGGGAACTAGATCCCTGAGGCAGGAATGTACGCCATAAGCATAGGTTGAAAGTCTTTTGAGATATGCATTTGGAGAGGAATGAATTGTGGACGGGAATGAAAACAAACGATAAAATTACAGGTATGTAATTCCAGGCGAGACGAATTTTGGGAGATATCCGCGAGAAGGCAGTACAAGTAGATGCAGGGGGTACTGAGATGCTAAAGACAGTAATCCTGGAACAGCGAGGCAGGATGGAAGTTAAGTGTGGACATATTTAGATGGTGATGTTGGTCGAAAGTGTTCAGAGCCAAAGAACGAGATATTTTAAAATTATGAATGTGGTTTAAGTGAAATTTGTGTCGTGCTAGTCAGGAGGTGAGTGTAATGCATGGGGCTGCCGAAAACCAAACCTAACTCGGATGACAAATGCGAAAGGAAAGTAGTTCTCCTTTGTGTAAGCTCTCATTCCTCTTGTGCGCAATGTTAGCCTTTTCCCTCCGCCGGTATCCATCCGCCTGGTATGGATGGCTCTGGATGACCTCCGCTCCCTAACCGAACCGCCTTCTCGAAGGCCCTGGAATGGGGAGAAGGAAGGGCTCCGTTTTATGGCCCACACGGTTTACGGCGGGGGTGGGCCTCGAAGACCCTTCGGGGAATTGTGGATTCTCCCCGCTTGCCGAAGCGTCTTGGTTTTCGTCCCAAGGATTGTTGTACGCCCTCTCTCCTGGAGAATATGGGCCCGAAGCGTGGAGGAATAGTACTACTCAATGGCCCCCCTCCTACAGCAGACCCCCGCCCATACTTGTACTTCCACGCCCAACTGTCGAAATCCTTACGGCTTCTCTTGGTTTTTTTCGCATGTCTTCCCAGGAGGCCACGGGTGAGAAGGAAAATGATTGATCAGCGTCATTGTCGGAGGTCTCGCCTCCGAAAGCCCGACTATAGGAAGGATCCTTCCCTGATCCCCTCTCTTCGCGGCGTTTTGCCTGGGGGATTTTATCGCGGAATATTTTTTTGAAGTTATTTAAGACCCACCGCCTTCATTCCCATTGCAGTTTACTGGAACGGGATGTATTTCAATTTGGCGAATTCACATCAGTTATGGTGTTGGAGTCTCCACCGCGTTAACGGTCTTGTTATGGGCGCCGGGTGTTCCTAGTGGTGACATACGGCGTCGTCACAGTAGCGTCTTACATAAGTATTTATTCCAGCTGGTTCCAGAAGTCTGATCATATGGCGTGAAACCTGAAAACCCGTGTGCATTCTCCATTAAACTTCGTGATATCACGTCCATGACGAGCATGCGTGTGTGTCTATATACGATTTCATCGAAGTAACACGGAAGTGTTGAATAAAAAACTTGGAGAGCAACACATTATTTAAGAACACAAAAAGAACACTCACACATTATTTATTAATAATTTCGACGGAATTTCGCTACGTCTTCATCAGAAGATACAGGAATATAGGCACTGCTAATGTATTTTCTGAGGAAGACGGAGCTAAATTCCGTCGAAATTATTAAGAAATAACGTGTGTGTTATTTTTTGTGTTCTTATATTGATAGTTGCTGTCCAATTTTATATATTATATGTATGTGTATATATTTATAAAAAATATATGATTAATAAAACAAAGGTTATGCGATTTTCCAGAAAGAAAAAGGCTAAGCTAAATATTGAAATAGGAAGGGAAAAAGTAGAGCAGGTAGAACAGTTTACATATCTCGGAAGTGTTTTGGACCAATACGGTCAAAGTGGTAGGGACGTAAGGAGAAGAATTGCGCTAGGCAAGGAGGCTTTCTCTAGGAGGAGGGAGTTGATGATGGGGACGTTGAGTAGGGAGGTTAAGAAAAGATTCGTAATTGGCTCGGATTGGGTACTACTTTGATCGTGTTGGTCCAAGACACTTGCTATGATGGACACAACTACCAAAAAATAACTAATCCATTATGCTGACCTGAATGCTAACTTTTATGCAGAGCAAGAAAACGAAACAGCATAGGTCAATGGACGTGGATCTCTGATATGGAGCGTAGGCGCGTAGCGTACGGCGCGGAAACGTGGTCGCTGAAGCAGGAGGATAGACGTAGATTGGAGGCTTTTGAAATGTGGGTGTGGAGAAGAATGGAGAAGGTGAAATGGACCGAAAGGTAAACAATGAGGAAGTACTGGAGATGGTGGGTGAGGAGAGGGATTTGTTGAGAGAAATCCTATGGAGGCAGGAAAAATGGAAGAAGGGCGTATTGAGCGGCAGTGGAATATTGAAGAAGGTAATAGATGGGAGAATGTTGGGCAAGCGAGGAAAGGGATGTTGGACGGGATGAAGGGAGGAAAGAAGTACACAGAGATGAAGAGGGACTTGTTGTAGAGTAGGTTTCTGGATTGGGTTTTTTTTTGTAGTTACAAAATATTTGTTTGATAGTTGTATCCATCCAAAAAAACCTATCTTAACCAGTAGATTACCTAATAATAATAATATGTATAAAGTTAGCACTAGCAACAAAAACACAGAAAAGGACAAAAAAAGAAAGAAACTCACACGTTTTCGAAAGTGGACAAGCCACCACTTGAGTATTGATATGATTGCGCATCGTCCGAGGAAAGAGGAAGTACTTGAATCTGTACGTTGACGTCCATCTCTGTTATTCAATTTCGGCGTAATTTGATGAGTCTCCCCATGCTGCGGTAATGTCAACATGTTTTCCATCAAACTAGGTGTGTTTCACCAATTTCAGTCCTTTGGAGAGCCTATTTAGGTCCCCTTAAACTGAAGATTAAATAAATGATAACATTTTTGGGCGGGCACATTTCAGCCTAATTCCCACTCTCAAGTCAGCGCCCATAGTGTGCTAGTTTTATTGTCAAATATTACGGACTCATCTTCGTTGGATTTCGCAATATTTTATGTGTTGCATAAAATACGACGAGGGAATACAAATACACTCTTTAACCGTCGGTTGATGCGGTCCATTTGTTTACCCCGAATCAATAAGTCGCCAAAAGCTTCGGTCCTCGTAAGATGTTATCGGTCATTACCGTTTAGGTTCATCTTATTAGTTTTTGCAGTCATAATTTTTAACATGGGAAATGGCGAATTTGTCCCCGATTCTATATCGACTTGAAGAAACAATTGTTGATCACACCATTCGTCATCGGAGAATGTTTAACAAAGGAGCAGTCTTTGGTCGTATTTGTAATCTTGAGAAACATCTGCAATCATACCCTGGTTAATTCTGAGACGCGGGGTCATCACGCCAATTTCAGCAAATGGTGTCGTGCTGTTGCGTATTCTCCGACCGTCGAATGGTCTTGTCGAAGACGGTTGAGATACAGGTGCGCAGTTAGTGGATCGATTATCTTTTCCGACATTCTACTCATCCGACATATACTCGTATATGTCGTATTCCGCGCTGAATGTAACTTCCCATATTGTGTGCGAAACCCGGAAATGGTAGTATTTGTTGTCGCGTCATTTTGAAAGGTGTGGCTTGAAGACCTCGCGTTGAATCATTAACGGAAAAAATATTTAGCGCCAGAATGATTTTTTTTCCAAGCAGAGCGGCCTCTGTTTGATTGTCGGTTGCTCCAGCCTAGCTGATATGATCATGGATGTAAAAGTCAGATGAATATGTGTAAAAGCCATAGATTTCTCATTTTCTCTCTTCGGTGTTACCGTCTACCAACAGGTTTCAACTGGATGGCCACCGTCTATCGCACTGGGTCCTGAGTATCTTCTTACGTTTGGACTCTCTCCATCTAAGGTGGATGGGGGGTAGATACGGTTTCGCAGTGCCACAAATCCCGTGGCCTGTTCCTGAATGGTTGCCTTGAAACAGGACCTGAATCACATTGTTGCTGAATTCTCTCTATGTTAAATCCTTAAAGAGCATTCGTAAAACGTCACTTTTTAAAACCCTTTAAAAGTCGGAGGATGTTAGCAATTTTCACTATTTAGAGAGTGGACGTGGTGTGGTGCCCAATTTGTACCCCAACGAAATGGTTATTCCGAAGCATTTTATTATTTATAAGGTAATCTACCGGTTAAGGTAGGTTTTTGGATTGACCCTACTGTTAAATATTTTTTTTAATCCTAACAAAACAAAATCGAGCGACCTACCCTACATTAAGTCCTTCTTCATCTCTCTATACTTCCTTCCTCCCTTCATCCCGTCCAACATCTCTATTCTGTTCCTTCCCTATCCTCGTTTGCTTCTATCATTCTCCCCTCTATTACGGTCTTCAACATCCCACTGCCGGTCAATACGCCTATCATCCATTTTTCCTGCTTCCATAGGATTTCTCTCAACAAACCCCTCTCCTCCCCCACCATCTCTAGTACTTCCTCATTTTTTTTCCTTTCCGTCCATTACACCTTCTCCATTCTTCTCCACACCCACATTTCAAAAGCCTCCAATCCACGTCCCTCCTCCGAAGCATTTACCTCTCAATTATTATTATTACAATCATTTATATTCTACCGATTAAGGATGATATTGTTTGGACACGGACCGAACACCGATACATTTCTTAGCTTCTTCCACCTAGACACACCTTGACAACCGATTCTACAATGCACTATTCTTCAGTGACGCACATTTCCTTCCTCCCTTCATTCCGTCCGTCATGCCTATCCTATCCCTTCCTCGTTTGTCCAACATTCTGTCGAAATGCACGTATCACAATCTTCAACATTCCATCGCCAATCAAAATGCTCTGCACCCATCTTTCCTGCCTTTTTTTTTATTTCTCTCAACAATTATCTCTCCATCCTCTATCACGATGCTTAGCACTTCCTCGTTTGTCTGTACCTTTGCGTCCGTTTCACATTTTCCATCATTCTCCGCGAGCACGTTTCAGAAGCTTTCCATGCCAATTATTTTATTCAACGGCAATTTTTCCGAGCGGTGCAAAAATCACGCTCCATATCAAATTTTTGACGAGTCTTTTCTTTTAACATCCTTGGTGTCCGTCCTTGTCATCAATCCCGTCTCACAATAGAAATAAAATTGGAAACCTCTCGCACAATTAAGGCGGAATCTTATATTTAAAAAAACAAATTGGGCCCACGTGGCGTGCGTATTTTTGAATTGGCGATCGACCGTCTTCCACCCTCGCATCATCATCAAGTTGCCTCTTTCTTTCCTCCCTCCGCCCCATCCGCCGGTACGTTATCTGAGCTCCTCATCTCGTCCTATTTTTCCCCATTCCATTATCATTACTTCCCGTATTTTTCCTCCTACGCCCATGATGTTTTCGATCGCCGAATTGATTTCGCTTGATACCTCTTATCTGTCCACATCCATTGTTGTGCCTGGTGACTCAACCATCTCCCGCACACCACCTCCCTCCTGCATCCACGCAGCCCCCCTTGTCTCACCCCCGCAGGATCCAGAGACCCCTCCTCAAGCCGAGTAATTGGCTTATTTGGCAATATCGTGCTCTTTTTCTCTCTCTCTCTCTCTCCCCTCCCTCTCTTCCCCCCTAACCTCCCTTCTCCTCACTCTCTCTCTCTCTCTCTCTCCGTCGCCCTCGAAAGTGGAGAGGAAATGCCCATATCCGCTCTCTTTTAGGCTTCCGGGAACGTGAGCAGTGTAAGTCATTAAGCTCTCAGTACGCAGAAATCTCGCATCTACCCACAACCCCACCCTTCTTCCCTCCATATCGTTTGGAGATTTGCCTGCTTGCTCTTATGTATCCATTTTACCTATGCGTCCGTATATTATTATTTTAATTCACATTTCGAGACGTACCCTCTTTCCTCTCGCCCTCAAGAGTTACGTATTCAGTCACGCAAACCCTCGACGACCGGTTCTCCTCCCTCTTCCTTCACCGACCAGGGCCGTAGTTTTTGGCATTTCCGCCCTTCGGGACGGGAAGTTAGGGCGCCGCCCCTTGGCATCTGCCGGGCGTACCGTTAATTCGGAGAACTTGAGAAAATGTTGTCGCTTCCCTTTCTCCTCGCCGCCTCCCTCCGCTGAAGTTTTCGTTCGACATTGGATTAAAATGTTATTTAATCGCGTGGCATTTAATTAACTTTATTGTTTGCTTTGAAAAATTCATATAAACTTGGTCCGTGGTGGGAATTCCACATGAAATGGGGTAATTAGGCCTGTTTTTAGCTAATTAACGGGCTCCGCTACTTTCCAAAAAAATTATTTTTAAGTTTTTCTTCCCTTTTTTCATGCGACTTTATATCCTATAAAAAATATTAATTTTCAATTAATTATTTTATTTATTTATTATAGTGTTATCTTGCTTAACAATAATGAAAAAAATATTACTTTTCGATAATATTATTTCGAAAATTATTATTTCAAAATAATTCATGATAATTTCATGCGGTCAACGTAAGTAATGGTGTTGCTTTTAATATATATATATATATATATATATATATATATATATATATATATATATGTGGGTCGCGGTGGTCCAGTGGGTAGAGCGTTGGACTACTGCCCGGAGGGTCCCGGGTTCGATTCCTGGGCAAGGCACCTGCAGCTCCACCCAAGCTAGTTGATTTTTCGGGTACCAGATCTTCCTGGGAAACCATAACCGGCACAGGGAAAGGAACTGGCCCCCCTACCCTGATGTGTGAATATTCACACGCCGTCGGGCTTGGTACACGGGTGAGCTCTCCCATCACCTACTAAACCGACCTTCGGGTTGATTACTGTGTTTATGGTTTATATATATATATATAAACTATATGGTTCATGTATATATGTATATACATGAACATATATATATATATATATATATATATATATATATATATATGCACCTCATTCTACATAGGCGAATGCATTACCCCATTATCCATCCGAATGAACAATCACCGTTACTCATGTAATTCTGCTTCACTCTCTTCTCTTCCTATCCCTTTACACGCAAGTTCACACAACCTATCATTTGACGAATGCTTTTCCCTAACAGTTCTAGAATCCCTACCCGATTCAGCCACCAACATAGAGGTGAGAACTCGCGAATCCGCATACATCCTATATTTCCGATCCTTTAAAATTCCCACCCTTAACCGCCATCTTTAATTTCTTTCCCAACCGTCCCTAAACCTTCCGCCCCCCCTCCCCTCCCCAGGCTCTCTTCCCTTAAAACCTCTCAGTCTGACCTGAAGAAGGCCTCGGAGTAGGCCAAAAGCTTAAATCATCTACAGTGTGAGTGTCCTTTTACGTGTTATCTGTTTTATTCTGTGTTCTATTGTGCCGTCCAAAAGTTATATTGCTCTCGTGAGTACTTCCGCATCATCGATATATATATATATATGTATATATATATATATATACATACATACATGATTTCTTCGAAGTAACACGGAAGTATTAAGTAAAAAACTTTGACAGCAACACACAATATAAGAACGTATGAGTGTTCCTTTTATGTGTTCTTATGTTGTGTGTTGCTGTCAAAGTTATACATATTTCTTTTTCTAGTTTTTGTATATACATTTGTATAATGTTATATACATTTCTTTTATGTATTATATCTACTTCTTATTTTATATTATGTATATTTCTTTAAAATAGATTCTTTTATCATTCAGGCTCTTTGTTGTGATCGCATTGGTGAAAATATTATTTTTACTGCGGCCAGCAACGCGACGTTTCGTACTACGGCTTTGTAAGCAAACGCGATTAGTTTTCTCGCCACATGCGAGACGCACAACTTACACCAGTGACCCCATTGAAACATGCTGCTTTCGGCTGTTTCAGGCTAGTATTTCGATTGGATTAAAGAAATTCGGAGTGCTTATTTGAATAAATTTAGCTGCCGTCTTTCGTTGTGAGTGTGGTCTTTTATTTTGTATCACACATACCTTTTCCTGTCGCGGTGTATCCTGGAAAGAATGTGCCTGTGCTTTTTTTTATTAATTCATTCGTTGAAATTGTGCTCGATTCACGAGTCAGCGTTTAAATATTATTTGCACGTTGTTTCATCGTCGGGTCACCGTAATTTCGACTTTCTTGACCGAAGGGTAATAGTTATAGTATTGCGAACGAGAGGAACGCCGTCTCGCGAAAGTAGGCTTATTTGTGTGTTTGTGTGTGCATGGCACAGCTGCATGCACGTATGACAGACTTCTGTTCGCTTAATTTGATCCAATAAGCGGCCTGATTAACTTTAGCGGGATTTGCCGCCCAGCGTACCTCATTCACTTCCCCTGCTTCGGTAAAAATTGGATTTTCTCGAGTCAAGGCAAATAGTGCACCGGGAAATGAAATGGACGTTCCCCTCTTTCTGCGACTGGCTTCGAAATATCCCTCAGCCCTTTGCCTTCCTCGGTCCACGATGAAGGAGCTACCCAAGTGTGGGCAAAGGTCGCTGGGAAAGTGTAAGGGGCATGTGGATGTCCTCCAGGAAGTGGAAAATATTCATTTATATTTTATGTATCGTAGATCCCAGCTAGCCTGTAGGATGTGTGATAGGGGGTGATTTCACCCCCGTGCATGCAACATAAAAAAAGAGATTTTCTGTAACTGTCAGTTGCTAATAAATATTCAATTTAACCCTGATGTTTATGATATTAGAGTACCATATTATATTGTTGTATTATATATGCATATTTATTTATTTATTTCCATATCTCCCTTGAGAAAAGTGGTTTGACCACCGAAAATTCGAAAACGTGTGAGCTTATTTTCTTTTTTCTTACGTCTCTGTTCGCTAATGCTAACATGGTATCCATTACATTTATTTATTTATTAGAGCTATTTATAGTATATGTACGATCGCACAAATTCTTTTTTGTGCGATCGTACATATTTACGCACATTCTTGTGCGTAAATATGTACGTATAGTATATATGTATATATATATATATATATATATATACACACACACATTCGCTATATATATATATATATATATATATATATATATTATTCCCAAGCCCACTCTTCATCATCCAAAATACCCGTTCTCATTTCTCTTTTCTCCTCTAAGCTAAAATTTACACATCTTTCAATGTCCAATCTCTCTCTCTGAATATATTCTCCTCCTCTGTTTCAACCAAATATCATCATAGGTAATTCTCTTATTAGAGTAGATTCGGATCGTACATATCGAATTTATGTACCTACTACACGTCGCGTTGTAGATTGTAGCTGTACAAGGTTCAACGCGAAGAACTTCGGTTCTCGGACTATGGATGAACAAAGTGGAGTCCGAAATGTGATGCTACGGTCTCCGTCAAGTTCGCTGGTATGACGTCAAACCGACCCGTGAAACCGGGCAAGCTCTTTGAGGCGATTGAAAACATGGGCGTGGAGAAAGAAGTTTATTTCTGCCTGCTCTTATCTCGGTAATGAGGCGGCCCACGAACCTTGGATTAACTTTTCTTTGCATGAGACAAACCGCGCTACAAGCCAGCGATTTTCGACCGTTGTTCCGCGATAGTGCCACAGGTGTGCTGCGAGGCGTTGAAAAATTATATTTGAGCCACAGTTACCGGGTATGAGCAGGTTTTCTATGGAGCGAGGCAGTATATGCCGCCGTACGTCGAAGCCTGAAAGTAATGAAAGCTTTGATTGCATTATGGAGTCTGCGTTTCTAGGGGGTCACCCATGCAAATACATACGATCATTAAATAAACGTGTTTGCTTGGAAATGCGCAGAAAAATAAAAATGTACAAAATGATTACCCTGATTGCTCGTATGACTTTATGTATTTTTAGTGATTATATCTGTATGCGTGTCCCGTGAGATTTGAAATAAATGTCTGAAATCGCTGATAGAAGCCCTAAATGCTTGTTGGAGTTACTTCCTATATAGCATTATTAGCCTGTGACAGGTTTGGTACCCTTTGTGGACCTTAATCCGGACTTGTAACTATGATATCTATCAAGGCTCGTCGATTAACTTATACGAGGTGTGTTCAACTTTTGAAATCTCCTTTTTATCTGAAAACTTCTTATACCTGAAATTTGATTTTTCGGGAACATATTTGCAAAATATCTCTGTAGGAGATTGTGATTACAGAGAAATCTTAATCTTCAAGTTGTTCTTTTACTCAATGCGACGCCATTATAAGTGTTTTGAAAACTCTGTTCAATCTAGCGGCAGCTTTACGAACCCTTTCCACTCTGTGGTACAGACGTCTCTGTCTTGTACCCATAAGAGGGCCCAATTATACTAAACTGACCACGTATTTCCTTCTACTCCTAGTGGAAAACTTTGGGAAACTTTAAAACTCACCTCTAATGTTTGCATACCCCAGGAGTCAGGCAGGTGACAGGAACGAGCGAGGAATTCTGGTCTCCTCTAACAGGTTGGCTCTGCTGGAGAAGGAGAGGTCAAGTCTTTAGTTGACCTTTTGATAGTAAAATTTTAGTTTCACCAAAAGATTTGGTGTGTTAACTCGAAGCGATTAAAATCCCTATTGTCCGAGGAAGATGAAATTAGCTCCACAACTTTTAGTGTTTTGTCCCGCAGTCCAATTTATAAATTGCGTCGCTGAGGAAGTGGAGTCGGACGGACTAATTCGGTCGTATCCGTGGGAGATCCTATGGAAAACTTTAAATAAACTGTCTTCTCCTTGTTTCCACAGAAGATAATGGCATGGGGGGGACTGGATTGTTTTTTGATTTAAATCGGGACGTTCTTAGTGGACGCGATCGATCGTCATCATTAGTCAAGTCTTGGAAGGACTTTGTCGCAGGTTACCTTCCCCATCTCTCACTTAAATCTCTTCTCTTATGTTTCCTTTCCAGTCCTCCAATTATATGTGTTGTCAAGTCCCCCGCCTGTCTCCTTTCTTGCTCTATATATACTGCCTTATTTGTGTTTCTCCCAACAACTCTCTCTACTCCCCCACCACGCCTGGCACTTCCTGGTTTGTTTTCCCTTTCCGTCAATGTTTACCTTTTCTATCCTTCTCCACACCCACATCTCTAAAGCCTCAAATCCAAGCATTATATCATACAGGGTTCGTCCGGAAAATAAGTGTCTTGACAAAGAAGTCTTTTTTGACAAAAGGGGAGTCGTCCACTACGAATTTGTACCTGAACGACAAACTGTAAATGCTGCATTTTACGTCCAAGTGCTCGACAGGCTTCGAAAACGAGTCGCCCGCGTCCGGCCGGCGATCAAAAACATCTGGCGGCTGCATCACGACGATGCGCCGTCTCACACCGCGCTTGTCGCGTCGGACTTCTTGGCCAAGCACGGCGTGGCAACGCTGCCGCACCCGCCCTACAGCCCGGACTTCTTTCTATTCCCGAAGATAAAGAGGAGTTTGAAAGGAACGCGATACGGGACTTTGGACGCCGTCAAAGAGGCCGTGACTACGTGTCTTCGAGAGGTTCCCGATGATGCCTTCGCGGGAGCGTTCCAGGAATGGGAACGCCGCTGGAACAAGTGTATCGACTCACAAGGGTCCTATTTTGAGGAATATTAGCTTAAGATATGTAAAAGTGTAATACATTTTTTTTTCCTGAGCTCAGTACACTTATTTTCCGGACGAATCCTGTACATGCTTCAACGGTGCAAGTTTCCGAGCCGTACAAAATCGCCCTACACCCTTAAGTTTTCACCCGACTTCTATTAATATTCTTACACAATTTGACGCATAATCTCTCTTCAATGCTCGCTTCCTTTGGAAGTTTCTTTGTCGTACGTAATTCTTCCTTTTATTTTCTTCCTACTTTGACCTTCCTGACCGAAAACACAAACAAAAAAAATTCGCACAAAACGATACCAATGAGATGGATAAACTATTACACCTGTTCTACATCTACATAATACCCCGCTAGGGGCGTGTGGCGGGGGGTGTTAGGTCACCACCCGTAAAAGGGAACTAAACCACATGAAAAATCAACGTATCCATGCGAACCCACAGTGGTGTATATATTCATACAAAATTCCTTTCAACTTACACGCATGCGAATACATACTATATTCGAGTGCTATCACTAACAAACAATTGCACCTAAAGATGCAGTAACAAATTCATCCAATAACGTGTAAGCTAGAATTTGACTAGTAAGAGAGCAAAATGCCAATACCACATGGACATGCAACATACAACGGTCTCATCTCCAAGGACACCGATAGGGAATATAAGATTCCAGATTTGTCCCTCCTATTTTAACGTGTACCTTAGCTTTCATCCTTCTCAATAATCTCATAACGTGTTCATTATTGCCATTGGTTTTCATCCCAATAACTGTCATACTAGTTTTCCTGTGCACTCAACGGTAATGGCTGTCACTCCATGCCGCTGACTGACTTCAGCATCCGAAACGACTATCCCCAAATTGTAGAACCCTTTCGATCATGGCAGTTTTTGTTCTTAGTCGCTGAATAAATGAAGAATGTCGCAATTACAATGGGCTGATTTCTCGATTTACAAAATTATTGTAGTCACAAAAGGTTGAATGAAATATTAGCCGTTTCTTATTAACATAAGGTAATCTACCGGTTAAGGTATGTTTTTGGACGGATGCAACTACCAATTAAATGTTTTGGGAGTCCTAACAAAACACAATCCAGCAACCTACTCTACATCAGGTCCTTCTTCATCTCTGACTAGTTCCTTCCTCCTGTCCAACATCCCTATCCTGTTCCTGCCCTTTCCTCGTTTCCCTAACATTCCCTCTATTACAGTCTTCAACATCCCACTGTCGTTCAATACGCCTTTCATCCATTTTACCTGCCTCCATAGGATTTCTCCCAACAAACCTCTCCCCTAGCCCACCATAGCTAGTACTTCCTCATGTGTTTTTCTTATGTTGAAGAAGGTAATAGAGGGGAGAATGTTAGGTAAACGAGGAAAGGGCAAGAACAGGATAGGGATGTTGGAAGGGATGAAGGGAAGAAGGAAGTACACAGTGATGAAGAGAGACCTGATGTGGAGTAGGTTGCTGGATTGGGTTTTGTTTGGAGTAACAAAATATTTATTTGATAGTTGTGTCCATCCAAAAACCTACCTTAACCGGTAGATTGCCTAATAAAAATATTTTCATGGGTCGCGGTAGTCCAGGGGGTAGAGTATTAGACGTTATCTTCGTAAATCATGGCAAGACCGTGATTCCTCCCCAGTACGGAAGACTAGTTCCTCTCTCGATGCTGGACTCTTTCCGTAATAGTTTTCATTGTATTTCCGCGCCTGGTCTCGGTAATACTCGAGGCATGTCCAAGATGGGGCCTGAAAACTCAGCATTGGTTTAGTTCGTGAGCACCGTTCGTTGTTTGAGGGCACAGTGGCTCCCTTCTCCCCCCCTCTCCTCCATGTCTTCTTGTTTCCCCGGCGTCCCCTCCCTCCCGGTCCGTCCGCCGGCTTACCCTTCTCCTTCTTCCCCCAATCCACGTTCTCCGTCCGCCAACCCTTCCTCCACCAACCTTCCCCCTCTCATCTAGCCCGTCGTCGTCGCGCACCTCTCCGTTGGAAAATGCCTCAGCATATCTTCCAAGGCTGAAGCCAACTTCCTGTCCGCCAAAGCGCGCCTTTCCCTCCACCCTCGTTCCACCAATCCTCCCTCCCCCTTCACGAGATATTCGTCAACCGGAGGCGTTCGGGGGACGACGGCTGTGCAGTTGGCTCGCGACGTCGTCCACTCTCAACTGCACGAGTCACGCAGGAGGAGAAACTTGGGCGAATAACGCTCGCTCACTGCCGAGCGTCGCCGTCCTACGGTGTGTGTGATCTAAGGATGGCGTCACCGAATGGGTAAATAAGAAGCGCTTGGACTCGGCGTATTGGCGAGGTAGAAAGTTATAATTTACAGAGAGCGCTCTTGCAGTTTATATAAAAATCTTTACATTTATATGTCTCCATCCAGAGTACGCTTGGGGGCACCATACCATTTTGAGAAACCACAGGCGGCACTGGGAAAGAGAACTGTCCCCTCCCATACCATGCCTCCCATAATACCCTAATTTTTTTAATATTACATTCGGAATATGCAAAATAGAGATTAATGGAGAGCAGAAGTAAACCAATCATAGGATTAAAATACTGATAATGATGATGATGCCCTATTCGGATCAGTACGACGCCAGCTCCTACCTCCTCTAGCGCACCTATCGAATAAACTTTAGGGTATGCTTTTGTAGTTTGTATTTAAATCTACGTGGTATCCGGAAAGCCACCGTTAGGGTGTGTGGCAGGTGGTAATTCCACACCACATGGCAACAATATTGAATTAAAGTTTTGTTCAATTCTTACTTGCAGATAATTATATGAAATATAATAATAATTTAAATGGTTTTTTAATAAGTAGTATAATTTGAGAATTCCGGTTGCTTGTACGATCTCGTATACAATGATGCTATGGATGAACCTGAGGACTGATATATATATATATATATATATATATATATTTGTCGACGAGGGGGGCGAGAGGTTGGTGGGGGGTTGAAATCCGGGCGGTGCCTTTTGAACAGCCGGGCAAAAAATCCAAGCGGTGCAATTTTCTTGGTGTCAGAATTTGGCGGGAATCCGCAGGTGGCCCAGCTAAAGGACGTGCAACCCCCTCTTCCCGGGCCCTTACTCTTGGATTTGTGATTTTCACACGCACCAGGGCTAACTGACACGGTAAGCTCTGCGCTTGCATACCGAACGAAATTCAACTGTAAGATGTTTGCTGTTTTGCAATCTAACCCATGTTACGAATATATATAATATGTGTGTATACATATATATATGTATATGTATATATATAAATGTATATATATACATATACTTTGCTGCTACACGACGGAAACCCAAATCATTAACCACAATGTCTTGGGCGGATCCATAGGCAATGTTCAAGTCCTCCGCTATTTCTCTGATGGGTAATTTGCGGTTATTGACCAACATTTCTTTTACTTTATCAATTTTTTCACCGACTTTCGATGTCGATGGTCTGCCACTGCGTTCATCATCTTCGATTGACTCACGACCACTTCTGAACCGCTCGTGCCACTGGTAAACGACCGTTTTTTTAGAGAATCGTTGCCGAAACACTTTTCCAACATTTCCAACGTCCGTGCGCCACTAAATCCGTTTTTTACGCAAAATTTAATACAAGTTCGTTGTTGCAAATTTAAATCCATTTCTGCAATTGTAAAAAATCGCCAACACACACAGAGATAGATGTACTCTTGGCTACGTAACTTTTGCAAATGTCAAGTTATGACACTAAGATTTAAAGGGAATATCAACAACAGATGTACCAATTTAACAAAAAAAACAGAACTCAAATCGGAACGATGGGAGCGCCACACGGTGGTTATTCCGGGAACATTTTGATCAAGGTAGTAAATGCTACCTTGCGTTAACATTTTTAGAACCCGCGTTTGTTGATATATATATATTTATATGTATGCATGTACGTATGTATATATATATATATATATATATATATATATATATATATATATATATATATATATATATATATATATATATTCACTGATAGTCATAACAAACACAGAAACCAAAACACAAAAGAGGAAAAACTCACTGGTTCTCGAATTTTCGGTGGTCCAACCACCTTTCTCAAGAGGAATTAGGAACAGAACTCTAGATATATATATATATATATATATATATATATATATATATATATATATATATACAAGTACTATGTATATATTAAAAAAATTATTTATTTGATCAAGGTAGTATACACGCATATGTATGAATACACACGCACATACATCCTTGAAGTATGTTCACGTGGCCCTCAAGTATTTTCTCTATGCATGAAAAATGTTGCCATTGACGAGATTCGAACCCGGGATCTCTGGGAGGGAGACATTAGCTACCGCACCATCCTGATTCCCCGGTGATGTACTGCTAATAATAATTTCATGTAGGATTTCAGAGCTAAAGATGGCACAGAAAAAATTCCTCGTATCAGATATTTTCGTTGTACGTTCCGCCGAGGAGTTTCAAGTTTTCGTACGTGGTAGTGACATGTCGTTTCCATCCTTCCATCCATCATTCGCGAAAGGGCGTATGGCTGTTTTCTTTCAGTGTTGCAATCACAGATGAGCTTCAGGAAGGGAATCCCGGCGAATCAGGTACGCGCAAGTTTGTCCGAGACCTGGATTTTCGTACGGGATTTCTGCGAAGCTCCACGAAGGATTTCTGCCGAACCAAGCATGCCCAGGCGAGTGAAAATCCCCGCATCGGCTAATAAGTACTCCAATTCGCCGAGAAGTGAAATCGAGCGTGCTCGTGTGTGTGTCTGTGAGTGTTTTTGGCGAACGCCGCGGTGCGTAATTTTATGGAGGCGCGTAGGAAGAGGGAAAGGGGGGGGGCGGGGCCCGCGTCGTCAATGTCAGTCCCACGGAATCGCCGGATTGGGGGGTAAAGAAAGGGGTCACGAGTGGCGTAGAACCGCCTCCTCTTCTTCCCGCTTTCCGTTTCGACGGGTATATCTCATTTCGACCGGCGTGAATTTCCACTTTCATCTGCATCGCACCCTGCCGGCGGCCACCAGGGCGTGTGGAGAGGGCCTTTATGGCAGCGAGCGTTAATTATGGAAAATCAGTGACGTTTGACAGGGGCGAGGGAAACATTTTTTTATTTTTAAGGCCCAAAGAAAACCTTGCTCCTGCCAGAATAGGTTTCTCCAAAGGTGAGATTGGAGATAAATAATGAAACTTACAATCAGAACCTACGAGTACATATATAGTACGTACCCATTCCATGTAATTCATCCAAGGTAATATTCGCATGAAATGAATGCTTTCGACGGTTCTAAACGAGTAATTATTCCGTTCTCTTCGTGAATTTCATGTTATTAGCTGCGTGGAATTTTTTTATTTAATATAGTGCTCCAAAGTTAGCTCCTTCGTTCATGTCTAAAACTCTTTTTTTATTTTTCTTCACATTCTCCTCTTTCCCTCCAGAATCCTCACTTTCTTGCTCTCACTATGATTTCCACCCACTCGGTCTGCCCTCATTGGATTTAACCTACCATATTCCTCTCCTCGACCACGATATAAGTGTAAAGCAGCCACTGGGTGATAAACCATTGATCGGTGATTATTATACTATTATTATTATTAGGTAATCTAGGTAAGGTAGGTTTTTGGGCACAACTATCAAATAAATATTTTGTAACTCCAAACAAAACCCAATCCAGCAACCTACTCTATATCAGGTCCCTCTTCATCTCTGCGTACTTCTTTCCTCCCTTCATCCCGTCCAACATCCCTACTCTGTTCCTGCCCTTACCTGGCTTGCCCAACATTCTCCTCTCTATTACCTTCTTCGACATTCCACTACCGCTCAATACGCCTTTCATCCATTTTTCCTGCCTCCATAGGATTTCTCTCAGCAAACCCCTCTCCTCACCAACCATCTCCAGTACTTCCTCATTTGTTTTCCTTTAGGTCCATTTCACCTTCTCCATTCTTCTCCACACTCACATTTCAAAAGCCTCCAATCTACGTCTATCCTTCTGCTTCAGCGACCACGTTTCCGCGCCGTACATAGCCACACTCCATATCAGAGTTTTTACGAGTCTTGTCTTAACATCCCTACTCAACGTCCCCGTCATCAACTCCCTCCTCCTTGAGAAAGCCTCCTTGCCTAGCGCAATTCTTCTCCTTACGTCCCTACCACTTTGACCGTATTGGTCCAAAACACTTCCGAGATATGTAAACTGCTCTACCTGCTCTATTTTTTCCCCGCCTATTTTAACATTTAGGTTAGCCTTTTTCTTTCTGGAAAATCGCATAACCTTTGTTATGCGATTATCAATATATATATATATATGTATATATATATATATATATATATATATATATATATATATTTACAGAGATGAAGAGGGACCTGATATAGATTAGGTTGCTAGGTGGGGAGTTACAAAATGTTTATTTGATAGTTATGTCCATCCAAAAACCTACTTTAACCGGTAGATTACCTAATAATAATATACATATATTTGTGCTTGTGTGTATGTATAGTATCCATTTATATCCAAAACCTAGCGTAAACGGTGGTCCGTCCGATAATATATAGAGGGAGAGATGGATGGTGGTCAGATTTCTAAACGCGTGTATTTCTTAACTTAGCTGAAGTATGCTAGGAGTGATTGTAGTGGGAAAGGACGTATAAAAACGACGCCTATTGGCAATCATCATGGTAATCAACCCGAAGGTTAGTTCTGATGGGTGAAGGTGGAGCTTTAAGCCCAACTAAGTCCCAAAGGCGTGTGAAATTCACTCAAGTCTGCTATTAGTGAGGCCAATTTCTTTCCCAGTGCCGCTTTTCGGTTTCCCACGAAGTCTTATAGTGACCTTAAAAATAATCCGCCGTTTGTGTTCGTTAACAGATGGGGATGTCCTACGATATTTTAGGGGATATAATAAATCCCGTGACCCGCTGGTCAGTAACCGAGCGCTTTATTCTCTAAACTCCCGACCCTCTCCCATATTTCCACCGAGAGTGGTAGTAGTTGTGAAGAACCGCTGTTTCAGGGTGCAACTAACCAATATGAAGGAAATTATTTGTCCTCTCGTTTCATTGAATAGGTTCTTTTGTTGTCAGTTTTCTTAATGCTTATACTTAGGCTGAAAGAGCAGATGCGTGTTTACGTAAAATGTGCCGCGGCGAACCGTGAATGCTTATTTCACCCAGAACTAATCGATCCACCAAGTTCTCCTCCTTAGTTGGACGCTCAAGTACGTATTTTCGTGCCAGCAGTTAAACTCAAAATGTTTCGAATCGCAATGACAAATGTGGGTTTTTTTTTCGGCGGAGTGTTTTTCCATTTACAAATGATAAGTGCATATCCGGAAAGTTGGACGTAATATCTCATGGATAATTCACTAAGCTGGACCCGGAGGGTACGGGTTCGATTTCCGGTGACGCCTCTGGGTACCCTAAGCTTCACTTATGCTTTTTTTTCTATTTTTTTCTAAATTTTTCTAAATTTTCTTTCTAATTTTTCTAAAAAACGCTAATTTTTTCGGGTACTATAGCGTCGTAGGAAAACCAAGGGTGGCGCATGGAAGGGAGCTGCTGCTCCTAATCCTTGAAGTTCGATATTCTCCTCCTTTGGACTTACCATGAGGCGATCGGGTTAGAAGAGGTCTTACGCGCCATATCGGTAAACCACTGTTAGTTGCGCGGCGTAAGGCTGTGCTGGTTAAGGGGTTTGTTTTCATCTGAAGATGCATTTCCCTCGACTCGTTTAAATATATCCTAGATGGAATTGTCTCATTAAATTAAAGTGATTAAATTGAAAAAATATTGATTGGATACAGTTGTGTCATTGGGATACAAAATATAAACGATAAAAACACGATGTTATAAATATAATTTTAACATCAGGTGAAGAGAAACGAAGTGTTAGAGTTAAAAGGTACTCCTGCATGGAAGATTAAGCGCCGTTTTTTGAATAATATGACGTTCATATAATAACGCCTTGGGTACCAATAACGTTAAAACACTAAATATTGGAAGATAAGTAGTACAGTTAAAGAAAAAACAATGGGAAACAAAATTTCCACGAGTGATTCTGCAATCTCCGACTAATAATTTCTCACACCGATTCGCTAAACAACAGGCTAACAAGACGTTGAATTTGGGAGCTGTCTGAGTTTCTGGTTATTATTGAGAGGGCAAACGTTCGCCTAACATTCTCCCCTCTATTACAGTCTTCAACATCCCACTTCAGATCAATACGCCCTTCCTGCCTCCATAGGATTTCTCCCATCAAACCCCTCTCCTCGCCCACCATACCTAGTACTTTGTGGACTATGTACCTGCCAAATTAGAGCAAATTTTGTGGTACAGCATTCGGGCAGTGTACTTGTTATTACTATATGACCTCCCCAGTAAGTTTACCATGCCAACCTTCGGGTTCATCTGCTGCGGATCCGGAAAAGCAATTGTGTAATTGCATAGGCACTGAAGTCTTTTTTTAGCTCGTTTTAAGTCCAGTGGTTCAATTCTCCGACAGAGTTTTTCGTCCTTATATTTTACTACGTTCCCACTTCCCTTATTTGGTTTCAATAGTTGATTCGCACGTCCCGTGTCTCAACGAAATTTTGTCAATCTGGACTGTTCTTCTTCTTGTTTTTGGTTTGTGTTGTCTCACTAATGAACATGCAATTGTGACTCACTTATCGCGAAAACTTTTTGACACATTTCGCTGTTACAAACGAAATTCGCCCGTATCTCGATTGCGGCCTGTATTTTTTTTTCAAATATATTTCTCTCTCTCTCCCAGTTCCTCGCGGATTTGGGTCAAGATGACGCCGGCTATCCCTCGCTTCCTCTTTCCCGTCCCCTCTCCCTACTCTCCCTCCCCGCCAACCCCCCTACCCTTTCCCAACGTCCCTTCGCTCCCCCGGCCGTCTTCTTCTCCTCCTCCTCCGGCAAACCACCAACTCTTACGTCCGTTTTATATACGTTTGACGGATGCGCGCATTAAGCGTTGCGTCAGGCGCGAAAATGAGTCCGGTTTTTGGACGTTCCGTCCGGAGCAAATGGAGCGGTTGCCGGAGAGGGTGAGGGGGTGGTGGTGGTGGGAGGAGAGCTTAATTGAAAAGAAAATTGAAACTTTCCCGCCGGGGAGAGCAGATAACAGATGAAAAATGAAATTGCTCGGGAGAAGTTCGTCCATGTGGCGCGTGTTCCGGGTTCTTTTCTTTTACGACACGCCCACACGGACTGCGAATCCGGTCAGGCGAAGTTAATAAAATAGGTGTGTGTATATCTATTTAATTATGGCAGGTCCATCCATGAATTCTCGGTAGGTTACCGACTGCTCGCTAACAATACACGCCGTGAGCCATGTTTTATGCTCCACATGTCGTCGAAACAGCTGCAAAAACATTGTCATTGTTCGACCATTATTTTATTTTCATCCAGGTTTCGTTTGAAGTTCGACAAATGAGACTAATTTGTCATCGATTGAATTGGTTAAAAAAAAAACCTTTTTGTAAGCTGACCCATTGAAAATTTGCGTTCAACTTTAAAAATCCATTTCGGAATAGTGAGTGTGGTGGCGTATTTTCGAAAATAGGTCACAGAAATGCCTAGATTATCTCAAGCCCCAAATCTTTAGTCGTCCCATGCGGCGTCGTAAAATACGTTATGAATCGCATGGTTTTATTTGCTTGCGGTTAAAGCTTCGTCTCTGTTTTGGTTTTTAATTCCACCTATCTGCCTTGTCAATATCTCCTTGAATCTTTAAATAGGTTTCCTTAGATCGATGATTATCGTCACATTTCCAATATTTCCCAATATTTATTATTATTTTTGACATTCGATGGACGCAGCTTATACGAATGTTCAACGATAAATGTACTTGCTTCTCCTAAAAAAAATAGCACAACCTGACGTCCGACACGGAAAGAAATGGCATGTAACTCATATTTTGTATTTTGTAAAACATTAAGGAAATCGTGCTGGGGATTTAAGAGTAAGGAACCTCCAAAAAAGTTGAAATTGGACCAATAAATTGCCCGAATCCAACGGGCCAAATTATTATTATTATTTTAATTACTGCAGAAAGTCCATGTTGAATTTAGCATGCTTCCATTCTCCATTTTCGTCCAACATACCTATCCTATTCTTATCCATAGTCATCGTTTGACCAATCTTCTGCCGTCTGTCGCAAATAATGAATGCGCTGGAATTGAAATTACGCGAATAGCTGTCCGGCAGCATGGCTTCCACCCCTGAAGATGCAAACTCGCAAACCAATTTCCCATCGTCTTACTCTCACACTCGTATAGTATTTCGCGAAATCCGTTTCACCAGGTCAGTTTTGCCTGTCAAATCAGTGGGTATTATTATTTTTTTCCCACTAGGGACGCGTTAATAGTTTGCGTTTTGCCTCAGGGAATTGTTATTACGAGGTACTTTCGTTGATGTAATGTATTACCGTTTCGATTCGTCTTGGTGATGTTTCCTTGTGGTATGAGGGAATGGGGGTGGGTATAGCATTTTCGTACCTGTGCTTTGAGTGGATATTCTTTCCTTCCTTCGTCGCTCGCATTTTTGTGCACAAGTATAAATTGAGAGACCGGGGATGTAAGGAAGGAGGGTAAGGGCATTGTGTTTCGCCGTTATCAAAGCAAAGGGGCGTATCCTTCGACCCCATTTGCGATTTGGTCCCTTCCCCTTCTCCACCCCCTAATTGGAAGCCTTTGTGCCGCCGCGGAAAAACATTGATTTCAAGACGGTTGAAGCGAATGGATCCCATTAAGTTCCCTCGGCTGAAGATCATCTTACCCCCCCCCTGCCCACCACCCCCGCCTCCGCCCCCCAATCCTTCCTCCCTCTCTCCCTTTGCTTTTACTGCCCCCATTCTCTCCCTCCGTCTCATTCTCCCTTCTCCACCCCCAACCAACCCCCTCCCCACCCTCGCCCTCCCATCCCGAAGAGGTACGTTCTCTCATTGTCTCCGCCCCATTTGAGCGAATATCCCTTCTTCCTCGCCATTTGCCGCCCACCAGTATCATCATCACCTTCCGCAACAAAACCTACCCCTCCCCTCACTTCTCCCCTTCGCCCTTCTTATTTTACGCCTCCTTCCGATTTTTTTATTATACGTCTTTCCCACTCCCGTTATTTTTTTTCATACGTCCCACCTATCTCCAACCTCCCTCTTCTTTTTATACTCATGGGTCCGAAAAAATTCCCCACTCCCAACGACCCCCCCCCCCCCCCGAGGGAGAGGCGTAAAGAGGGAAATAATAAATGGAACCCCACGAGGGGGGGGAGGTTGGACCTTTGGGGTAGGGGAGATATTTCGACGTCCTCTTCTTGGCTATAGAGAGGTCCTCTCTCGCGCCACCCCTTAAGTCTTCTTTTTCGAGAATAGGTGGGTTGGATTTTGTTTGTGCGTGTTTATGTTTCAGTGTTCCCAAAACGGAAAATTCAGTGGACCGAAATGGAAGTTCTTAATGATCCGCTTTTATTTATGTATTTTTGCGAGTTCTGCAGAGCAATTTATCGGAAATCGTTTCGGAAAATTTTGACAAAATGTGTTTATTGGGCTAAATTTTATTTACGGGGGTTATATTTTTAGGTTGGTCCGTTTGGTCAAATTTATATATTATACATACACACACACACACATATGTATTCATTCACATAGAAATAGAGATAAGGAAATGGGAAAGTAACACACATAAAGGACGAACGCAAGAGAGGCGGGGAAGGCGGACTTGAGCACATCAAAAATGTAAAAATATTTTTCCTGGACCGGGTGTTGAACACCGAATCTCTCCACTTGCCGGGCGGATGCTCTAATCACTTCAGCTGTCGAGAAAATGTACTTTACACTGATATATATATATATATATTATAACATATTACTGATTTGACTGACTGATATGACTAACTTTATACTGATTATACGAGATCTGCGATGTTTTAAAACGCCCAAGTGCTCCGAATCATTTGCCGAAGGAAGGCTTTAGGGAGCTGTTCCACCCACCAAAGGAGAAATAGACAATACATACAAGAAGAGGGGACAGTTGGTTAGAAAGCATATAGTATCATATAGAATAGGAACAGTACGTTTCATGGCACGCAGAGCCAGAAGAAGAGATGAGCCACATTGGACAGATACACATTCAAATACGAAGTCCCGCCATACGGCGCACAAATATCCATTCAAACATAGAAATAGGTATAAGGAAAGGGGATAGGAAAACACATTAAAGGCGAACACAGGATATGTGGGGAAGGCGGTTTTTGAGCAGATCACCAATGTAAAAATATTTCCTTAGCCAGGATTTGAACACCGGACCTTCCACTTATGTGCTACCAACTACACCACCAAGGAAACCTAATTTACACTGAAATATATATATATATAAAAACAAACTTACACACACATATACATGCATAAACTTGGACAGCAACAAACAATATAAGAACGCATAAAAAGAACCCTCACGCGTTATTTCTCAATAATTGTGGCGGATTTAGCTCTGTCTTCATCAGAAGAAACAGTAGTACTCAGTAATTTTTTATTCAACACTTCCGTGTTACTTCGACGCAAGTTAACACTAGCGAACAAAAAAAATAGAACACACAAAAAAGAAAAGAAACTCTAAAAGTTTTCGAATTTTCGGCGGTCAAGCCACCTTTCTCAAGGAAAAAAGTGAAAGAACTAAGGAACTACCCTAAGGATATATACGTATGTGTGTATATATATTATGTTATTATATTATACACACACATACATACATTCGTTAGAAAAATTATTTTAATGGCTTTAGATTCCTGGAAACTTAATTAGCTTTTCCACATGTGTACACAATCGCCGTTCACTTTTAAGCATCTTTTGTAACGCCGCACCGGTTTCTTTATTCCCTCGGCATAAAAGTTCGCTACCTGGGAATCGAACGTGTTGACAACGGCGGTCTTGATTCCTCGTCGTCTTCAAAAAGTTGTCCACCAAACCACCGTTTCAAGTGTAAGAATATGAAATAGTCCCAAGGTGCAAGGTTTGGACTATTGGGTGGAATCCAAAAACGATCCTCCATTCTTCGCTATTAGTGTTCGTCGGCAAGCATTTTCGCTACCCACCCTGCATACAGTTTGTGCTATCCAAGCTTTTCCGTAACTGTCGTGTAAATAGTTCTGCATCATGCTAGAGGAAATGTATCTTCTAAAGCACTGATCGTCAATCGTCGATCTGATCGCAGTTATTGGTCCACTTGTTAGAACGATTTCATCGGTCTGGATAATTGGCCTGCCACTCCGCTCTTCATCATGCACATTTGTGCCGCCATTTTTGAAGTCTCGTTATCATCGTCTAACCTTTCCTTCGCTCAATACTGTAGGTCCGTAAACTAGGCACAAGTTTCGATGAATTAGGGCATTTGATGACCATTTTGGTTTAACAAAAATGGAACCACAGCACGCACTTCGCAACTGTCGGGAGAAATAATTTTCGCGGAAATTGTTATCTGGATTCGCAGACAGGAAAACGACTGCTGAATGAAAAAAACAATGGCATTCTTGGCTTCGGAAATAAATCAATAGATGGCGCTGCATGCACACCTCTTTTTTGTGTTCCGCCAATATTTAAATAAAAGAAAGCGGTCCTTATTTTAAGAATATGCCTCGTTTTTTTTAAGGATTAACGGCGTCGAAACTTGATTATCGATCGCCATTTTCCTGAGTTCAGTCCAACCATAGCTGGCAAAAGTGCAGTTTTTTCCTCTCCATTCGCGTATTATTGTCAACTCATATTGGGTAGTGTAGTTCCTTAAGGGTTGACTATCTTAATTGAAATTGCTTCGTCCTAACGTGTATGTTATTCATAAATGTCCACCAATGTTTGACTTCATGGACACGACCTTTCCCCTTTGGTTTTCATTCATTTGGTCCATTTCATAAGTTAATCTTGTTTGGCTGCGAGTGACGTGTGGTCATTTGATTGGGTGACCAAAGCGAATGTCCAGAGTTTGGTTCTCTTGTTGTGTTCTCATGTCGCTCTTTGAATGCTGACTGGAAATGGAGCGAAATGGGCAGCGGGAGCGTTTGTGGGAAATGAGGCAATTTCGTGCATAGTTTGAGTGATGGGAAAAATTTTCGCGGGATTAGGCTAGGCATGAATTTTGTTGTCGGAGGCAGCTGCCAGGCTGGACGTAGCCGTTTGGCCACTTTGTCATGCCGAGAAAAGGCCGCATACTAATGCCACCCACGTTTAGCTGGCCTGATCGATTTTTCAATGCTTGTAGATTTCGACGAAATTTGACAAATGTTCTCCCGAAATGGAGCGTTGAAGACTGTAATAAAGGGGAGAATATGTTGTTGGGTAAGGGAGGGAAGAGAAGAATCGGCATTTTGGCGTCATTTCAAAATGTAGGAAGTATATGGTTCCGTTGTTGAGTGAATTGGAGGTTCAGTGCGATAAATATGGGATGAGAATCAATATTAATAAAACAAAGGTTATGCGATTTTCTAGAAAGAAAAAGTCTAAGCTAAATATTAAAATAGGCGGGGAAAGAATAGAGCAGGTAGAGCAGTTTACATATCTCGGAAGTGTTTTGGACCAACACGGTCAAAGTGGTAGGGACGTAAGGAGAAGAATTGCGCTAGGCAAGGAAGCTTTCTCAAAGAGGAGGGAGTTGATGACGGGGACGTTGAGTAGGGACGTTAAGACAAGACTCGTAAAAACTCTGATATGGAGCGTAGCTATGTACGGCGCGGAAACGTGGTCGCTGAAGCAGGAGGATAGACGTAGATTGGAGGCTTTTGAAATGTGGGTATGGAGAAGAATGGAGAAGGTGAAATGGACCGAAAGGAAAACAAATGAGGAAGTACTAGAAATGGTGGGGGAGGAGAGGGGTTTGTTGCGAGAAATCCTTTGGAGGCAGGAAAAATGGATGAAAGGCGTATTGAGCGGTAGTGGAATGTTGAAGAGGGTAATAGAGGGGAGAATGTTGGGCAAGCGTGGTAAGGGTAGGAACAGGATAGGGATGTTGGACGGGATGAAGGGAGGAAAGAAGTACACCGAGATGAAGAGGGACCTGATATAGATTAGCTTGCTAGGTGGGGAGTCACAAAATGTTTATTTGATAGTTGTGTCCATCCAAAAACCTACCTTAACCGGTAGATTACCTAATAATAATAATATGGTTCCGATGATTCATTTAGGGAAGGGGGTTTGGTTTTCTGCATTCGTAGTGGTTTTTGAAATAGATGTCAAGGTTCATCAAAACCCACTTATGGCCAGCGGATTTATTTTTTACTTTGACAAAAGAGGAGTCTTTGATTATGTCGATATGCTTAAACATCTTTCGTTCACACGGGGAAAATATGTAAGTTAACTTTTGACACTTTTGCTCGAATACCTTTTGACTCAAAACGTAATCTTACGGCGACTGCAAGACTTCTGGTTTGATTCCACACCTTACGTCTTGATTTCTACGTAAAATTAATAAACAACGCAGCATCATTCGGAGAACATAGGCTTTTTTTTTTGGTTGGGGGCCATCCATGACCATAGGTATCACTTAAATTCGGTGTAAACGTATTTCAGTCGTGCTGCCAAATTTTCCCCAAATTTGAAAGAGTCGGGACCGTTCTTATTTTATGGAAATTATCGTTCCATTATTGATCACGAAATATGGAATTGATTATTAAGCGAAAAAGCTGAAAGAACAGACCGATTGTATTATTTGTGGCGAATTTATACGAAATATAATATCTGTCCTAAATTTTAGTCCTCCAGATTGATAACATTTACGTTGAAATGTTTAGAGGCCCTTAGATATTTTTGGGTCGTCGCATTTTGTCTGTTTTGGCCTCAAAATTCGGAAATAAACCAATAACACTCGACGACTCCCGAGTTTTATTCGAAATTTTCGAAAGGAAAAGTTTGAGGAGCGACCTTATTTCACGCTGGTTAGTGGGTCTCGCTGGGATTGTGCATATGGGACCCTGGGCCTGGGTTTGGGACCCTAAGCCAGTTGTGATTTCGGAATTGAAAAGGATACGGAGAGAAAATAAAGGTATTGTCGTGAAGAATCGATGCGAACGCATCGATTCTTCACGACACTACCTTTATTTTCTCGAGTGTGTCACATTATTGTTGGATTGCCTGAGTCTACAGACACTAGAGGCAAGAAGATTGCTTGCGCGACTGAAACTTTAAGATGCGATAAATCACTTCGGTTCAACGCTAACAGAGGGGGAAAAATGCTCAGTCCCACCTCCTGCCCTCTTAATGAGAATTTCATCAAAATTGACTGTCAAACGGACCGATTTTCATTTCAAGGTATTTTTCTCATTAAATTTATGATTTTGGATGGTAACCTTACGACCCACGCATCCTATACCCCCACCTACGCATCACGGGAACTTAATTTTTTTCGTCCCGCGAATCCGAAATACTCTCTCACCATTTTTGCGATCACGTCGGTTGGGAATATGCCTACGTTCGAATTTGAGAAATTCAGATGAATTATGTGGGTCAATCGAATAAAGGAGTTACGTTTCATTAGACGCGTTCAGGGAAGTTGTAATGAAAAGGTTAGAGGAAGGAGGTAGGCGTTCCTCTATTCCTTAGTTAGGCCACATTTGTTGTACGCGGTAGATATTTGGGATCCATTTAAGAAAAGTTTATGCTGGAATTGGAATAGATTCGAAGAACGTCAGTTACATTTTTTTGAACATTGCCATAGAAGAGTGTTTGGCGTTAATATTTGGAGTAATTAGGTTGTGAGGCCCTTGATTCTAGAGGATGGCAGGTATGAGTTATACTTTGGGAAATATTAGCGTGTATGAGTTCGACATTTTTACAATTGCGTCCTCCGCGAGGGAAGATTGAGTACTTGAATCTGTCGATGACATGTGTATCTCTATTCACTCCTTTTTCTTATACTTTTACACCCTTCCTCTTTTTTATTTTAATGTAATCTACCGGTTAAGGTAGGTTTGTGGATGGACACAACTATCAGATGAATATTTTTTGTGACTCCGAACAAAACACAATCCAGTAACCTACTCTACATCAGGTCCCTCTTCATCTCTGTGTACTTCTTTCCTCCCTTCATCCCTTCCAACATCCCCACCCCTTATATGTTCAACTTATAGTTCTTATACTTCCTATAATCTATCTTATTTCATCCCTGTTGTCGAATTTTCCGATGTGATTTGGGGCCATAATAATTCCCTCGGTGTCGCACATAAACTTTCGTGAGTCCTCTGCCTTTCTGAAAGCACAAGTCTTCCCTGTTCTCTTTGGATATCAAGGGTCTCCCATACTCCTAATTCCTTTAGTATACCCCCTCACTCCTTTTGTTGAGAGAAATCCTATGGAGGCAGGAAAAATGGATGAAAGGCGTATTGAGCGGTAGTGGAATGTTGAAGAGGGTAATAGAGGGGAGAATGTTGGGAAAACGAGGAAAGGGAAGGAACAGGATGGGGATGTTGGACGGGATGAAGGGTGGAAAGAAGTACACAGAGATGAAGAGGGACCTGATGGATTAGTTTGCTAGGTGGGGAGTCACAAAATGTTTATTTGATAGTTGTGTCCATCCAAAAAACCTAACTTAACCGGTAGATTACCTAATAATAATGATAATACCCTCTGACGCTTACCCTCTCCTTTTAGCTAATCTGGGGGGGACTTGATCAGAACCGATTCCAATTCATTAATTGATATTTTCTCTCATCGTTCCGAGAAACCAGCCGCGTGTTGCACACGTGTACTAAGGCGGAGTAACACCATACATTCCTCCTGTCTTCATCGGTTCGTTTTCCTACAGCCCGTCCAATGAAAACTGCTTCGAAGACATTGTTTTTGTGACTTAAATTTTGAGAACAACAATTTTGATGTTTCCTGCCTGGTGTGGTGATCCTGTATCCCTGCCACACGCCAGAACGGTGGATATCATATAGGTTTACGTCATGAGGAGGTGGGTTGCCGTCTGTACGGGCGGTGTGGGGTGTTCCGGGCGACCCCGCCCCCGGGTGTCTCTCTCTCCTTCCCTTTCTGTTCTTTCGCATCTTTCCCCAGTTTTTCGATAGTGTTACGTGTCCGTTCGTGATGGTTTCGCAACGTACGTTCCTCCCACCCTTCCCTTTCCCCTCCCTCCCGTCCTCACACCTCCCCCTCTCCCTATACATCATCAGCACCCCTATCGCCGAGCCCATCACTGCCGCCGCTACATCCCCTCCTCCATTTCCCTCTCTCTCTCTCTCTCTCTCTCTCTCTCTCTCTCTCTCTCTCTCTCCCTCGGCAACAACAACCAACAACCCTCATCGCATTCGCCACCTTTACCCCCTTCGGCCGTCCCCTCCTTCCTCACTCCCTCTCCCCCCTCCTTTCTTCCGTGCGTCACTGCGTGTGCTGGGCGCGAAATGAGGTCAGTGCTTTGAGAATTGGGTCGCCGCTAGATGGTGGAAGTGTGGGCGGGCTTTTAGCGAACGTCCCCCCCCCCCATCCCAACCTTATCCCCTCTCTCTCCTCTCCCTCGACCCCTCCCCTACGGCCACTGTTAGAGGGAGAGGGTTGGGCGTTTGGGGGAGAGATGGGAGGGGGGTGATGAGGGCGGGGGGTAGGTGGGGGAGAGAAATGTATGTGGGGTGTGCGGGTCTTGTAGGTTTTGGATGGGAAGAGTGTTGGGTGGGGGGGGGAGGATATGGAGGCTCCTAGCGGCGGAGGCGTGAGTTAAAAACCCTTCAAAGCACACGCGGTGCTAGCGAAACTCCGGAGGCTTCGACGAATTTGTTTTTTTTTTTAATCGCGGAATCGGGTTTTTATTATTTTAGAACAAAAAATGGTTTGAGGAGTGGTTATTGTGATATGTGTATGTGTGTGGTGCATCTCGTGATGAAAATGATCGTAAGGTAAGAGGGAGAGAGAGGACTCGGCAAAAGCGATTCGCTTCAGGTAGCCCACATTTTTGTGACTCGCGGAGAGCATTTTTCGTATCCAGGTGGGAGTTAATGAAAGAATTTATATTAAAGAAAAAATCCGCTGGAAATGTTCGAAAGTTGATGCGAGTGGGCGTAAATTGGTAGGTATGGAAGAATTATGACAGGGGACTCGTTTATCCTTCCTCGAACGATACGTAATCATGACATAATTGAACCCAGTCACCCGAATGTAGTCAAATAAAAAGAAAAATTTAATTATTTAGTCTTAAGAGAGGCAAGGGAATTATCGTTGTGTAGCCTGTGACCATCCAGAATCTACCTTAACCAATAAGCTCCCGAACACATACACGCATTTATACATATATATATTATTATAATGTAGGTTTTTGGATGGGCACAACTACCAAATATATATTTTATGATTCCTGACAAAACAGAACCCAGCAACATACTCTACATCTGGTCCATCTTCAATGAGCTAATATATATTCAAACTCAGTTATGATAAGTTGTGCATGCATGACGGGTGCCTTACCACCCCCCGCCACACGCCCTCGCGGCGGCTTGCTGAGTACCTTGTAGATGTTGGATGATTTTTTTCGTGATTGCTAAATCTTATTAATGACGAAATAATTGCATTTTTCGAAGGACTTCATCTTATTCATCACTTAGTCGGAAATGGATTCATCAACTGGTGGAATATATCAAAAATGTTGTCCTTTAAAATGTTCCATTTCATCAAATCACACCTGAATCACGAATTACGTCTGTAAACTACGGAATGCCTTCATCTTGTTCGTGATGGGTTTATGGTGAGGTGGGGGAGGGCGAACACTCAAAGTCGCTCATCATTGTTTTTACTTATGGGCACGCTTCAAAAAATAAGTCGTCTTCTCCCTAATACCTTATTTTGTTTCGAGTTCGCATACAAGCACGCGCGAAAATTTCTCCATCCCTTTCCCCCTTACCTCATGACGAGATGCGAAGGATTTCGCTTTCTTCTGCTCACCGCCTTCCTCCTTATATGCTCAACTTGTTTTCTCCGCACGTCTCTACCTGAATGCTACGGAGTGGATCGGCGAAATGGTTGTGTGTTTGGCGCCCATAACACGTCACCGTTTTCGACCAACGTCGGTTTTTTATTCCTCCTAATAATTGGATATGGTTATTATGCTTCTCGGAGCGACCTTCGGGAGTGGACCTCTAATACTCATTTCAATAAGAATAGTGCACCTGGTCGAGGTAGATTTTGATGGATCCACTGCGTAAAGCATTGCTGTACAAATTCCAAGAAACTGCGGGAGATGCCGCGACGGTAACTTTTAACGGAGTCATTACAATGTGCATTACAACTCATGCAATTTCAGAGTATAAAAATCATTCGCCTTGACCGGGATTCGAACCCGGATCCCTCGATGTCCGGATGATTGCTTATCCTGTTCAACCACCGGAGGATGAACATTTCGGAGTGCAAGAGGACGCCTCGGTAGCTTAACCGGCTCTCAGCCGGACATCGTGGGATCCGGATTCGAATCCCGGTCAAGGTGAATGATTTTTACATTCTGAAATTGTTGCATTGCACTGCTATACATTTGTAAACCCCCATTTGGAAAATACTAGATACTTACTGTAAAACCTACATTATTAGTCAGCCACCCTTCAACTCCACGTAATTTTTCTATCTTTCCACACTTCGTCCAATATGTTTTCCTATCATATTCCTTTCATATTTTCCTATCTCTGCTTATTTTAACCAATATTCTCCCCTCTATAGCAGAGTGCTCGGCAGTCCACTGCTACTCATTGTTCCCTGTATCGTTTTGTATTGCCTTCTATGGATTTCTCTCGACGTTATTTCCCGCTACCCTTTTCGTGCCGGGAACTTCCTCGTTTGTGTCCGTCCATTTCATTTTCTTCCTTCTTCCTCACCTTAGAAAATCTACAGCGTGCAGTTATCCTCTCGACTCAACGATCAAGTTTCTTAACCGTAGAGTACTACTTACTCTTCATATTAAAGCTTTCACTTGTTTCAACCCTTTACTCTGCTCATTTGTCATCGATTCCGTCCTCTTTGTAAAAGCTTTTTTTTCTCCTTAGATAATAGTTCTTTTATTGTCCTTATTTCTCTGCCCACCTAAAATATTAAATGTAGGACTGATACATTTAAGATGTCTGATGTCAGGTTTAAGATATTCCCGTGAAAGATAAGGGACCAGGATTACTTTAAGCGATCGCCCTCGGGAAAAGTATTTTGTTTTCATTCCAAGCATCGTAGGACGAGTATGTTGTCATTATTTCTCCCTACCGCAGTTGTTCGTCATTCTTGTGACTAGCAAGTCTTATCACAGTCGCAGGGAAGTATTACAAGCAAAGATGCCAATTTGCGTGTAGCTTTAGTTGTCATTGTAGGTTACAATTGAGAAAATCGTAAGATTTTTTAAATGTTTAATGTCTGTTGTTGTTGAATCATCCCCTGCCATACATCACAGCTGTGGGATGCAAGGTACGCTACAATGATGAAACACTTCCCAAAAAAGTGAACTACGGGACCAGTTGGTTCATTCAGTGTTGCAAGAATTCAAGAGCTCTACGGCCTCTAGGTTAAATAATAAAGGGGGAAAACTCCACTGGCCGTAAAAAACGGCCAGTGGAGTTTTCCCCCTTTATCATTCAGTGTTGCTCGCATGGTCGGAGCTTGATTTCATAAAGCTGGGAGGAAGCAGAGGACATTTTTTATTTGGCACCAGAACACCGCGTGTGCGAATGTGCCCCGCTTATTTGAAGGGCTGAGTTTGGATGCGGGAAGTATATCTCCATTTTTGGAAGACTTGTGCGTTGAAATTTATTTTTTTCCCTCGCCAAAATTCCGCCAGGTGGACAAATTCGCGAGGTTCTTCGCTTCGTTTGGAATGAAGTTTCCCCGTTCGCCGTTGTAGTTTACCCTCTTTCAACCCCTTGTGTCAGTCGAAGAAGTGCATTCCGTTTCAGTGTTAGTCCGTGGGTCCGACACCCCAAAAAGTTTTGTGCAGACTCTCGTGTCCCCGCGCGGACTCGTTGTCCTCCTCACCTCTCGAGCGGATTGCGAAACGTCCGCCCGGACTCAACCGTGTATAATCCAAGGCCAATTTTTAATCACGCTCAAAGCATCATCCCCCTACTGCACCCTCCCACCAATCTCGGAAATACTTCTTTCAGCTGTACCACTCACTGTCCCTTTCGCGAGCTTACGGCAAGGAATGGCGAAGAAAATATCACGGGAGGTTTTGTATCCCCCGTAGAGATTTTTGAGTGAAAAACCCATTTTTTTCCCTTCGCCGAAGCATTTCGTCACCTCCCCGCAGCCATTATGTGTTCTCCTCTCCTCCGTACGGCCGTCTTTTCAGTTTCGTTTCGTCCATCCTTGTCCCACTAACTCAACCTCCCCCTCCCCTATCCCGACCAGTTTCGCCGCTATCGTCCCTCCCCTCCTCCGCTTGCGAACCCCCATCCTCCTCCTCCATTCTCCCGCTACTCTTCCCCCTTCCCTTTGGATAGAAGAAAAGAAAAAAAAATTCCCCTCCATATTCCCCAACCCCTCTATCTCCCAACCTCCCCTCCCGTCAAACCGCCCCTCCCCCTTCTAGAGCCTCCGTTTCCCCTCCCTTCCCCTCTCTTCCACCCCTCTCTTCCTCCCCTCTCGTCCCGCGCGACTGGCTTGCCCTCCAATCCCGCAGTATCTGTCGAAGCTTCGGGCTGGCCGTATGGTGGCCGAAATACGTCCGGGCAGTACGTTGAAATTCCTAGTTTGTCCTGCGCTCGGAC
>CM073778.1:48059308-48429819 GCA_037158775.1 Hetaerina titia
CTTTTCAGTTTCGTTTTCGTCCATCCTTGTCCCACTAAACTCAACCTCCCCCCTCCCCTATCCCGACCAGTTTCGCCGCTATCGTCCCTCCCCCTCCTCCGCTTGCGAACCCCCATCCTCCTCCTCCATTCTCCCGCTACTCTTCCCCCTTCCCTTTGGATAGAAGAAAAGAAAAAAAAAAATTCCCCTCCAATATTCCCCAACCCCTCTATCTCCCAACCTCCCCTCCCGTCAAAACCGCCCCTCCCCCTTCTAGAGCCTCCGTTTCCCCCTCCCTTCCCCTCTCTTCCACCCCTCTCTTCACCTCCCCTCTCGTCCCCGCGCGACTGGCTTGCCCTCCAATCCCGCAGTATCTGTCGAAGCTTCGGGCTGGCCGTATGGTGGGCCGAAATACGTCCGGGCAGTACGTTGAAAATTCCTAGTTTGTCCTGCGCTCGGACGTCGTCAGTTTTTTATTCCTAACGGCGCCGTGCTCCCAGTCCGTGGTGGTGTTGGTGGATTCGTAATGGAGGAAGAAGGTCCGCGGCCGCCGGGCCTTAGAGGAGGGGCGCACCGACGCACCTCGGTGGCTTAAGGCGCCTGGGGGATAACTCGCTTCGTCGGGCGGCTTTGGCGTGGTGTTGTGTTTTTCTGTCGTCGTCTCGCAGTTGAGCGTATTTTTCCCGACGTGTTTTCCCCCGCTCACTGTATAGCCGCGTGCGAAAAGGCATATTTGTATTCTTCTTACCCGTTCCTTCTACCCTTTCCTACCCCCCCTGCTTATTCCCCCTCCCCAAAATCCCCCCAGGACAACGAGTGAGCTACGAAGAACTCGGCGTTCTTCACCGAGACGAATTTTCGTGTTTTTTGAAAAGGGGGAGGTTGTGAAGATGCTCGTGGGTCGTGGTCCTCTTAGGATCTCGCCCAGTGGGACGGTCTCGCTGGTTTTTCGAGGAAGCCGGCTGAAGGGAGAAGCTGGGAGAAGGCGGTCGGTCGGTGGTGGCTGGTCGGGATAGTTTGAACAGAGCGCTGCGTGGCTTGCAAGACCATAAAGGGAGAAGAAGAAGTCTTTCAACAAGCTTATACACCCGTTTTTAGTGTTTTAAGTTTATATTCCTTCCCATACGTGCTTCCAATTCCGCTCGTGGATTTTTTTTTACTCAGCGGTGTCACTGCCTTATTTTTTTTATTGTTTTGTTGTTCTTAATCACGATCCCAAAGAAAAACGTGTTACCAAAGCCGTGACTGGAGGACCCCCCTTGTGTTCCGCGGAGGAATCAAACTAGCGGACTCCAGCCCGTTTTTTCTGGATTGTATGCTGTGTTGTTTACCAGGGGGGGAGAGTGTGCGATTCCGTTGGTGTTCGCCTGGCGTTCGTGGATTATCATCTTACTCCTCCCGGCCAGTCCTCACCAGTTCCTGGATATTCGGATCGTGCCCAAATATTCTCGAGGAGTCCTTGAAAAGTCTCTCTCCCTCTCTCTCTCTCTCTATACGCTTATCTCCCTCCGTTATTTTCTGTCCCGCGAGCGTTTTCGTGTCGTGTGTGGTCTTTTCCGACACTCTTCTCCACCTCCTGACCGCTTACTTAATACTGTTCCAACATCAGAAGAAGCAGTGAGGAAAAAAAAAAGAGTGGATAAATGTGTGTTGGCTACAACAAACTTATCTCACCTGTTTTCGTCGGATATTCCTCACCATAGTGTGTTTTGTGTGATCAGTGCGAAGTGTTGAAAGCATTCGAGAAATAGTAGTAAAATTTATTCAAGTAATAATAATATTATTTTAATACCTGCTGTGTCCGATTTCTGAGCGGAAGTGATAAAATTTTTTCTTCCGGTTTGTGGTGTTGGTTCGAAGACCCGCCTCAGTGCAGCGCTGCGGTTTTATCTTCTTCCACTGGATTCCTGCGACCGTTCCTCTCCGCTCTTTTTGTGTGGATCTTTTTTTTTTGTTCCCGGAGTGGTTTTTACTCGGGAGAGAGGTGGAAGGGGGAGTTCTTCGCTTCGTGGGCCGATGGTCCACTAATGACATCAGCGATCCAGACGCCGTCACCCGTCGCCCAGGATGCTAGCCACGGGTAGGAAACATGATGATGATGATGATGATGAATGTACATATATTTTCGTTAGTGCCGTGCTTTTTTTTGCCTCTCGTTCGCCATTGACACTGGCGGTATGATGATTTCCGTCTGTCTTATTCGCCCGTGCGAACTACATTCTTGTTGGGATTTTTTTGGGGTGGGAGGAATGGATTTGGAAGTTTTCGGTGCGGAAAATATATAGCATTGCGTCATTCTTTCGTCTAGAATGGAGGATCATTATTCTCTCTCTCGAGAGAGATTTGTTTCGGTAGCCTTTCCACCTCGGACAACCGGCGGGGAGCCTCCGAAACTGGCTGACTGCGTTCGCTAGCGGTATCCAATCGGTTTAGTGTACCGGCTGTGTGTAGTCGCCGGAAATCTGCATTATTTTAATTCTGAACCCTTTCGGCAGCATTTGAACCTGGTTGTGACCATGGTGTTGAGCGAATCATTTAGCGAAAAAAACTGTCCATGTTAATATACGTTCTACTGAGTTAAAATAAAATTTTTATGACATCGTTCATGTACACGTACATATAATTTCCGCAAGGACTGCAGTGGCGCATCATTATCTTGTACAGTGTTTAATACTAATGGTGATATTTGCATTTTTCAAAGAGGTTTAACCTGTGGAAGCACTTTAATGTAATGCATCGGTGGCAACATATGATAGGTGGTAGCCATTTTGACTCAAGTGCGTAATTGAGAATTTGTTCGGGTGCCTTTTTCGTGTTTCTAAACGGGAAAAATTAAGCGTTGAGAGCAAGGCGACATAGCAGCCTCTTCCCTCCTGCCTAGCTAAAATAGAGGAAATCAATCTTTTCGCGGACCGTTCAGAAGGACAGTGAATCCTGAAGGGTGATCATTCATGAGGGAGACGTGGATTCATTTCAATATGGCGCATCACGCCACAGTTATTGTTTTCGAGAATTAAGGAGAAAGAGAGATAAAAATCCAATCTGTCCAATCGCTGGCAATATCCACTCGTACGTTTATTTGATTTGATGAGACTGCCCTTGTGGAGACAGACCTCAGGTTCAGGGGATCATAATAACATTTTTCGACATCGGTAGGGTCATGTTCTGATAAAATTATTTTGGTGTGTGTTCACCCCCTGCCACACACCCTGCCAAGACCAAATACGAAACGGAAATGCGAGATTCCTCATACCTGCCCCACACACTTCTTACCTGCCTGGTTGTTTCTTATGTTAAAGAGCGGGGCATGCTCGCACGTAACGCGTCCCGATTAGCTGCACTTTCCCCTATTTTCTGACGTACCAACCTTCACTTCGAGTATCATTAATGAGCCGCGTGAGCGGTGGACTAGATTCGCTCGCTTGTCTCTCGGTTTGACCGCTCGGGCTTTCAGGGTTACGAAACGGGTCCCCCCACCTTTGCCGGCCGGTTAGGCCGGAGGGGGGGATCGGGTAGAAGACAGCAGGCGTCAAGATTGTTTCGGCCCGCGCACCCGAAGTTCCAGCAAGCCGTAGTGGAGAGGCGGAGACATGTTCTCGACGCCGGGTCGTTTTCGATCGCCTTTTCTTCGTTTAGATTTTGGAAACGCACCGAAATAGTCCTAGAGAATGGGAGAATGTTTCCACACCACCACGTTAGCTCGCCGGATTCAGGGAGGGAGGCCCAAAGGTGTTGGGATGGAACTCGGAAGAGGCTGGTCTTACATTATTTTTTTCGTCGGGGTGTGCCTGTACTCCCTGTCTCTCTCTCTCTCCCCCCCGCCAACCCCCCCTTCCCCACCCTCGTGAAAGCCGAGGTTTGTGTAGCCGTGGTCTGTCTGCCATGGTGCGTGCCCACCTGTAGGAGGTTGCGCTTAAGTAGCGAGTGGCCGAGGGAGTGTTTTTGGGCGAGACGAGGCGGGGCGTCAGAGTGAAAGACGAGTTTTGATTGATGATGAGCGGGGGGGAGGGGGGGTTAGCAGCTAGCACCAAGGGCGATGAATTGGTGTGCGCCGGCCGATTGTGTGTGTGTGTGTGTGTCTACTTAGTGCGGTGTTGCCATATTCGCGTCGGAGGTACTGAGAAGTTTGTGGGAGGCGACATTTACGAGTGGCGGACCGTGTGCTCTTTAAAACATTTGTCTCTTAGTGGTAAAAAATGTCCATCTGTCGAGATAGTACAAGATTGTAGTGTTTGAGCTGGGAGGGGAAATCTTTTCGTGCGCGGACATTGAAAAAAAGGCTTATTTGTAGCACACAGGCGTGCGTTCTTTGTTTCTCTCGTTGCTAAGGAAGTAGTCTGGAGGGTCTCTGGTTTAGTTGCCGCCAATGATCCTGGCACCATGCTCTTAACAATGTCAACAATCGTTCGCCCCGCGCTTTTCAGCTTCTTACGAACCTCATTCATTCCTTCAAATCGCTCCTTATTGTTCTGCGCGATCAGATATCACGTTCCAACCATTGTCTTGCTCTCCGTCTGTAATATTTTCTTGCTCCTGCAACGTTAATGGATGCAGGTAAACCCCGTACTTGCGAAATTACGTTTTCTCGTTTATCCCCTTTGCTAATTATTGTCCAGTCTTAAAGTTTCACAACGTCCCTATGGACTTACTATGTGTGTTGTTATAGTTGCTCGCATAATTAAAACTATATCACTCAGGCAATCATTACTTTGGTGGCGTTAGAATTTGTTCATTCTTTCTGTTGGGGACGGCTAAGCCTACATTTACGTCATTAGTTACCTCGAGTGTAGTATATGGCAAAATATATTAAGAGAACATGGGGTCTTATGGTATGTAATTGTGGTTGATTGTGAAGTGTTCAGCAATAGGAATTATTGATGATGTTGGGGTTTTTCGAGGAATCGTTGTCGAGCTGACCTTGGTGTCGTTTTGATTTCGAATCATGAGAGGTATTTTTAAAGCTATCACAGATGGCGTACACTTCTATCATTTTGCCGGCCTTATTTGAAGTTATGACATTTGGGGATGATGTCTTTGTGATTGATTCCGTAAAGTAAATACCGGAAAGACTCCCTTTCGCAAAATGTCTCGCTCACTTGTCCCCGTTTCTGAGGGCTTCCCTCATGGTTTATTCCTTCGCACCAATTGTCTTAATTCAACTGTTTTACACAGATCAGTCGGAAGGTTTTTTTATAGTTATTCTTCATTATCCTTCATTAGCTTTCCTCTGGTTTAGCCGAAGTAATGACTGTTCACTGTGAACGTGGCAAATGTCTAATGCATAAATTCGTTTTTGATTTCTGGCTACATTTTCCCACAACTCGTCTCTCAAAGTCGAGTTTCTTTAAGGCAGTCCCGCAAAATCTTCCAACATGTTAAGGGGATGAACTTGTGAAGGGATTGTATGTGCTTGTTTGAATACCTGGTGCTTGTTTTTTTGAGTTAGGTGTGCCATCTAGTAATGGGAAGTGTTTTCTATGAAAATGGGTTAAGTTGTGAGAGAGGATGTTGACGGAAAAATTTGCTGATAAAACGGTAGATATTGCTCTGAGAGAGTCGTCGACGAGGGCCACGAGTAACAGTTTGCGTGCTGAACTGAAGTGGGCACTTTTAATTCAGGGCGTAGTTATTTTTGTAAAGGTCCGAAACTTGGGTCGTCGAGGCAAGATGATACGAGTGAGTCCTCGCAAGTCCAGAATGTGGAGGAATTCGAGTGAAGGGTGTGGATTGTGTTGGGACAGAGAAAATGAACGGAAAGAGAAAGAAGAACGGAATATGAGCGAGGAAGTGTTTGAGGCATGTTTGGGGAAAGGAGAAAAGAGGTTGCCGGGAGAAATGCGTGGATGACCGAAGAAGCGAACTCTGTAGGCAGGGTAGGAATAGTAAAGATTGAGCATTCTCATGACGAATTGATAAAGGTGGTGGAATACTTGTGTTTATATAAGTGATTTGTTGCGAATTAGGGCGTCCACTGTCATGTCAGGCGGGATTGTTACGTAATAAGTTTATGGGTGTGGGTATTTATTGGCATGATCCAAAACCTGTCTAGCTTACTGCTAATATTAATGCATATTTGCTGGAAGCGCAGATACCCTTTGACGCCCAAGATAGCCGAAGTATGTGCTGGCCTCATAATGGATAGTACGCAAGGTCGTGTCCCGCATTGCCCTATATCTTGATCAAAGAGAACCTTTGTGGCTCGCATTCTTTATATTTCGTAGTGTGGGAGTCGTATCGGAGACTCGGGTGTCCGTATTCCCCTATCGCTCTTGTCTCGCCAACGATGAAAACACGTATCAGCCTTCTCCACCCCCTCCGATCCCCTTTAAGAACTCTTTTGAAGTCACGCCGAAATACCTATTTCTCCGCTCACCGTGACCGAGGGAGAGATAAAAGTCTTGACTTGCACGCCTCTACCGATGCTGACGGGCGCTTGATATTTCGCGTGTTTGCGTACAAATGTTGGATGGATGCTCGGGAGTTATTGGATTGCCATTTCGGAAGACCAATTGATTCATTTAGTTGACGGTTAGAGCGCATGGGGGACCCGTTTTATGAAATGGAACGCCTCGGCTGCGTGATGGTTCTAGAAAAATGTGAATTTGCTTGAAATCACGTAATTTGCCATTTGTCACGTGTTTTTCTTATGAGAACAACTTCGCAATTGCTTTGCGTTTAAAATCAATGTGTTTATTGCGTGACGGGGTTGAAAAGACAAGTCGTGATAAACAAATGATAGTCGGTTACGCTCGCTTTTTTTATTAATCCGTATCGGTTTTAGTGCTTCGGCGTTATCTTCTTGTAACTACGTTTTTGTGGATGTTAATATGTGAAGACATATTCGTGTTAGCGGATTTTTGAAGGGCGGTGGCCATCTTACCGACATTCGGTTACGGTGATACGTAACATGTCTTTCAACTTATTGCTTGACATTTATTTATTCAATTAGCGGCTGTATGGCATTACACGGAAACAAACGTTGGTGTTTTAGTACTTGTTGTGTGGTGAACATTGGAATTTTATTGGTGTTTCTACTCGTTGAAACCGAGAATCTTGAAAATTCTTTTAGCATGGGCCGCATTCCGTTTTGGCGTAGAGTACTGGTTCGTTCAACTCGATTAAGATAACTCAAAGCAATGAGCGAGTCTGTTTCGATATGAATTAAGCACTATTTCTATCCGTTTGCAAAGAATCGTTATGGACGCACAGGATGCCTCGTTTTGGGATGCATTGAAAGCACGAAGCTTACAGGTGCGATTTTTAGACTTAAAAAAAGGTCTCTCGAGTTTAACGCCGATGTGGGAGGAATAATTTCGAGGTGTTTCCAGGGAAAATGACTGAAAATCCGATCGGTATATTAGGAGCCAAATTAACCCTAGCACAGTTCCATAGTAAATAGAAGGATATGCAATGAACGATAAATACTGTAGATATACGAGGTGTGTTCAAAAATTAACGGGAATTTTTTCATTTCGCGGGCTTGGAGAGTCCGATTGTCAAATTTTTTTTTTAATATGTTGGTATACCTACCCGTGCAGTATGATAAAACTTTCAACTGTTTTCATTGTGGACTTTAGACTGTGACAGCCACTAAGGTTAGACGTGTTTTATGAGCTCGGCGATTTTCGTTTGCAAAAAGAAATGGATCAAAGAATTTATAACTATATACTCGTATAATTACTCTGGTGATCTACCACCCTCTGCCACAAGCCGTCCGGGGACTTTCTGGGTACCGTCAACATTATAATGTGAGTCACGTCACTCGTGTACCTATTGTTGTTGTGACGCTATGGTCACCGCAAACTCTTCTGATGGAAATGACGAATCGGTGTTTTTCCTGCAGAATTTGTTACCTGATGATGCAGGCGTTAACAACATGGCAGTGCACTTAAATTACGCGTACAGAGACTTGTTCAGGGTAGCATCGTGACGTATTAGGAAGATAAGGGTATTTATGGGAAATTGTTCCGAGGTCGACCTTCAGCTCAAATGCCCTTTTGGCTGGGGGGAATTGTGTTGGAATTTTTAGGTCTTTACCTATCGATTGCCCTTTGGGTTTTTCGGTTAAGGTGTATGCCAAATTGGAGATTATTTTATTTTTTTAAATCTTGTAGAAGTCGTGACCCTCCCGGTCTCTCTCTCTCACTCTGACCTAATTTCTTATCTAATCTGTCAGTACGAATAAAACTATGACGGAGGCATGGTTGTTGGGTCATTTAAATAAAGCTTTTCGGAATAATATACTCTGCCCCACCCTCCCCCGTTCCCCAGGAGCCACCACCGGCATCGGGTGTCAGCTGTTTCATGCCCTTCATTCACCGTTTACTGCGATCAATTGCGGTGGTTAAATATGAGCGGATTTCGTGATCGGTTTGGCGGGGAAGAGACTCTCCTTTTTCCCCCGTCCGCCCCCGGGGGTTTCAGCGGAATAGGAAAACGTTGCGAAGTGGGGAACACACGAAATGGATTATCTGGACGAGGAGAGTTTATTTCTTTCCGTCTCTCTCTCTCTCTCTCTTCTCCTTCTGTCCCCTTTTTCCACTGCTGACCCAGTTAGGCCGTTCCTTCCTTCCTCGCCACCCCCTTTGCTCTCCCGTCTCCTTGACTAAAATAATCTCATTTCGGAGTCGGCACATAAAAGCCTCGTCCTCTTCCAGTCCTGGATTCGTTCAGCGACGTCCCACTCTTTCACCCTTCCTCCTCTCCGCCCCCTCCCGGCCAAGAAGTCCCCCTCGTCTCGGAGTCTTTTTCTCCCCCCGGACGCGTCCCCTCTCGCGGGGAGCGCGCACGTCTTCTGCGGTACGGGAAATCTCACTCTCCCCCCGAACGCACCCCTGTGCGTTTGAACACTTTCACGCCGACCAACGCCGCCTTTTGCAGTTGTTTACATACGTAAGTCTGTGAGCGATATTGTTCTCGGCCACTCAAGATCTCGCGCAGTTATTTTGATGTTTAGGAAAGTATGGTTGGTGGCTCTGGGTGAATTGGATGTGTATGGTTGTTTGGGGCAAGTTTATGTCGACAGAAGTCAACGTGGATCTTCGCTTGATTGAAGCTCATGCGGATGGTACGTGTGGACTTAACTGCTAGCGGTTTGCCCTGGTTTTGGTTCCCTTAGGGGGGATCGATCGCCACACTTACCGCGAAATCTTCGAACGTTTCCCCATCAAGTCGGCCGACCTGTGTGATTTTCTTTTAGGCCGATTCTTATCGATGAGTTTTTCCGATCTCATTCACTTTCGTCGAGCATAAAATATGTCAAAGGCACGTGGAAGGCTTGACCATGTACGAAATATGTTGAAACATATTTGGAGTGTGTTTTATAAATGGAATGATGATTGAGATTCTTCCGCGAAGCATTGTAAGTTTAATTCAAAACAGATAGATTATACCGTTTATTTATGGAGGCGTTCCAAGAAACAATTAGATAACATTGTTGTTGCAATTACGACTGTGAGAGAATTGTGGCATGTTTTGGTCGCATTGTTATCCGCGTTTCATTTCAACGGTTAATTTGACCGCGACAAAGAGAGATTTTATATTTATTCCGCTCACTATTCAATTGGAGTATAATTACTTAATAAGTTGAATTGTCGTCCTGTTCGCCTGTGCAAGCAAATTAGCCCAAATTAAAAATGGAATACTGGGCGATGGGAGTTGTTTATCGCCCTGTCCGTCTACCGCACGTGCGAATATATATATGTGGCGACTTAGAATTCAAGGCAATGACCTATTTGTGACATTATTGAGGACATTGCGGATTCTTGGCAAACGGAGTTGAGTTTTTTTTTTGTTTCCGCTTGTAACTTTGTTTTGGCGATTAAATGAAATCTCATTATTTTAGAGTACATTGTGTTCTGCTACCATTTCTAAGCCGTGTTGCATAGGTTTAACGAATGTCTTCGGGAAGGGGGAGGAGGGGGGGAGGAGATGAATATTTTACCCTTTAATAGGCCAATAGCGTGCGGCTTATGGATGAAAATTAGTCATTCACAGCTGCGAAACTTGGATTTAGGTCACCGCCGTCCAGCTCTCGTGTGTTCACTTTCTGCCAAGTGGAATCTGTTGTGTGGTTAGTTAATGTCCGATTGTATGCAGTCTTGCCCCTTTTATATTAGTTAAGTTTCCCAACAAATTTGTCGGCTTACACTAAAAATACAGCCGTAGGAGTGCGGCGGAGGGTGTCAGGGCACCAGACTTTTATGTGATACAAATACGAGTGAGTACATAATTGCAAATATGCATATACTTAATGGGATACTTGAACGTACGTACGTATGCATACGTAATGGTTGGATGTTGGATTATTTGCTACGGAATATCGTTAATTATCGCTCACTGCTTATGAGAAAGCTAAAATTAATGTAATTTATTTATCAGATTTCGGAAATTATCGATTTTATGACCGGCGTACAAGTACCTCCTTCCGAATGTTGTTTTTCGTTAAGAATTTCAGTTTTTTTTATTCAGATAAGCGTGTGATAACGCGCAACACCATGCCAATATAAAAAGCGCTGCTAGTATATGGGATCTTGATGAAATTGGATTGATTGCCGAATTACATCGTTTGCAGCATAGAGCTTGATCTGTAAAAATTTTTGATGATGACTGCCGAGTCAATTTCGTTAACGTAAAGTAGGAATAAGTGAGGTCCGATGACACTTCCCTGGGGAACACCTGAACTAACTTTTACTGCATTTGAGCTAACTCCATCTATCACTACTCTTTAAACCCGGCCATACGAAAAGTCTTTAATCCGACCCCGAATATTTTTATCCATGCCATGTGCTTCTAGCTTTGCGGGTAGTTTACTATGAGGTACTTTGTCGAAGGCTTTCTTAAAATCTAGAAAAATTGCTTAACATTGCTCTCTCCCGAAGTAAGATTGTCATGAACAAAAAGCGCTAGTTATGTCTCGCAGGGTTTTTTCGTGCATTTTCGGAAACCGTACTGATTTGTCATTAATAATTTTAGATTATCAAGGTGTCTCACGATCGAACTGATCACTATATGTTTTCCATTATAACCTTTGCTCGAAATAGATGTGAGGGAAATATGTTAGTCCGCTTTTGTTCCTTCATTCGGCTAGAGAGTTTTAAGTTCCATTCCCTTTTGTTTGTGTGAGCTCGGGGCTAATTTTATGTGTTTTGTCTGAACAATTGTCAGTTCGCCCATTGGTCACTGTGGTTTCAGATACAAATCTTGGAATAGGATCCCCCCCCCCCATGCCCCGAATGTGTATACATTCATTTCCAGTTCCCGCCGTCATCAGAGGCGAGCCTTACTCGACAATGTGACGCTAGTAGGGCTTCACCTTTTTTTATCCTCGTATCTCGTCGTCAAAGCTGACCCTTCCCCCTCGTCTCTCTCCGGAAAGGTTTCCTTCGCGGGGACGTTAACCGATGTTCTAAGGCATTTATTATTAGTTGTCTCTATACTGTTTTCCATCCCCAGTGGTGGTATGAATCCAGAGGTTTCTCATTTAAATGTACGGAATGCGTGTGTCAACTGCCGTCTTTCCATTTCTCTTTAGCGATCTATTAGTCTTTTATTTCGTGTTTCAGTTATTGAGTAACACAAATGGGTTTGCGCTCAAAGGATTGATTGTTGGATGGGAAGAGAGGGAACGGTACAAAGTTGGCTGTGTTCTCGGTTATAATATGCTCCATGAAGGTCCTTTGAAAAGATTGGATTGAGTGAGACGAAAATATCTTCTGCTGGTTAACTATACATACATACATACAAATTCATTGACTTGTAAGTGTTCATTAGAGACCCTGATCATTGTACGAAATGTTCTTTTCAATTCCATGTATACGTGATGAAGAATTTTGTCTCAATAATGGTCTGGTATGTAATCACCTCCTGCCACTAACCGAAATACTGAGTTATTCTGATCCCTAATCGGTCGCGATAAAAATGGCCTCCTAAATCTCTATGTTCTACACTTCTACATCTCTCTAATTTTGTTGGCATGATCTATCCGAACGTAGCAGGATGGGGGTAATAATACATTTTCTGTATCATTGATAAAGATACATCCTTCAAATGTGTGCAAGAGGTTTATGATAGATTCTTTAATCTGTACTGTAACCTTCGCTCATTGAGTGTTACCCAACCTATTTTCTATGATAATTTTGACACCCTACTCAGGGTATCGTGGGGTTTTATAAGTCTAGATCCTCCATGCTTCACGCGATCCAATTTGTCAATTAATCCATCTTCATGAGGATCTCATAAACTAGCAGCGTATGTCAATTGCACTTGTTATGTTTCGGTACCTACATCCGAATCTTCAATGGCGATCACAATTTTCTGATTTCTGCGAAATGGCATTGACCTAGTTTCAAGGGTCAAATGTATGTTTGGTCATGAAGTCCGAGTTCGTTCGGTTGTCGCAATGAAATCTCTGTACCGGTTCTACTCGGTGAAATTTAACCCTTCCTCTCCCCTTAAAAGTGGCCAAATAATTGCATGCGATGATTGCACGCGTACGGGATTTGATTGCGTGTTTGAGGAATATTGGGACCTTCGTGCGAATATCAATTTGGCGTCTTAGGCTCTGTCAAGGCTTTCCATGCGTTGCTCTTTATATCACCACCAATTCTGAAAGAGATTTCCTGAAAATGGCCGTCCGTCCTCGCCATTTTTGGGTGTGTTTGAAATCCTTTGATATAACCCTTCTCACACACCCTTAACTATAGGGTGCCATGTGATAACAAACAAGCAATTTAGTACCAAGTGGTTCGAAGGCGCCAATGTTTCGCGTTGTTCGCGATTCCCAATGATTTGCGAAATTTTTGTTGCCAAGGGAGAGAGAATTATTCAATGGCATGCGGTCATTAAAGAAATTTGGATGTGTGAGGTCATCCAGTCGAATAAGAGGGCAAACTGGAGGGCAAGTGGGGATACTTGCGTGCATAGTTTTTTTTGGATGGGTCGATAATGTGATGTAAACACGGGTATGACATACAAGAATATCTTGTAGAATATGTATGAGTGTAGCATGGTTAAATTTTTATTAAGTCGTTAATTTTCCGAGGGCCTGTTATGACCATAGAGGCAAGTAGCACCTGGCCACTGCAAGTATAGGGCAGATTGGAAGATTTGTCAAGTTCACTTTCCCAATCCTAAGGAAACGTGTGAAATTTACTTGTTTTTTTGGTTTTGTTTCTGGCTGAACTTACTGAATGATATGACCGAAAATACGTACATTTGATTTTTTTCGCGTGCTCCTTGAGTTTCATTCTCTTTCAAAATCATTCAGTGTAATCAGCATTGGTGTACTAGAGGCTCTTTAAGACTTCTTTAATTGGCAGATATACTGGAATAGGTTTATGAATAACTTCTGCGTATTTTATCTTTTTCTATATAAATAAATATATATATATATATATATACACATATATATACATACATACATACATACATATATATATATATATATATGCGGGTCGCGGTGGTCTAGTGGGTAGAGCGTTGGACTACTGACCGGAGGGTCCCGGGTTCCATTCCCGGGCAAGGCACTTTGGGCACCTGCAGCTCCACCCAAGCTAGTTGATTTTTCGGTTACTAGATCTTCCTGGGAAACCATAACCGGCACAGGGAAAGGAACTGGCCCCCCTACCCTGATGTGTGAATATTCACACACCGTCGGGCTTGGTACATGGGTGAGCTCTACCATCACCTACTAAACCGACCTTCGGGTTGATTACTGTTTTAATGGTTTATATATTATAAATTGAATAATTTCTGCGTATTTGTGACAGTTTTGCACTGAAATACGCTAGGCTGTCGCTTAAACCCAGTTTGTGCATACTATGTGCCCAGGCATTTCTTCGTGGTTAAGTAATTTGGTAGTTCAATTACATCCGGTGTAGGTAGTTTTCCTCACCCCCGATTTTGCACTAACAAAGTGCTTTGTACCGAGGGTATGACGTTTTTTCCTTTCATTTTAACACTGCATAATTTGCTATCTCGGCATCCCCCCCCCCCTCTCTCTCTCTCTCTCTCGCTCGATTTTGAAGCCGCGAAGAGGAGTGCGCCACTCCCCTCGATCACGTTCAGTTGGTTTTCAACAGCTGCGACCTCCTCGGCGTCCGTATGTACGAATAACGATGTGGCGACAGACGCGCCCTAACTTACCGCCTTTAATGACCGTTTTATATTCCCTTGGGTTGGAGATGTTGCCATGGAAATTTCATGACGACATTCTGGTTTTGCTCGAATCGGAGCGAGTTTTGGGGATGCCCCCCCCCCCCGATGGGGAGGAGGAGGAAGTTACAGGAGGAGTGTCTTCCTGGGGTTTCGGATCTCTCAGGCAAGGGAGAGCGTAAGTGTGATGATGCATTAGCAATTCGGCAACGCCGCAAATGTGTGCAGTGTTGCGTCACCGTTGTCGTGACGTCACACACACACCTTGGGATGGCTTCCATAATATTTTCTTATTTTTGTGACGACGTCATGTTTTTCCCAAAAATTAAAAGCGGTCTGGTTGCCGATGATTTTCTTGCAATTTCTAAACAGATGTACCAGATAAAAAAAAGGTGGGAGATCGGGGGGGGGGGCTTTGAACTTTCAACCTGACGTCATTCCGAACTTGATACGTGTGGAATCCTCATGCATATGGACTTACAGCATTGTGCCGTCATAGAAATTCATGATGTATTCCTACTCGATCCAAGTTGACTCTTTATTTTTCTGTGAATGCGTCATGAATTCTTACGTCCTTGTCGTAGGCGTCATACTTGAATGATTTGTATTTATATAATAGCTAGAAAAATACTGTAAGGAGTCGTAGATTCTTCAATATTAATTGGTATTTCTCCCCAAGTAATTTGTTCAAAGCCCCTTAGCTTCGGAGGAATATAGACGAATCGAAGAAGAATGGCCACAAACAGTCTGCGTCGATCCATAACCTACCTTAAATGGTAGACTAACGAGTATATGTATGTATATATCGTGTTGTGTTATATGTATATATATATATATATATATATATATATATATATATATATATATATATATATATATATCAATGTGAATGAATATTTATTCGCCATATGGCGGTGTTTCGTGTTTGAATGTGTATTTGGCCAATGTGGCTCGTCTCTTCTTCTGGCTATGCGTGCCGTGAAACGCACCTTTCCTATCCTTTATGATGATGTATGCTTGCTAACCTACTGTCCATTCTCCTCTTGTGTTTGTCAATTTCTCCTTTGGTGGGTGTAACATCTCCCTAACGCCATCTTCTGGGTAATGATTCGGAGCACTTTGGCGCTTTATGAGATCGCAGATTTCAGTGTAAAAGTACCCTTCTTCGATAACTCAGGTGGTTGAAGGCAGAAACACACAAAAAAGAGAAACTCACTGTCTATCGAATTTTCGGTGGTCTAAACCACCTTTCTCAAGAGAAGGAAGGACAGAACTCAAATATAACATACATACACACACGTATATATACGAGTATGTGTATTGGAAATTTCAAGAGGTACGATTGGTGTTAGGTTTTATTTCGTGTTTCAATAATATAAGTGCCTGTCCACCATATGTTTGTGTATGTACATGCATTTGCGTGTACATCCCTCAGGACTGTTTTCAACGTGAGAGGGGCGGGTTCCCCCCCCCCCCCCCTTTGTCCTGAGTACACCTCCGAGGGTCAACTATAATGCTTTCATAATTATTTCTCTCGCCGTCGGCTACGTAGCTTCTCTCGTCACGTGTTTTCTCACGAGAAATCGCGGCCCCATTGTCTCGTGTGTTTTTTTTTCTTCCACTCGCATGCCCCCAGGGGGAGTGGGGTGGGCGCGGGGGGTTGTCGGCGTGGACGTGAAATTAAAGCGAGAGCGATTCGGGCGTTAAGGGCGGAGCTGCGGATTGCAAAACCACCACCGCGCCGGATTTCGTTATTCCCTCCAGTCCCCACCCTTTTCCCACCCCTCTCCCCTGTGGGGCGGGGCGGAGGCAATGGGGCTGTCGCGAGCCCGAACACGGCAGGAGTTCCTCCCTCCTCTCTCTCTCCCCCCCCCCCACTCCCGCTTCCTCTCTCGAGGGCGTGTGTCATTTGGGATGCTAAGGGACCCCGGAGCAAAATGATCTCGTCGTTTGCATTAGTGTGACACTCATGTGTGACCTGGAAAGTCGTGGGAAGTTCGGAGTGTGCCTTGCTCGAGTTCTTGATGTGCCGTTTTCCAGAGAAGTACGACTTGGTAGTGATCATTCCAATACGCTAGGCACTCCGAGAAACTACTGTTCATGGTTGTCATACGCTTGCAATGGGGACTCCACTGTTATTTTGGTCGTTCGCTGTCACTGTGTGTCCCCGCAAAAAAGAAAATTTGCGATTTCTTCCCGCTATATTTAATTCCCTAAGCATTCAGTATCCTTCCCTGGACCCCTCTTCCTCACTCAACGCTTTCACCTCCTTCCTTGAACGCCAGATAGTAAGAGACTGTTTTAGCCGTTACTTTGTGGAATTTTTCCATCGTATGGAAAGAAAAGAAAACACGGCAATTCCACATTTACACTCTATTTAGACGACCATGGTTTCACCACTGCGTGGCATCTTCAGGTGCCACGCAGGTGCCTGAAGATGCCACGTAGTGGTGAAACCATGGTCGTCTAAATAGAGTGTAAATGTGGAATTGCCGTGTTTTCTTTTCTTTCCATACGCCAGATAGTAACTTAGCTCTTTCTGGTTGCATATGTGATCTCCTACCTTCTTATATCTGTTCTTGAGATTATTTGTTAACTTTTCAGGAAAGTTAATGGTTTTACTCGTTCGTTTTCTTAGTGCATGTTATATGTCAGCCAATGTAAAAGCCTTTGTGTCGTTTTGGGCTGAACTGTTAAATAAATATCTTTAAGAAAGGGCGAGTTTACGTCAGTAAATTTTTTAATGAGTCTGTGCCTAATGTGATACCCTCGCATGGAATGATAATGGACATGAACAAAACAGAGGTAATGATGTTCTCATGGGAGACTCATATATACGTAGTAATCTATAAGGTAAGCCAAGTTAAACTTCAAAATAGGAGGGCATAAACGAATGCAGTCGGAAATAGTTGAACTATCTTGCGAGTGTTTTGGATCGCGATGGTCAAAGTCGTAGGGACGTTATGAGACTTGTGGTAGGGAATGCAGCTTTCACGAAGAGTAGGGAGTTGATGACAGGGACAATATGGGAAGGAGAAAGGACTTATCAAAACTTTTATATAAGCGGCGTGGTTTTGAACGGAAGGAAGATAATAATCATAGAATGGAGGTTTTTGACAAGTTCATATGGAGAAGGTGAGATGCACCGGAAGGAAAACAAACGAGGAACGGCTTGGCGTGGTGGTGGAGGATTAGGATAGCTATGTTGGAAGGGAGGAAGGAGGCATGCGGAGTTAATAGATTAGCATATTTTAGTGCCTGAGGTTAGGTCGCTGTTCGGAGGATAGGCATAGGAACATCGCAGTTCAATAATATCATTGTCATTCCAAAACATTCCTTGAAGGGTAGGACGCCCCACTCGGCCATCTGTTCAGGATGTACAGTGCATACGGAATGTATGACGCGTTTTTGGTGGATATCAACTGTTTTTCGGACCATAAATTTTCACAAAACATCGAAGCAATCGATTTAACCCACTTGTGTGGATTTATTGAGCTGAAGAAGTTTTAATCCTCCATTGGGCTAGGGAACCGTTTAGCCCTTTAATACTAATATAGGGTCTTATTGTTTCTCTTTGAGTGTTAACCCCCTTAATTTCTGCAGATCGCGCTGCAGGCTGCATCATGCATGCGTAATTCGTATGCTTCAAACCTCTGACCCCCCCATCTCTCTCACTCCCTCTGTCTCTCGTCGTCCTGTGTACACACATTCGCTGCCCACCTCCGAAAACAACGCCTCGGCCGTGACAGCGCTCACCAGACCCCTGGCGCCTTGAAATAATCACGTACGCCCAGGCACACAGAAATACCATCGAACCCAGTGGGGGGGGGCCGCGACGCCTCTCTGCAATTAAGCTTTTACGCTATGCACACGACTACGACCTATACCCCTGAGCGCGCGAAAAGGGGAAGGCAAGTCGACGTTCGGAACGAGTCCTACTCCTACCAGAGTCGGGGAGGGGTTAGGGAGGGATGAAATGGAGCCGCAGATCCGCCTACCTCCCCTCAGTCCCCAGTCAGTTCTTCCCCCTCCCCTTCACCGTCCGAACTGCTCGTGGGGCAAGTAAGTACTCACACATGTACACATACACATTCTAGCGCTGCATACCTCGGATGCCCCCCCATCCTCACCCCACTGGCTGGATAACGCCGTCCTCGACGAGGAGGGAGAACGGGGAGGGAGGGATCTAAGTAACGGAATCGAGTCTTAAAAGCGTCCTCGGTCACCCTCTCGACACGTCCGAGGGGACCGGCAACGGCATAACATCCCGTGTCGGGGGATAGCGAGGAGTAGGAAAGTGATGTACTTAGGCAGAGGAAGGGTAGCGTACAAAACATTACACCTCTGGACTTTGCGACATGACGAAAATGTTCAATTTGTCCATTTATACAAATTTCCAGAAACTGCTGGAGATGCCGCAACAGTAACTTTTCACGGAGTCATCCGGAAAGTGTGCATTACAATGCAACAATTTCAGAGCGTAAAAAAAAATCATTCGTCTTGACCGGGATTCGAACCCGGATCCCTCGGATGTTCGGCCGAGTGCTTTAGCCAGTTAAGCTACCGAGGCGTCCTCTTAAATTTTCAGAGTTTAAGAGGACGCCTCGGTAGCTGAGCTGGCTAAAGCATTCGGCCGGACATCCGAGGGATACGGGTTCGAATCCCGGTAAAGGCGAATGATTTTTACATTCTGAAAATTGTTGCATTGTCCATTTAGATTTTTGGAAATGTCTCAAGCTTCTTCGGATTTCTCAGTCAGGTGTTCGTGTCTTCGAACCGCGAGTTCCGTTTTAAGGCGTCCGGGAGATCGGGAGATGAACGGTTGATGCTGGCGAAACCATGGAGATAGAGAGAGAGAGAGAGAGAGAGAAGATCGTGTGGCCTATCCGTGCCCCTCCGACCTGTCTGTCATTCACGCAACTTTTTTTTGTTTCCTTTCCGTAATTCGCGTCCCGTTATTCTATTCTGGATACTTTTTTCCACTGATTCTTTCGCTATTCTGTACGAAAAGCATTTTCGGTGAGGTGGTCGATTGTGTTGTTCCCCACTCCAACAGTGCAAATGTATCATTTTGGTTTGGATAAAAAATTGTGATGAATCTGGCTGTTTATGCATGGCGTGATGGTGGTGAAATCGCGAATGGGTCTTTTCTTTTGAATCTCAAGGGTTAGGGCAAGCATTTTAACTCGGTATAAATTTCTGAGGGGGTACGAGTCTTCCGGGGATGTTTTCTTTAATGTTTTTTTTAATCCGCCACGTATTCAGGGCCAATGGGTGAGTTCTTTTTTTTTTAATAATGCTCGACGGGCCGTCTTGACTAAAACATTCAAGCAAGCTGTGAGTTGTTTGAGTTTTGATTGCAAAGGAACCAGAATGTGTTTTATCAGCAGGATCGTATCGTAATCGTAAAAGAAAAATCGTAAAAAGGTGATTTGATGTTGCCGTTGGCCGTCTCCTCGAATGGAAATGTTATAAAGCTTTCGCTCCATTGCTCGAGATTGCTGCGTCATACATAAAGATGATTCAGATGTGGTCTTTTGTTTTAATTATTCCGAGTCTTATCTCGGCTCTAATCGGTTCTCAATCCCGCAGATAGGAAGTGAGGACTACCGCAAGTCTTATAATAGACGGTTTGTCCCACTCTCGGAACTTTGCTAATTAACCCCCAAATTCCTTGCGCTTCATCCCCCAACCCCTCCTTCCGCTATTCTGATCGCGAAAAAGATAATACTTTTATAATTTAAGAGAAAGGAGAGATTTTTTAGTACACTATTCCTCTGTTCCCAGCTAGCAAGTCTGGGTTTATAATTTCCCGGTCCAATCTGTGAGTTTTCCTCTCATTATCTTCGACGTCTTGAGAGAGGGGTTACCGTATTCTCGCAAGTGGGAGTCGGGATGCCATCCTATCTTCTCCCCTCCCTCTACACCAACCCTCCCAACAAGTTTGGGAATTTGGCAATCGTTAATTGGACGATTCTCTCTCGACCCATCTCTGGTCAACCAGCCTTCGAGCGGTCACGGTTGAGTTCCCGAAGCTTCGGCCGTCCCGAAGAACTTTTGGTTGCGTCCTCGATGGTTTCGTTTCCTTCCGACTGTCTGAGTGTGTGCGGGGATGGTTGGGGTCCTTTCGACGTGGAAGCAACGGAACTCGCGTAGAAGTTGGGAGGACATTAGCTCCACCCCATCCCAGAGATCCCAGAAATACGAGTGATAACTGTGTTGGGTGATAGACACAGAATCCTCAAGTGCGGATTGGATGGTCTTATCAGCTGTAAATAATGCGATTCGTTCGTGTCGCCTTGGTGAATCTTTCGTCCTTTTGATATAGAAATCCCCGAATCGATTTTGATTTGTTTCGATTGATGCCAAGTTATCAGTGAGGATGTTTGTGCCTACTTAAGAATAAATGCTTTGCCGGCAGTGGTGTACCAATCCAGAGATCGCGAGTTTGATTCCCTCTTGGGTTGGTTTTCCTCCCCTAAATATTTCATTGGGTGTTTCTGTTGAATGGCCTTATTTTGTTTAAAAACGAGGCTGGGGGCGAACGTTTTGAAATTGTTGTGAAGTAAAAAAGAATTAATGAAGTTGATCGCGGTAAATCTGTTTTCTGATTCGAGAGGGTGAGTGTGGATTTTTTTTCACGTGGGTATGGATAAAAATTGACAACATTATTAGGACTGAGATGAGAATTAACGACGGAAACTTTGAATGCGTGGCGGGCGATGAGGGAAATTCGGTGGGGTATATCCGAAGGAGGCAGAAAAGGTGGGTGGGAGTAAATATGGAGAGGTAGAGAGGGTTGTTAGGGGCCGTGAGAGAGGGGAGGAGAATTTCGGGTAAGCGGGAAGAATCTGGGAAGCAAGGGTGTGTGGGGTTTTCAGGCATGAAGGCAATAAGACGAAAACTGAAGGAGGAATTAGTATATTTCAAACAAAAGGTTAAACCGCGTGAAACATTGACCGTGTTAATTATTAGGAACAATCCAACACCTTCAAAAGGTAGATTAAACTTGGCTTAAAATCGGTTTGTGTTTTCAAGGGAGTGCCTTGCTTTGGCAATTGAAGTAGCCTCGTTTAAGCCTGCGTACGCAATAGTCTCGCCAAGTTGACCATAGTTGACCAGTATGCATCTGAAGTGTTGTGGTTGTTAGCTGCGGTCTATGTCATTGGAGTATCATTGTATCTGTCTGTGAAAGAGAACTGGTCTTGCGTTAAGGCTCGAGTTCTCGCCTTCTTATTTAGCTTTGCAATTGAAATATTCGTCTTATATTCTTACAACCGTCATACGTCTTTGATTTTGATTCATTCGCGTATTAAAATATGTTGAATGTACGGGAACATGCGCACGCTTACGAGTAGTCCAATTATGTTATTCATTGTTTGGTTATGTGCGAGCTAATTTGTATATTAATTCAGATGTGAGTCGGAAGATTCAAAAAATCGTGAGAGGGTTGGTTGATGGGGTGTAAAACAATTTTTTTTTCAATCAATACGTTTGTGAAGAGGGGTTTGAATTCACTCATCCCACACTTAGTAAGCCGTCCTGAATCGATATCGGTCCTAAATGTGTAGTGATAAATTATGTATTTTACATGAGTATTGTCAGTCAAGTTTATAAAAAATAAGCTAGGTTGTCTAAGGTCGGAAAGAAAGACGAAGTCATGCAGAAGAAAAGAGGAAAGATTATATGGCGTGAAATGAGAAAGGAAAGACGATTTGAAGGAAATATTGGAAATGGGGAAAAATATGTTTAAGAATTATATGCAATGATAATGTATTTCCTAGTAGTTTATGACCCGATGTCGCTGTATATTTTTGTTTTCTAATCGGTGGTCATGTCTGTATTAAATATCTTCATCCTCATTCAAACAACCTCATCATCCCCGTCTCTTCCTCCGTCGTGACCTCCTGTTCCAATACGAATTGATGGGCGGTGACGGGCTAAAGTCGACGGCAGTCCCGGGGGTTTTTGCCTCCGGTGCCAGTCAGTGACGAATTTGTCGGTTAATTAATCGAATCGAAATTGCCGCATCCCTTTTGTCGATGGGAGGAGGTTGGTGGGGGGGGGGGATGCTTTTAATGGAATCTTCTCATTTTTTTACGCCGCGTCGGTTGACTCTCCATTTCGTCTTTCTCAGAGAGAGACAGAGAGAGAGGCGGTGTCGCTATCGATCGCACCTTTAAAACCCTCTTCCCAAATTGCCGCAATTTTTCTCTCCTCTCCCCGCCGCACCGTCGCCCTCTCTCCCGTCCTCCTTGCCCCCCTCCCGGTTGCCGATGCCTCCTGCAAGCGGTGAGGCGGCGTTCGCATTTTATCGCCATCCTCCCATCCCGTCCGAAACGTTTTAAATTTTTTTTCAGGAGGTGGAGAAGGGATGTCTTGAGGGTTGCGTTTCGCTACTCGGGATCCACCTGCCCCAAGTTTTTTCTCTGTTCCCCCCCCCCCTTCCCCCCCCCCCCCAAATGAAGATTCGTCGGTATTCCCCAAATATGCTCTACATGATGGCCTTGCATAGACAAGGGTTTTAGCTCCACTTCCTGACTTAATCTCTCTTGTTGGGTTCTTGAGGAAACATCACCTACCCTACTACGCAAGGGGTATATGAATTTATATGTACTGTATATGAAGTTAGCGCTAGCGGACAAACACAGAAACACATAAAAAAGAAAAGAAACTCACTAGTTTTCGAAATATGCCTTGGTCCAAGCCACCTTTCTCAAGGAAGAGAAGGAAGGAACTTCCTTGAGAAAGGTGGCTTGGACCACCGAAAATTCGAAAAATAGTGAGTTTCTTTTCTTTTTTGTATGTTTCTGCGTTTGTCTGCCAGTGCTAGCTTCATATATATATTAATTCACATCCGTGAGACTTTCACATAAGTTTCATGTGTATATATTATCTGTGTAGAACTAAAAAATTCAATCTCAATTAATAATTTTTTCTGCGAACAGTCAGGAACAGCCATCGATTGGTTCAGGAATTAATCCTTCAAATTCTCCATATTGGAAGCATTTTTGTTGGTGAGCTCAACGTTACCAATAGTAACAGCTAGCAACACGTCTTGCTAAACTCAAAAGAGGACTCTAATCTTGTTCGTACGTTGATTTGTGACCAAAGGGAAATAACAGTGTAAATAGGTGAATTCTTAATTACTCCCCTGTGAGTACACGCCTATTTCATCTTTTTTTTAGGTAATCTACCGGTTAAGGTAGGTTTTTGGATGGACACAACTATCAAATAAACATTTTGTGACTCCCCACCTAGCAAACTAATCTATATCAGGTCCCTCTTCATCTCGGTGTACTTCTTTCCTCCCTTCATCCCGTCCAACATCCCTATCCTGTTCCTACCCTTACCTCGCTTGCCCAACATTCTCCCCTCTATTACCCTCTTCAACATTCCACTTTTAATCTTATGGTTACATTAAAATCATGTCCATGTGAATGTAAAGTACTTTTGTAAAATCAGAATTATTTTTCATGCTTACTCAATTTAATTTTCTCCCAGTGTCCCACCCGAGTGTCGTGTGAATAGTGAGTGTTCGATGATGGTTCATGGCGTTTCACACGCATCACCGGTGACTTGTCCAGGGATTGTCATGCAGCCGTCCTGCACGTTCTGCGTTCACGGCAAAACACGGAAACTACTTGAAGCTTAAAACAGAAACTAAACGCTCCAGGTCAATTTCAAAAAGGGAAAAATTGTCGAGTCTGCAAAATATGTCTTCCTTTGTTTGTGCACTGTTTATTTCTTTCGTGTGTTCTTTCGTCCGTCTTCGCTCGACCCCTTATTCTTCAACCTCCGCATCGCGTCCCGTTGCGGCGAGACCCTTAATGTGCGGTTTAGGCTTTTCTGTACAGCTCCCCTCGTTCCCCGGGCGCATATTTTAATACCCTGAAACGTGACTCCCTTATATCTCGTCCCGTATATTTGGCATTAAGGCGCGGCGCACTTAGACCGATAACGGCCGGCTTTAGGGGCGGCCATCCCTGGGACCTTCTGGCGATGAAAGATGTCTTTCCTGGGAAGGCAAAATTGCCCAGATGACTCCCTCCCTCCCCCCCATCCCCCCCTCACGTGGGCACCCTTGGTGCAGTCTCCATTCCCCCGGCGCATGATCCCTTGGCTCCTCTTTCCCTTACGTTCCCTTCCCCACCCTAGTGGCACCCCTTCCTCTCGTGCCTCAGCTGTAACCACCTTAGCGTGATCCGGCTCTCGTGTGAGCCCCTTGATTCGATTTGCTTGGTGGTCGTACCCCTTTCCCTTGCACCCTTGCCTCCCGTCTACTGCACTCCCCAGTGAGGAGGTAGTACCGATGCGTATCGATCCAAGTCCGCATCGATAATTCTCGTTCGATTTTCTTTTTAATGAATATCGTATCGAGTGTTTTCCCAATTTTTTTTCATTTTTTTTGAGTGATACGGTCGTCTTGCAAGTTTGCCACATGGGTAAGGGTGTTCTACAAGCCAATGTTCGTCTATGTACGCTTGTGTAGCGGACAAGGGTATCTGGAAGTATTAAGGTAAACTGATTAGACCTTAATTGACGTGCGGGGTATGTAAATACAGAACTTCCATACTGGAATAAAACAATTCGTGCTCTCCTACAGGTTTATTTAGCCGACACGGCGTTTCAACGTAATTTTTTTTAATGATGCCAACGTAATTTTGCATTTTTTTAAGCATCCCTTCGGCCCCTAGAATAACTCTGTTATTATGAAATTCTAATCTCCTTGGCAAACTTAAAAATTCAAGCAGATTTAACAGAAAGAAATTCGCCGTATCTCACTTTGGTTCTTGATTGTGTACCAACATTTTTTGCGGCACAGAGTAAAGATTGCTTCGAAAAAATTGAATCATTATGCCATGTTCACTTATTTACTGTATTATATAAATGGTACCCTTAAATAGACCGTTAGGGTGTGTGGCAGGGGGTGATTACAAACAGGACTGCATTTGGCACAAAGTACTTTAGCCTACTGGCGCGGTCGGACAACGTTATTATGATCCCTTATGGTTCGTTGAAATATGTACCTCTTAAATCCATCTGCTCTACTCTTAATCTCTTTAATTTTTAGTGACACGATATTGCCTACGGTAGTACAATGGGGCTAATAACAAATTCTCAACATCATCACTAAAGAGAGTTCCTTCCAATTTATGCAAGAGCTTTAATATGTAAATTAACCTTTGCCCCGCGAGTGATTCCCATCCCAGTTTCTCTAATATGTTGATGCGCTACTCAAGTTTATCAGAACAACGTTGTGTGTGTGTTCCGATATATAGATGTGCCCATCGAAAATCTCGATTCATTTGGACCACCCCTAAAGTTTCAATTCCTCGGAGTGGGTGCTTCGGTGAGGGAGGGGCGTAATTCCCGAGGACCATTTTGTTAAGCCTTACGTTGAGCCATTCGGAGGAATAGTAATGGGGAGAGGGGGTGCGCCGCCGCGTCGGGTGAAAAATCATCCACCTGGGGGATCTTAAGCTTGAAATACGCGTGCGGTCAGGTCGTGCTTTTTCACTAAACGCAGCGTCATCGAAGTCGTGTCCTTTGCTTTAATGATCGTCTCGTATTATTTTCGGATCTCCTACTCTCAAGAAAATGATGATCGTGCTAGTGATAACTGTTTCGCCAGGTTCTCTCAAGGAAAATGGTCGTGGGATTATTACGTTGAATTTCTGGTAACGTTCTGTGGGTTTAACGCGGGTTCGTAATGTAGCATTAGCGTTTTAACGGAAATGTCCTATTCAGCAAGTGAGCAAGGCGAGTGTGTCTGATTGATATTTTTCTGGTATTCGTCTTTGAATGGTCCTCTGAAAGTTCCTTCGTTTGCTATCCTCTGGCGACCGTAAGATATTGATTGAACTTCATAAATGTGTCTCAGTGTTCTTTAATGCCCTTTCTCGAATTTCAGTCTCCTGTTAATAATAATAATTGATAGAGCCAGTTAAAACTGAGTGTATGAGTAAAGATGTGATTGAGAAATAATTGCAAACGTCTATTGAATGGGAACCATTAAATAGTGAAGTGAAAAATAGTCCTAATATTATGAGTTAGTTTTAAAAAAATGAAAATAGACTGTCATGCTAAAATTACCGACAATTAAATACTCCGTGTTCCCAAAAATATCACCCATAGGCTGAACAAATTTTACATTCTATATTCTTAACCCAATTATTAATTATACCAAGGATAGGATTTAACTTGTACGAAGAAATACTTCCAAAGGAGCAATCATTCAAACAACAAGCGTAACTTAAAAATGGTAACTAATCTATTTTCCACATCGAACTTATCCTAATCAGTTTTAACATCAGCAAATGGAGCGTCAACAATTTTTAGCAATAATAATTATATAATTTGGTAGTTGTGTCCATCCAAAAACCTACTTTAACCGGTAGATATTTTTGTAATACGAGGCGTGTTCATAAAGTAAGGCCCGTTTGGTCACAGGAAAAAATATACTCATATGAAACACATTTTATTGGCACTTTTAGTTAGCTACAAACCTACTTCACTTATCCACATAATCGCCGTTCACTTCTAAGCATTTTTCGTACCGCTGCACCAGCTTCTTTAACCCCTCTGCATAGAAACGCGCCGCCTGAGGGTTGGACCAATCGACAACGCCATTCTTGAGTTCCTCTTCGGTTTCGAAACGTTGTCCACCGAACCACTGTTTCAAGTGCAAGAAGAGGAAGAAGTCGCTGGGTGTAAGGTCAGGACTGTACGGTGGGTGGTTTAAAGAGTTCCCAACGACCCAAAAACTCTCGTCCACTAGACATTCTTTGCTCTTTGTGGTGGTCGGAGAGCATTTTCGGTACCTACCTTGCACGCAGTGTGTGGTATCCGAGGTTTTCCGTAACAATATTGTAGACAGTAGTGCGTCCAAGTTGAGGAAATTGTTCAGCCAGGCCATTAATTGTCAATCGACGATCACATCGCAGTTTTTGTTCCACTTGCAAATCAATTTCATCGGTCAGAATACTGGGCCTGCCACTTGCTCTTCGTCATGGACATTTGTTCGTCCATTTTTAAAATCACAGCACCATTGTCTAACCTTTCCTTCGCTCATATCTGTAGGTTTATAAACTAGGCATAATTCCCGATGAATTTCAGCAGCCGACAATCCTTTTGCATACAAGAATCGTATGACAGAACGCACTTCACAGCTGGCGGGATCAACGATTGTCGCGGACATTGTTGTTTGCATGCACGGACAAGCAAACGACTTCGGAAACAAAACAAATGCTGCTATAGCTTCTCAATGAATCAGTAGATGGCGCTGCAGGAGCAAAACTGCGTTCTAAAGCGCCAATATTTAAATATAAGCAAGCGGTACTTACTTTAAGAATGCTCCTCGTAATATCCACCGTATTCTGAATGTTACCAGCCTGATACACTATCCTTGTGATCCTAAGTAAGAGCATTCCTGCACAAAGAATTGAATAATTCCCATCTGTGGAACATGGAGCGTAGTTAGTGGTTTTCCTGCTCGTTTGTGTGGTATGAAACCAGATCGTTGTGGCAATAGGACAAACGTCGTTTTGGCAATAGGAAAAACGTTGATTGGGAACCTTTAACTGTGTAGGCGTAGAGAAGAGTGGTAAAAATAAAATGGACGGGGAGGAACACTGGAAGAACTTACGTGTATAGCCATGTAAGGGGGGAAGAAAAGAATGTCGAAAAGAATATATTTTCGAAGGCGCATGACATTTCGAGTGGCAATGGAATGTTGAAGATCGTGCTGTAGGAGGGAGAACGTTGGATACTGGTTGTAGGAACCGTTTCGGTAGGGCGTTTTCATTTGTAACTTTCTGGTTTTGAAATCTTTAATAGCTACTTTTGGCACTTAGTTTGATAAGTGTTGTTACTTAACACTTGTTAAGACTAAGTGTTGTTATTGGTGGTAATTATAGTCTTAGGTAAAATATTTGTCATCGTCGTTCATTGACGGAAGAGCGCAATCTCAGATAAAATGGGAAGCATAGCGGCAGGGTGTTTTTAACTTTTCATTACTCTTTTTGAAAGTGCCTTTTAGTTGTTATTATTACTCGCTCTAATTGAATCAAGTACAGAAAGCAAATACGTTCCCAATCCTTAAGGAGGTCCCTTCGACCTGTCAGGTATATTTTGCTGATATTTTCTGAATTTGTTTGTCTCAGGACCGTTCTATCAAATGACGGTGGTAAAACAGGATTTTCCCGCGTTATTTTTCACAGAAATCGACATATTTTCCCAAGATGGTGTAATGGTACACGTTCTCATCGCAGCGAAGTTCTAACACCAGAAACATTATGCATTAATGGTGCCAAAATACCTATCGTTCTCACGAAAAACTGATATTACGTGCACAATTTCATTAGAGTTGCAGTTAACTGTGCTTACAGTACCTGAACGTCGTTTATTTGAATGATATTAATTAATATGTGGGAAATAACGGTCGAAACCGCATAATATCACGTATTGACGCCTCAGGATGAGTCCGACGTACGTTTTAGAGCACGTTTTTAAGAATAAATATAGATTTAAGTTTCTTAAACACAGCATATTCGCTTCTTATGTATGTTACAAGTTAGGAGTGAATTTTTTAAATTAACTTTCCATCGCTCGCCATTACAACGAGAACCAATATGATGGACGGTCCAACTTCCTTTAAAAAAAATGGTTCATTTTCGCGCGGTTTCGAGCAGTTTTGGGTCGTGATTCTTCAGTCGGCGTAATCAGAGTCGGGAAAAGAGGGATCGAGAAGATTTCCCCTCCCCCTTCTCGATAAAAATTGCCATTGACGCGCGCTGTGTCTGTGCTCCAGCGAGGAAGCCTCGCTTCCATTCTCTCTCTCTCGACTCCACCCTTCGACCCCAGTCGACCGACTCCTCTCTCCATCTTCCCGTGATGCTATTCTCGTTTTTCCATCCCCCCCTCCCGTTCGCTCCCCCTCCTCGCGGTAGTCCCTCTCTCGCCCCGGTGATGCCGGTTTCTTCGCCTCGACGACGACACGGCGGTAGAGGAGTATTGCCTTCCGCCGGCTGCTGCTTCGGTCTCCTCCCTCCCTCTCTCCGCGACCCTCCTCACACCCCCCCCTCTGCGGAATGGGTGATGGTGGTTTGGTCGATTTCCCCGCTCACATCTGTTTATCCGAGGTTCGCACATTCCCAAAATCCGTTGGTCAGGTGTCCGCCAAATCTGGGGAAACTCGCTGGGAATTTCGCCCTTCTGGACCGGTCGGGGAATTTGTCGGTTGTTTTGGGGAGGAAATCATCGGTATTCGGCCAATTTTTTGCGTGGGAACGTTCACCACCTCTCTTTTTCTCCCCCTTATTGTGGTGCGTTGACGTTATTCTGCTAATTCGCGCCTGGAGCGTCTAATGTTATTCGTTGCTGCTACCTCTCCCTCATTCAGGGTGACCGTGAGTCGGGATTGAGCAGATGGTTGAGTCAGTGGGTGAGCGGTTTATGTTTTACGTGAGATTGGGGCACCGAATATTTTTCCATTTGGGTATTTTCGCTTTTATTTTGTGTCCATTACGACTCCGACATCTGGGTTATTATTGTAATTCGTGTTAATTAGAAATAAAATATTTAATCTGTTTTCCCGCCTTCCCGTCGTAAAGAATGATTTTCTTGTTTTTTCGTCACTTATATTCTTTTTGTTTCCTATTGATCGATGATAATGGTACATTTTTAATGTAACTGAAGTGATAATTCCCTTGGAACTGTAGGCGTTCTTTTTTTTACGTGTGCTAATTAGTGAAACAGTACGAGAGTACCATTTTTAGGGGCATAGTAGGTACAGACATGCCAACTCTCCCGATTTAAGCGGGAGACTCCCGATTTTTCCTTCTTACGTTCTTGATGAACTGTTCAAATTGTGTACTTAGCTTAACATGTTAATAAAGTGTGACATTCATTAAAAATTGGCAAAGTATCATAAAGGGATTAAGGTGCCATGCAAATATTGTGGTAATTGAAAGTGATTACTTCGTGATACACTTCTAAAAATCTCCCGATTTTTCATTTTTGAAATTGGCATGTCCTCCCGATTTTTCATTTTTGAAAGTTGGCATGTCTGTAGGTACATAACTATTATTTTCTAAATATTGGTCTCAGTTCCAAGGAAATTTATATTAAATATTTATATTTCGTCACAACATCTTGTTCCTTTAAAGCCCCCAAAATTTCAAATTTATATTACTCTAGAGAGGGTTACCACGTTCTTTAAACTGTCGATGGCAAGATTTGTGTCCATCCAAAAACCAACCTTAACCGGTCGATTACCTTATAATGATAATATCACAATGAGCCAATCAACCCTGCGACTTTTGGCAGTTGGAAACAAACTAAAAAGTGTGTAGTGGTGAATTTTTTGTTTTGGAGTAGATTCCACCCAAACGCCTACTACTTTAGGAATACCTAAATGGAAAGTGTAGACTCAAATAAATATTTAGGCCGCACTCGCAATAACGACCCCTCCTGGTTATATGTAGACAAACTAAAACTAGGACATGTGTGGACAAACTAGAAAAGGATTAGGATTTATTAGAATAGAATTACAGATATCGGGTGTAGAATGGATTCTTTAAGAGATTTAGTTTTTCCCACGAGCCTTAAGGGATCCGACAGCACTAAGGGGGAGAAGTATTTTTCCTTTTTTCATACTAAGTAGCCTAGACTGTTGTCATTATTTCATCTGACCTTTGTTTTTTGCCCTTCTTGTTATTAACTATTCTAATATGCGAAGAGACTTATATCTCACTTCGATAATGTAGTGTATGTGCCTGCAGTATCATGATCTACATTACTGAAATTATTTTACGTATATATTGTAACTGAAACTTAAGAAAAAGCTTAATTGTTGATGTTGCATGCTTGGTGTGTAATCATCCCTGCCACACATCCCAGCGGTGGCTTGCAGGGTACTATGTAAAAATGGAAACCGTTCCATGTATTTTCCGTCTGCACTCCCCAATTCTGTGAACGCTTGGTGCGCAAATTATTTATACCTCATGCATATTTGATCACATTCTCCTTTCGTCTTCCCCTGGGCAATGTGGACGTCAGCCGTGTCTTTGGTTTCCTCGTTACGTCTGCAAATATAGTGTTCGCATTTGTGATCGTAGTACTTTCTTTTCGTTGGAATGGCTTGTTTGTTCTGCCTCGTTCCCTCATTAGACTATGTCAAACTTGGCAGTCTTTGATTATTTCTCAATGAGGTGATTTTAATCTGAACGAACAGCAAGTGTCATCCCTCGGTTGCGACCTCTGTACATTTTCCCTTAAAACTTTTTATGATGACGCACGCGATTGTTTTTTTTTTCGAGATTCTTCTGCAACGTGGTGTGGTTATTTTAAAGGAACGGACGACCCAAGGGCGTTCGTTGTGTGAGCATCGTCACCGAAAGTCATTTTTGTTTGAGTGCCTCGACTCATTTTTAAACGTGAGGTCATCATCGCTTACGCAATTCTGGTAGGAGTGGTTTTGATATACTGCCGTGACAGGGGGATTCCTTAATTCAAGTTTGCCTTAGTTCAAAAGCCGAAATTACGTTCGGTGAAGGGTGCTGAGGTGAAAACTGGATTCAAGTTGAGATTATCTTAAGCATTCAAGTTTTCATTCCGGGAGGGCGGTTTTACATGTATTTGATGGCAGTCGTGCCTTTAACCACTGTCTCAGGCGTTGTTTCCACTGTAATTACTGCATCAAACTCTGCAATTCGACTCATATTCTCGTGAATTTGCGTGACAAAGATTTTTTCTTCGTGCTGGGTGTTCAATTACGCATCGGCTATCATTGCTTCTAATTCGTCGTTTGTATTTTCCTGATAAATATTTATTTGGTAGTTTTGTCCATCCAAAACCTACCTTAACCGGCAGATTACTTAAGAATAATAATTTTCCTGAACATAGTTATTGGGATTTTAGAATGCATGACATGAAGGACTCGGGTTAGAATGGGTAGCTAATCATAGCTGGTGACTACTTCTCGTGACGTATTCGTCGTATTTTATTTTGGAATAAAAAGGATCAGTATATTTTTTTCTTCTTGGAAGTCAGTGGTGACTTAACGTAATGGTTTACCGAGGTTTTAAATATTGTTCCTAAGAGAATACGTATTTGTTGCCGTATAGTGGAAGAAGGCAGTGGGTTAGGTACACATTAGTGTATGGTGGTCGGTAGAAAGGTTTATTATCACGCGACTCATTCTCGATTGCTATTTGTCAAGGCCTTTGACTGCTTCCTAGTTGCTGGTTTTTTTTTTACAATGTCTCCTTTTCCCTTTTGAAGCACCAACCTTTTGCCGTGGCGGCAATTTCAGCCGAATCATTCCTAAGATTTCCTCTTGTCGTCGACTGGTGCGCCAAAGTTATCAGAACGCTTGGTCACGGTGCACGGCGTTTCCCGTCGTTTTTCACGAGCTGTAGCGTGCGTGCCGTTTAGCGAATAGAGGTACTGCACACCCTCCGTCTCCCTTCCCGCCAGGGTGATCTTGAACGCCGTACGAGTGTGGTCGCTTGGTCTTTTGGTTTTTCACGAATTTATTCTCGTTTTGTGCACACACGCACGTGTATATTCTGATGTGGGCTTTTACTCAATTTTCCGTAGTTGGAATTGGGAGCCCAGGGGGCTTTTATCTAGCCCATTGCCCACTGAATTTTGGGTCTCGGCTCGAAATTTCGGGTTATATCCCTGGATCATCCACTTTTCCTGCCTCCATGGGGTTTGTTGGGAGAAATCCTATGGAGGTAGGAGAAATGGATGAATGGCGTATTGAGCGGCAGTGGGATGTTGAAGACTGTAATAGAGGGGAGAGTTTGGGCAAACGAGGAAAGGGCAGGAACAGGACGGGGATGTTGGACGGGATGAAGAGAGGGAGGAGGTACACAGAGATGAAGAGGGACCTGATATAGATTAGTTTGCTGGATTGGGTTTTGTTTGGAGTCACAAAATATTTACTTGGTAGTTGTCTCCTTTAAAGCCTTTCTGAAAGCCCTCGGCTTCACTCAAGCTGTGTGATTTTTTGGGTGCCAGATCTTCCTGGGAAATCGTAGGCAACTCGGAAATTATCTGACCCCTACCCTGATTATGCTTGAATTTCGCCCGCCGTTGGGGTTGGTATTGGCTGAACTATCGCCTGTCGACTTATCGCCATCATCTATCGAACCAACTTTCAGTTTGACAACTATGCTAACCGAATAGGTCCAACCTGACTTTCGAATATGCTTACTAAACAGGATGTAACATAAGTTGTCAATGGTCCATCGTTGGTGATGTCTGATGTGTATTGGCAACACCCGCGAGTTTTTGGCCAACCACGTGTTTTCACATTCATACAGGGAAAAGCATAATCTCCCAAGCTCTTGTTGATGTGAGATCCACTTACAAGTGAATCGAATCCGGGGCCTCTTAGATTAGCAAGGCGCAGCCGCCGCGAGGCCAGTACTTCATTTAGCTTCAAAGCAAAAACGCCACCCTCTCCCTCATGTTCTACCAAATAATCATATTCCTTTGTGAGCACGGATGCTCCCGTTGCAAAACCATTCGTGGCTGCATAAGGGAGGAAGCTACGTGGAAGGACCTCGGGTTGGCAATCGTCTGAAAGTTTAGCTTGGAACTCCCTTTCAATTTTGTATGAATCCATGGACTGGAGGGAGAATTTCGTTTGATGCCCGCATCCACCATCCTGAACCTGCATTTTTTTTTCTACGTTTCCCGGCAATTTTTGGAGCGGTGCACCTGGTGTTTTTTTTCCCAGGCGATTTTTTTAAAAGGGGGAGTATTAATCGGTCAGAGGCAATCCGCGTTGGCCTGCCTCACTGCCTGGCAACCTTCCCCCCCACCCATTCCTCCTAACTCTCTGTTGTCCCCCACACCCCCCTCTCTTGAGCCCATCATCATCTAACCCAACCGCTTGGACAAGGTTCCTCTATTAAGGACGCCTTAATTTCCATCCACTTCCTCCCCGCCCGCTACACCTCCACCTAGGGAAAAAGATGAGTATCTCTTAGTGCATTAATCATATCTTCCCGCTCTAAATTATCCTTGCCGTCCACCACAAAGGGAGAGGGGGGTGTTTTGTTCTTTTTTTATTGCACGCGGGATTTGCCCATTCGCGTCTCTCCCCTTCCTAATTCTAGGCTCTCCGTAAGGAGAAGTGTTTCCTCGTGATTCCCTCGCTTCTCTCGAATTATTCTCCCTCGAAAATATTTTTAAAATTTCGGATCCCCCCTCCTCCACCTCCTAAGATTCCGACCTCCTCATGGAGGGGTAAGATTCGCGTGACAGCAAGGGAGATCTCTTGGTTCAAGGAGTGTGTGTGTGTGTTTTGGAGGCCTATCGGGGAGAAACTCGGAAAACGTTCGACATTATTATCTTAGCTCATCAAGTGGATTTTAATTTTGTGTTTCGACGTTCAAACGCCAAGTAGAGAGAAGGCACGAGGTCAATTAATAGTTCATGGACTGACAAGAGTAGGGATTTTTGTTCCTTCGCTTAGCACGCTTTCTATGCGTCTTCCTCATTATCGGGTGATGTTTGGTGGGCATGTGTGCAGAGACGCCACGGAATATCTTCTTTTTTTCAAGTGGATAGATATAATTTTTATTTTTAAATTAAACATTAAAAGATGTTCACCGATTGACATGGACGTGGGGTCATTTTAAATTTAGAAACAATTTTATTCCATGACACACCCAAATGGCTTCCATTGTGTGTATGCACGTATGTTGGGGCCTGATTGTGATTTGTGACCGTAGTTCACCTAGTGCATATCCTTCAGGTGACATACCTTATCTGAAGTATTGAAAATGAGACTATAATCGAAATGGTATTTAAAAGATATTTCACCATGATCGCTACTTATATGAGTTAGGAAAGCAAGGGTATCGTGAGAAGCGAGCCACTATGCAAATTCCTTTTAGAGCATATATATAAATTGTTGAAGACTATAATAGAGGGGACAATGTTGGGCAAACGAGGAAAGGGCAGGAACAGGATAGGGATGTTGGACGGGATGAACGGAGGAAGGAAGTACACAGAGATTAAGAGGGACCTGATATATATATTTTTATAAAAAACACAGTAATCAACCCGAAGGTCGGTTTAGTAGGTGATGGTAGAGCTCACCCGTGTACCAAGCCCGACGGCGTGTGAATATTCACACATCAGGGTAGGGGGGCCAGTTCCTTTCCCTGTGCCGGTTATGGTTTCCCAGGAAGACCGGGTACCCGAAAAATCAACTAGCTTGGGTGGAGCTGCAGGTGCCCAAAGTGCCTTGCCCGGGAATCGAACCCGGGACCCTCCGGTCAGTAGTCCAACGCTCTACCCACTAGACCACCGCGACCAGCATATATATATATATATATATATATATATATATATATATATATATATATATATATATATATATATGAACGGGTAGTAACGTCAGTAGTCCAACGCTCTACCCACTAGACCACCGCGACCAGCATATATATATATATATATATGAACGGGTCGCGGTGGTCTAGCGGGTAGAGCGTTGGACTGCTGACCAGAGGGTCCCGGGTTCGATTCCCGGGCAAGGCACTTTGGGCACCTGCAGCTCCACCCAAGCTAGTTGATTTTTCGGGTACCAGATCTTCCTGGGAAACCATAACCGGCACAGGGAAAGGAACTGGCCCCCCTACCCTGATGTGTGAATATTCACACGCCGTCGGGCTTGGTACATGGGTGAGCTCTACCATCACCTACTAAACCGACCTTCGGGTTGATTACCGTGTTTATGGTTTATATATATATTTACGTTTATGGTTTATATATATATATTTACGTTTCGACGGCCATGCCGTCGAAACGTAAATATCTACTGTAAGTGTCCTTCTTTTATGTTTATGTGTGTGTAATATTTATTATCTTAGTGTTTGTGCGTCGCCGGAGAGCGTCATTTTCAAGATTATATACGAGTATATACGAGACGTATTTCCTTATACCTATTTCTGTGTTTGAATATATATATATATAATATATATATATATATATATAATATATATATAATATATATATATATATATATATATATATATATATATATATATATATATATATATATATATATATATATATATATATATATATATATGAATTTGTCTTCATTCTTAGGCGTGTCTTTTGAAAGGAAATAAATATATGAATTCAGGAAATGTATTTAAAAGTTATTTTTTGAATTTTCACCGTAGGAATGCTTTCAATTTTGATTTTAGTGCTTCCATTCCGATGGGTACTCGATCAAACATTTTTTAGAATCAATTTTAAAAAAGTGCACTTGCATATGATGACTTTTGCGAAGAGATTTTTTTAAAGTTTCATAGTCCTTTGTTCCGCAACTTCCCCTATGCCCGTTCTTTTTTCTCCCATCTCACCGGAATGAGTTTTCCCTCTTCCCACCTTTTTACTTTCCTCCCTAAAACCGACATAAATATGGGGAAATATTTTTCAATGTACTTTTTGAGCTTCTTTACTTCTCGTATTTGAAGTCCGCCGTTCTAGTGAGCACGGAAGGTTATTTTTTTTGCCGCTCGAAGACTTGCGCCTATCGGCGTTGAAGACCCCCATACTCACGTGGGTGGGGGGAGTTAATTTATTCCCGTTGCCGGGAGACGGCTCACCGCCTCGGTGCTTAATTACTCACTGTTTCCCCGGACGTGTGTGTCCATTTGTCTGATCATTTCCCCTTCTCGCCTCCTCCTCATAAACATTCACCCCGCGTGATCGATGTCATTTGTTTTTTTTGTAATATGACTTAGCGGATCGTATTGCGCCACGGGTTTGAGAAGCCTGAAGATCGAGTCACTGTTTACATTTATTTCCACTGTTGAATCCACGCCTTCTCATGACTCCCGGGGTCAACCGGGGTGAGTTTCGCGTAATTCGGTATGATGGGGAGCTATTTTGTAATTAGGTCAGGGGGTAAATAAAGTATTCTCATGGGGTAATAAATGTCCGGTGGAGGGGGATGGGCGTCGTGCGAGTGGCGTCATTCTTCTTTTTCTTTGTTGCTCCGCCTGCCCTCTGGCGTGACTGGCGTCGAACTAGCGAGATGGTCTTTTGAGAGGGAGGGTAAATAATAAAAATATATAAACGGGCGGAGAGGAGCTATTTATGGGAAGGACGGGATTCCTAGGCTGACACCTGTATCTCGGCGAGCGTTCATAAATTGATTCCTGCCATGCGAATAAGAAATTCTCCCAACGGTCGGTCGTTGCTGGGATCTTCCGTTTAATGGTTTTCTTATGATTAGCGTTACGCTCTCATAATTGACGGTGAACGTGAGCGACCGATCGTGGTGCGAGTTGAATCGCGCCGGTGGGATTCTACTCCATCGAGATCCTCGTTGTTTACTGCCGGCCAGTGAATTTTATTATATTAGGCGAGGGCTTTTGCATGTCTTTGAGTTGTCGGGGCATTTAAGGGCCTTGTGTTGTAGAATCCCCATTTATGGGGAAGCGTGATTGGTTAAGGTTGTCGAAAGTTCATCATTGCGTGTTTGCACTTCTTTGAGTCATTCTCGCGTCCCTGTTGCCCTTTTGCTGGCGGATACCATGTTTCAAAACTCATTAGTTTCGCGTAGATTTCAGGCGTGGAAAAATAATTAGTTCAGCAGCTGCAAGATTTGTCTTCATATCATAAATGTTATCTAATCAATTAATGTGTGGTTCGCGTAATGGGATTCATACATGTCAGTTTAATACTGGTCTTTAATCGCCATTAAAAAGCTGGATTGTGACGATAGGTCCGTATGATTCTCATTCCCAGGGGAATGGTTTTAAAATTTACATGAAGTCTCTTCATACGATAAATGGAGGTACTCGTTTGAAGTGGTTTCGTGATAATAAGACGCTTTTTCATCGTTCCAAGAGGTCCAGAGGAGATGAATATTTACTGGTTTCAGTGGTGACAGTCTTTTGAAACATTTCTGCATAAAATTTACTCGTATGTCTCCTCGGCTACACTATCTCCGGAACTACTTTCGTAGAAGCAGTACGTCGTTCTGTATGTTGCTGCATCGCCAAAAAGGTTTATCCGCCTTTAAGGGAAGTCGGGGATTTAAGAAGGATAAAAAAATATAATATTTTCTAGCAAACTGTTAACAGGACCTCACAAACTTGTACGTGGGTTATGTAGGAATTCGTATTAAAATGGCAATTGTAAATGGAAACAGTACGAAATTGATAAATAGCAAGTGTCATAAGTGAGCTTCAATTATATTACAATTATATCACAAGTATTCAAACTAAAAATCTGAAAAGGAGTCATCAAAACTATCTTCCTCGAGTATCTGCGATGATGTTTTCAGATATTTTAGAGATATTTATATATAACTTTGGTAGATATTAGGAATAAGTGACACATTGCATTAAAACATATCCTAACGTTTTTTCACAAAACCAGTTTCAAAGCTACATCGCTATCACCAGGTATAAACACCTGGTGGTAGCTTTGTAACTTTCAAACTGGTTTTTTTTTAAATAAAAAAGGTGTGGAAATGGATACACATTTATTTATTTCTAATGTCGAATATTTCCGCAAAGTGACGGGAGCCTTGTGTATTCAGTTAAATTACCTCCGGCTGTAGGCGGAAAATGAGAGGTTGGTGAAACATTAATTTCCTTCGAGAAGGAAAAATATCTGTTGATTGTATGCTCATCGTTAAGTTCGTTAGTTGTCGGAAAGAAATTTGAGTTGTATGTTCAGTATTATTTTAGCCTTGTTTTTAAAACTTTTAGTGTTTTTTAAACGAGTGCTGTATCTTTTTTTAATTGAAATTATTGCAGCTTTCTAAATATACAAACAGCGGTTCCGGAATAAACCTTTTGCGTCTTTATCACTCGTCATATTCCATTGCCTCCTTGCGCAGTGAACGGTTTCATTCGGGAAAACCATGGTCGTTGCCTACGTCCGCGCGGGCACCACTTCGTCCCGAAGGCTTTTCCTGCAACGCGCACGTTCTCTTATTTGAAGAGCCGGGGTATTTATAGGCGACGGACCTTCGGAACAAGTGGTGGGAGACTCAGGAAGAATCCCGTGTGCTACTTCCGATAAAGCCGCCTCCATGGGGAATAAGTGCACTCTCTCACACACACACACACATACACAGAGACTGCGTTCCCACATCCGAACCGAAATTCCGCGCTCGTTTCGTTCGCGAATGAACCGTACTGTACTCGTAGGGAAGCAGTACTTGAGGCGAGGATATGGCTGGCTTGCATCGCTTTCCGCGATTCGCCAAGGGACGTAAGTTTTAACCATTTCGTGTAGGTGGGACTTCACCCCGAATGTGTGCTGGACATTTGAAAAGCTTGAGGTTTTTCTCAAGGGAAAACCTTCAATTCTGCAATCAGGAGAACCTGGTTACAGAATTGAAGTGGACACTGAGGAGAGGATCTATAAAAATAATATGAACGTTTTTGGTTCCTAGAAACCATCTTCAGCTAGTCTCGTTTCTTCGACACGTCACGCTGTACACGTTTGATTTGATTCAAGGTTCTATTAGTTTAAGATTGATCCGGCAAAAAATAATTAAACCCCAAATGGTGTAGGTAAGCTGTACCCCATCACTAAAGAGCATCACGCGCCCACTATTCGAACTACGTCAGAAAGGAGAATGATGCCGATTTCCAAAAAAAACTTTTTCTAGTGTTTGGTGACGATACACCCACCGCCACACACCCTTTTGGAGGTTTTTAGTTTAAGATACTATATTTAGTTGTAGATGAAGTGTGACCGTTACTGAATGAACCGGAAGGAGTTCAAAAGCCTGGAGAATTACGAAGTTAACGCTGACTGAATGGAATCCATTGCTAAGGTGCTAACCAAAAGTGCGATACTACTCGAGATCCTCGCGAAAACAATACAGCCCATCCATTCCATCGGCGAATCGTGCCATAATGTCTGAATTAAAGATATTTCTAGAGTATGGCTATCTTTTTCATCCATTTCAGAGTTCAAGATACTTCAGCAAGAAATGTTGCAGTGCTAAAGCTTGCCATTTCGTAAGCCTCTTCAATGAACGGTGTCCCAACACCCACTGCCACACGTCCTTGCAGTTGCTGGTGGGCGATTATGTCGATGCATACTTTTAGATGCAGTTTTGAACAACTCGTGGTGAATTAGAATGGCCGATATGTTGTGATTGATGGTTGAGGCCGAGACTTTGTGGAAATCCATTGTGACAGCAGTTTCAGGAAATAACTTTGCAGTTTCTACATAATATAACTGATTTATTGTATGTGGAAACTGCAAAGTTATTTCCTGAAACTCCTGTTCACGGCCGATATGTTTTTGGGAACGCATTTTCGAAAATTAATGGTTAAATATTTTCTTTTTTTTGTGGGAAGAATGAATTGCCAACCATATTTTTCTGCGCTTTTTAGTCTCAATGAAAGACTGATATATTGACTACAATTTTTGACTGGAGAAGGGAAATGGAGATATTCTGGAAGGATGGAAGTTATGAGAATTCGTTAGTGTAGGCTGCACGGCTAGAATGGCTTAAATGCCTCTTTGTTGTTCTTAAATGCTCTGGCCATCACATGGTTAAAACATCGAGGATATCCGCGATTCCTTTATTGCTGCTTATATTTCCCTGCGAGTGGCCATTTCGTCGTTATGGGAGTTACTTGTATGTCTCCCTACATGCGCTTACCTGAGATTATTCCGCAGCCTCGGCGTTGTCCCGTAAAATGCTGATATCTTCTCGCCCCTGCAAGATCCACGCCTATCGTAATCTCGACTCTAATAGTCGATTTTCCAACCGCCTTCCTTTTCGCTCGTCCTCTCCTCATGTCTTCCAGCATCGTCCCATGGCGGGTGGGCAGGCGATGAGTTTATATTTTGCAATACGTAACTCATCTTTTCGCCTCGCTTCCTCTTAGCTGGACTCGACTGTGTTTTTTTTTTATCTGTCATGGTGGACACACAAACACCTGATAGTTTTTTGCGTGACAAGTTTTCAGAGATCCCTTCCTTAAATTTCATTCTGAATTTCAATTTGGCAAATCTCATTCTAGAGAACCATTTTTTCATATGCATGGCATCCTAGGGGTGTGTGTGTTGCAGGAGTCGATTCGATACGAGGCATAGAGGATAAAAATTAAACTGTTGATTACATGTTAGTTGTCGACAAGCATGCTAAATCATTTGAAATAGTCACAAGTACATTTTACAAAATTCTACGTTCACTACTGTGCCTAACTGTAAAATATATCTTCACGCATGTGAGACAAGCAACTTGTAAAATAAATTATATGAAATACAATGCGTAGCTTCAATTCACGCCTTGACGGTCGTCATCTTCGCTGGGGCAGTCCAGTATGTTTTACTGTGCAATCCAAGGGGAGTTAATGCCTACGTGTCCTCGTCGTATTTATATTTTTGGTTAAGAGATGATTTTTTTGTCATAATCGCCATGTTTTTACCAGATACTACGAAGGTGATATACGGTAAAGTGATGTGTCCTCTATTCGAAGATTTCGTCTACTGGAAAATTGTACGTCGATTGTCTCGGAGGCATCATTGTTTCACGATCGATGTCGAAATCCCAACGGGTTCGCTGGACGGCAGCTCTAGAGGTCTAGCCAATGATGGCTAAGTTCCGGCCGGAGTGAGTTAATGAAACAGCTCGGTGTATCGTAACACCTTCGGCGGTGCCGCCAAAAAACTCTCGATACTTATTTTTGTTTGCGTGGGTCGGATGTGATTTCCAATTTTAATTCTCCTCCTCGGATCTCGTCTCGATTTGGCTTCAACGCGGCTGCCGCCAAACTAAAAGCCGTTTCACGTGGTGCATTGACTCACAGAGTCCTCCTCCCGCGCCTCCTCTAATGCGTCCAAGTACTTCTTTTTTTGAACTGTAAAGCGTGCAATCGAATTATTTTCGAGGATGATAGTTCCATATTCCATTCTGGCATATCGGAAGTACACACATAGCATTTTGTCGTGTATTTTAACCAGATGTATAGTGATCCGAAAATGGGTGTTGTTAAAAAGGTTTCACCGATTGACATTGATGAAGCTGACAATTAGTTCAAGTGATGTTAATTTCGTGATAACTTGGCATCTCACCTCCAGCAGCAGTGTAACGCACAGCAAGACCGACTGCGGATGACGTCGCGTGGTCCACACGACCGCACTGGTTGTAATTCTGGAGCATTCATGTAGTAAGGCCTTGAGTGCCCCATATCACGTGGAGAGTTTCTTGCGTTCACTTCTCTGATGCAGTGAGTGGTCTCTTAATAAGATGGGCGAGCTGATTCACTCCGTGCGCTTTGGCCTCCGTTTGCCGCAGTCTCCGGTGGCGGGAAGGAAGACCTCTTCCTCCTCCTATGGGACACTACTTTTTTTCCCCGAAGTTCACCCCGTGACGCGGGCTCACTGATATCGAAAGGAATCGGTGTCGATGGTCGCCATGGAAAACTGACTTTCGTCGCGAGGCATTGAGCGCACATCCGTCTTATGAACGTTCTTATCGGTCATTCTGTTTATTCCCCCCCCCCCTGTCCGAAGGAGCGATGTGGGGTGGTGGAATTCGAGTTCTCCCTCGCTCAGTCCGAGTCCTTGCTTGTGCAGTTCTCCCTAATCGGAGGGTCATTGTCATTTTCGTTTAAAATTTCGTCTTTACTGAGTAGTCACACGGACGTGAGAAGAATTGAATTAGGCAAATGAGCTCTTTCGAGGTGAAGGTAATTTATGACAGGGACGTTGAGTTTGGATGTTTGGAAAATAATCGACAAGACTTCGATACGTAGCGTAGTTTTGAACGGTACTGAAACTTAGACGTTCAATTCAGGGGATAAAGCTTAGTTTGGGGCCTTTTTAGACGTGTCTCTCGAGAAAAATGGAGGAGTGAACGGAAAAGAAAACAGGCGCAGAAGTATTACACTTTGGAGGGGATGTTTGTAGGGAGAAAATCCAGGGGAAGAAATGTGAATTTTGGAAAGTTTTGATTTGCAAAGGGAACGTTTAAAGAGCTTAGATTAGAGGGAAGAAGGTTGAGTAAGGTTGATAGCCGGAGGAGAAGAATAGAGGCGTGGGTAGAAGCTATGCGGAATGGGAGAAGGGCGATTGCAATGTTGAGGTTGAGTTTTTTGGGAGGGGCTAAGAAATACTTCGATAGTTAATTCATATGCAAAACTTCCCTTAAACGGGAGACTATTCGTCTTCTTCTTCCTTGTTTTTTTCTGTCGTATTACGAGGTCTGATGTAAAAGGTGCCCTTATTCAATTAAGGGATTAAGGTCTCATGCACTATTGGTAAATAATAGGTTTATACTATATACAGAGCACTCAGAGTTAAGACATACCAGAGTGTTATGTTTCGCTTGCTCTATGTCTACGGCCATTGGTTGTCCAATGGCCAGCGTTGTACGGATGGTGTACGAAGTAAAGATACTCGTCATATTTCTTAATGAGTGGTTTTGGGTCTAAGTTCAGCAGTGATGCACGTTTAATGCGGGTCATTCCGTTGTAATTGGTTTTAGTGTCTTTTTGTAAGTGGCGAGGGAAAAATGAAATGGAGGTTTGTAAATTGGCACTCTTTTAAGTAGTCCATCCGTGTAAATACGCTTAATTTGAAGCATTTTTGGTGGAGGGTGTAATTGAATGGCATCGCGTTGGATGGGTCTGGCTTTTTTTTTAATGTCGTGTGTAAGATTTATACATTTTTTATGTGCTACGACGGAAATTATGGGAAAAAGTTCCTTCTTTTTATAGGCACCAAAGCATTATTCAAGACGTTGGAGGCAAATCTTCGACAGCAAAGTGTAGACAGGTTGATGATATAGTCGCCTAGCTCACGCAACTTTACGTATCTCTCGGGTTTGACAATAAAACGATTGGCCATCAAAATATTTTCGATTCTACTTGGTATTTTGGGAATTTCGGTCGATGGAGAGCAGTTTCCGTCGATTGAGACGAAAGGGAAGGACACAAAAAAAAAAGAATGAATTGTGTTCCCTTGGATTCGTGACCCAGTTAGACACGCGAACGTTAGTATTCTTATTTGATGCGATCACACTCGTGTGTGAGGGAGTGTTCTCGCACGCCACCTCGAAAACATTGTTCGCCAAAGTTAGTTTAGACTTAAAGAGAGTTGCAGGGAGACAGTTGCGGAGGATTAATAGCTCCTTCCACATATTTCAATCTTGCCAATGGCAAAGCGCGCACAGCTTTCAAAGTTGTCCCGATTGAACGGTAAAGCTCCGCCGCCGTCTCGTAAAACTCCTTTTTTTTATATCTCCCGAGCGGAATGATCGCACAGCCACATCACAGTCGAGAGAGAAACTTTTTGAATTGCAAGCAAGCAGTCAAAATGCCCTACGCGGCTTCGCCGTTCTCCGACTATTCAATTGGCGGTCGCGGGAAGGCGATAGATCCCGATGTTATTTTTTTGTTGTCCCCCCGAAAAGGGAGTGAGTGATCGATCTTAAATGATGGCAAATGAGGAGACCGAAGCGCGAGATCCGAATCGCTACACGCGTTGGCTGATGGGTAATTTGCGGCAGGGGTTAGGGGGGGGGGGGGTTGAAGGCGATTTGCAATTATTTTTGCATTCGTCTCGCCTTTGGTATGTGTGCCAGTCTGCGGTAAAGAGAGGAAGGGTTGTTACTTGCACGGAAGACAATTGGCGATTAGATGTGTTAGGATCGAGTGAATGGGTTTTCATTGTTTTTTAACAGGACCATTATCGGGATTAAACAAACCTATTGATGACCTACTAAGAGAATGCGAGATTAAATGCGGTCAACCGCATCTTATTGAAGAGGGGATGTGAGTAGAAATAGGTGGATGTTCTGGCGTACGAGGGAGTTTGAATTGGAAGCGTTGTTGTTGACCAATCTTCTGATTTAAATATTAATGACGATGATAATTGGGACCACATCATTAACGCGGGCGCCATAAAAATGTTAAAACGAGGTTATCTGTGAAAATAGTTGGTTCCCCAAGGGTGTGCAACTGGATAGGTCTTGAAGATTGCGTCAAGTGGTGGAGTACTCTCGTTAATTCATTGTTGTCTGCTTGTTTGCTCAACCTTTCAGAATCACAGTTCTGCTCCCATTGCACCCCAGTTACTTTATTGTAGCTTAAATAGATCTACATCTACATAATACCCCGCAAGCCGCCGCAAGGGCGTGTGGCGGGGGGTGTTAGGTCACCACCCAAAAAAGGAAAAAAGAAATACCGCATTCAAGGTAATAAGATGGGATAGTAAATAGATGACAAGTAAATAGATGGTATCAGAAAGAACATCACAGAACAGGTTTAATGCAAGACGAGCTGTTATCACACTGACATCTTTCATGGATTAGACGAATCAGATGAATGTGCGGGTCAGCCTTAAAGAAGCTTGGTTTCAGTATGAGAATACGCGGTAAGTAAGTGGGGATCCATGGGGGAAAACTTCAATTTAGGAATTGGGGAAAGCTCTGGGCAAACCCACTAGATTTGTTAGAAGTGTCCGCAGGAAGATAGCAAGCGTGTGGAAGGTATCCTGAAGGGATTTCAACCCCCCTGAAGGGGTTGGGGAGCCTCTTGAATCTCGAAGAGAGCAGGCGAGACTTTTAAGATAGGTATACGACAGAGTGTTCACCCACGAAATTTGGTGTTATGGGAAAACAAGGACTGTTCGACAGCCCCAAACTCGGTGACACCTGTAGGTAGCGAGCTGAGCTAAGTCAGTCGGCGACTGCATGAATGCCGTTGCAAATCTCCCTCAATTCACCCTTGTAACATTATTGTGCAACTTGCTAAAAAGGTTATGTTTTCCTTGGGTCCTGGCTTACCTTTGGGCATTGCAATTTTAGTCTATACCACGTGATGGAATGATCTGGAAAGAGTGATGATAATTCCCGAATGGAAAAATTTCTTTTTTATTATAATCTAAGAAAGTATTTTGGAGCCCATTTTTCTTAGGAGTACTATCTTCCATTATTCGAATCTTTCGAAGTAATAATGTCGACGTACTTAAAAAGAGTGCTGAGAGACAAGTTATTCCAGAAATTGATTTATTTCCCTTTCACGATGTGATTCAATGGAATCTCATCGGATAATACGTATGAGGTATCGCGATCTTATCTGCTGTGGTTCTGGTATCAGCTTGAATCGTTATTATTAATCTTACTTCGGGCGATATGTAAACGCAATTACCCGTGATTCATATTTCATTGTCACGTGAACTGAAAGCTGTCGCATTTATCTCCCATCGTTTGACCGCATGTACCATACATAATTTGCCGGAGTAGATTGATATAGCATGGTTAAATTGAAGGTTTTAGTATCCTCCTGATACACAATCAGATTACTACCGTCGATAATTCCTTCTCCACCATTTGGTTTGCCTCTCCACCAATTTTCATTGCCTTATTTGTGAAACATTTTCATAACTTCCAGTATTTCATGTACGCTACGTGATGGCGTATTGTGCATGTCTGGTATACTTTTTCATGCGTGTAGAATGAAAGGAGGTAGATATGTATTTGCATGCGTGTAATATGATGAGATTTATGCATGAATTAATGCACTGCACTGGGTATGGGTTTGCATGTATGTGTTGCTTTTGAATATTGTTTTTTTCCCTTTTACGGGTGGTGACCTAACACCTCCCGCCACACGTCCTTGCGACGGCTTGCGCGGTATTATGTAGATGTACGCGTAGATGATTCCACCCACTGCCACACACCTTGCCAGGGAACAAGTAGATTTAGGTTGCCTTTTGTTTTCATTCTGAAGAGACGGAATGTAAGCGGGCGTTCAAATCCTGATCCAATTTAAAAGTCGATCTCACGTCATCGCGGGACTATTTTCTGGGAGTCGCGTCGACGAGTCATAACGCCGGCGGCATGACTCGACGCTCCCTTACCCTTTACTACCGCCGGCGGTAGTAAAGGGTAAGGGAGTCGTAAAAGATCTTCTGAAGGCAAACAGGTAAGTATTTGAAAGTCCCCGGAGAGTGAGTGGAGATGAATGTATGCAAGCAAGTGTACATGTAAGTCCGCGTCTCATTTTACTGGGAGCGATCTGTCGTCCGGAAGTGGGAAAAAAACTCTTTCTTCATTATCTCTTGACCCATATTTGTTTTCAACATTCCCCGCCAGACAAGCCGGGGACGTACGTAAGTAAAATCGAAAGAATCTCGCGCCGCGTGATTCAAGTTAGCCGCGGACGTCCGCGCACGGTATACATTTTTCACTACCGTTCCTCCTTGAAGCAGCAACTGGGAACTAACGAACCCCCCCTCGGGTACGAGTTAGGTTTCAGGTCCCGGGAGGGGAGGTTGTAGGATTGGTGGAAGAAGGCGGGGGGGGGGGATTGTGGTGAACGTCGGAAAACCAAACGTTCATTTCCATTCATTGTTCTCTTACCGTGCGGGGGAGCCATAGAGCCAATTCGAATCGTTAAATCGCGGGTTAACTGACGGTTGGTTGGTGAACGCCAATACCCACGATGTCGACCCCGTGGGATATGGAAGATGCGCCTGCGACGCGAAAGGATGTGCGATTGAAATATTGCGGTAACTCACAGGAGAGGATAGCATTATTCATTATGCATTTTTGAGTTTTTTTTCAAATCTGTCGCGTTTGTTTTATGAGGGGGCATATAAACTTCCCTTTTTTTGTGAGTTTTCGTGAGGATTCTGTCTAACCGAAAGCGGCGGAGATGGTCTCCTATTATACATGTATGTAAATGGACATGTTTGCTTACGGTTTTTTACGTCGACAATGTTCGAGGTAATTTAATGCTCAGGTGACCCAAATGCAATCGTTATTAAATCTGTTCAAATCTCCCGAGTTTCAAAAAACTCTTTGCGTCATCTGATTCCTCTTTCTTTTAATTGAGTATACCGTTACCATTTCTATCAATCGAGTTTTTCCTTTCACTTCAAACGTTCAGTTGTGGAAACCTTTCCGTTCCTAAATTTAAAAAAAATAAAAGCGGTACTATCGTGCTCTCTGGACAAATGCGACTCTGTTATTTGGGGTTTAATTTTTTGTCAGTGGGTAAACAATCGAGGGGATTCGGTGCCTAATGAACTGGCTGTGAATGTAGTCGTTGTATAAGTTGTTTGATGTATTTTTTGGTAACCAGCGCATATGAAATTTTCACGCTTCGTGACTGGAATGGAACCACCCCCTGCCGCCGCACACCAAGTCGGTGACTTGCCGATGACTTTTTCGTGATGGTGAATTTCGTCTTCGTGGTACCCCGCAAGCCACTGCCAGGTGTGTGGCAGGGGGTGATTTCGCGACAGTCATGCTGTATAAAAAAATAAAATTTTCCTAATTGCAAAGGTATCAATTGATATTTAAAATAATTTGCATGTATTGCAGTGAACCTAAACCACAGGTACATGCTTTTTGGTATTATTTTGGTAATCTACCGGTTAAGGTAGGTTTTTGGACGGACACAAATAACAAATAAACATTTTGTAACTCCAAACAAAACCCAATCCAGCAACCTACTCTACATCAGGTCCCTCTTCATCTCTGCGTACCTCCTTCTTTCCTTCATCCCGTCCAACATCCCTATCCTGTTTCTGCCCTTTCCTCGCTTGCCCAACATTCTCCCCTCTATTACCTTCTTCAACATTCCACTACCGCTCAATACGCCTTTCATCCATTTTTCCTGCCTCCATAGGATTTCTCCCAAAAAACCCCTCTCCTCACCCACCATCTCCAGTACTTCCTCATTTGTTTTCCTTTCGGTCAATTTCACCTTTCCATTCTTCTCCACCCCCACATTTCAAAAGCCTCCAATCTACGTCTATCCTCCTGCTTCCGTGACCACGTTTCCGCGCCGTATACTCCATATCAGAGTTTTTACGAGTCTTGTCTTAACATCCCTACACAACGTACTCGTCATCAACTCCTTCCTCCTTGAGAAAACCTCCTTGCCTAGCGCAATTCTTCTCCTTACGTCCCTACCACTTTGACCGTATTGGTCCAAAACACTTCCGAGATATGTAAACTGTTCTACCTGCTCTATTTTTTCCCCGCCTATTTTGATATTTACCTTAGCCTTTTTCTTTCTGGAAAATCGCATAACCTTTGTTTTATTAATATTGATTCTCATCCCATATTTATCGCACTGAACGTGAGCGTGAAATAATACTCTAAGCATGGAGTTGCTGGTAACAAGGAGGACAAATAAATTAAACGTACAATGAAATGATGGTCACTAACTCAGTGGTTTAGAATGAAAAAGCAACGATTGTAGATTTCCCCCAGTGCGCTCGTTAAACAGTTCCTTTAACTCTCGCTCGTTCGCGGGAAAAAAACGATATCTTAAATCTGTCGGTTCTTCACTTGATGGTTCTAATCTTATCGTCATAATCACTCCTACCGTACTGCGATGTGGCTTATATTACATTTTCAACATCATCGCCAGAGAGAGAGAGACCTCCTCCCTTCAGTTTTATGATATATCGGGCATCTTCGCCTTTCCGTTCGCCCGACCCCGTGAGCACGTCGAGGAGTAAGCAGCCTGAGTTCTCTTCAGCCGTCCACGGAGTGTGCTTCCGTCGGCCTCAAGCAGGTCGGGGGAGGAGGCGGAGGGGGGTACACGTCACCGGAACCATTTGGCAACACTGGTCTTTCAACCTTCTGCATTAATGACGAAATGACCCTTCCCTCTCCACGAGGCATCCATCCCCCTTATACACACCGTCCTGCCTACCTTTAGGTGGAGGAGTGGAAGAAGGAGGGCGGGAGAGTGTTTCTCTCGTCTCCTCCACAACCCCCCTCCACTTGCCCAGAAACCAATCTTGCCTCCCTTCCTTCGGGCCCTCTCACACTCCATACCACCGGGAGAGACCCAATACCCTCCCTTCGCCCCGTTCCCCGCTTGGAGTGGCGATGGTGACTCCATTGCTCCTCCTACCTCACCGTATACCTTTTTTCCCCTACCAATGTATTCCTCCGCGTTCCCGTTGGTGTCTTGTGGAATGAGTTTGCGTGGTGTACGCCGGGTCGGGTGGCTTGGGGGGACCCATGTACCCCTCTCACTCCCTCCCCCCTGGTTTCCTTCTCGTCTCAGTCCTCTCTTGCTTCTCCGTTCCCATGCACCCCCTTCCCTACACACGCATCTCATGACGCCCCATCGTTCCTTCCCTTTGCCACCTGCCTCGCTCTCTGGGCTGTGTTGGCCATTCTCTCTCTCTCCTTCGGCCTCCGTAGCCTCCGCACCGCTCTGTGGAGGTGGCTTTTTGCCGGCTGCTCCTGCTCTCCGCTTTCCTCCCTTCCCTCTCGCCTAACCTCCGGGCCTCGTGAAGCAAGACCACCTCCTCGGCTCGCTTCTCTCTCTCTCTCTCTCTCTCTCTCTCTCTCTCTCTCTCTCTCTCTCCCCCTCTCTCCCTCCCAACCTCTCATCCTCCCCCTATTTCGCCACCGTCCGCGGACTGAAGTGGGTACGGTTGTGTGGTGTGTGCTTGTGTTTATTTCTGTGTACGCACGCATACGTGTGTGGTTTTGCGTGTGCGATTATATTTATTTATGCAAGACGTTTTCCTATTTGTTTCTCGCTTTCCATCGTTCGGACTCGCGTACAGAAGTCACCACCGCTATTGGGTTCGTTTTTTCGGAGACGCAGTAGTCATCGTCCAGTGGGTAGAGAGATACATCTACATAATACCCCGGAAGCCGCCGCAAGGGCGTGTGGCGGGGGGTGTTAGGTCACCACCCAAAAAAAGGAAAAAAGAAAAACCGCATTCAAAACTAACACACACATGCAAACCCAAATCCACAGTGGTGCATACATTCATAGAAACATCCTATCATTCTAAACGCATGCAAACACATATCCACCTCCCCTCACTCCACAAGCATGCAAGTACACATGCTTAATTACAACAAACAATTGTATCTTAGGACGCAGCAAGAAATCCACCCAAGAATGCGCAAGGTAGATTCATGTAAGTAGCAAGGCGAAATACCAACACCACAAGAACGTGTAAAACAAAACGCTCTCCCACCCAAAAGATACCGCTGGACTACTGACCTGTTGGCCCAGGATCGATTCCGGGTGACGCCTCAGGGGCTTCAACCCTCAGAAAAGAAATACTTTTAATCCACATATATATTGCCCCGCCACACGCCTTTGCGGCGGCTTGCGGGGTATTATGTAGATGCAGATATATTATTAAACACCACCACGGTTTCCACTTAAAAAGCCATCATCTGGTGACTTTGTGAGTCGAAACCGTGGTCGTGTTTAATAAAATATGTGTGGAATAACTAAGTATTTCTTTTCTGATACGAATCGCTTCCACAAAGTGAAGTCTGAAACCATTCCATTCTTTAACTCTCAGCTTCACCCAAGATGTGTGATTTATTCGGATACTAGATCTTCTTGGGAAACCATCGGCACCATAGGGAAAGGAACTGGCTCCGCTTATTGTCCTGTTAAAGTGTTAATTTCACACGCCTCGGGGTTTAGTATTAGGTGAGCTCTGCCATTACATGTCGACCCGACCTTCGTGTTGACTTCTGTTTGTGGTTCCCTCACCTATCGAGTCAAACCAAACTTAGAATAGATTACTGTGGTTGGGTAAGCGCATTTCATTCTTATGGGACGCATGTTTCTTTCATGATAAAATCGAGCATAGGGAGGGGAAGTTGGATTTTTGTTGAGTGTACTAATGAATGATGTTAAGGCTTATGGTGGGGAAAACCTCTTCGGGACCGAATGGTAAATAATTTGATAATCCTATGGGGTCAGGTGGTGGCGATCCTCGGTGGTTTGACGGTGACGTAAGACGAGGTAGTAGGATGGAAATTATTAAAGTAGCGATTGAAAAATTGCGACCAAATTTTGTTACAAATCACTCGAAAATAAGCTTGGAAAAATTATACCGACCAACCAGCGAAATTCAAGATCATCTTACGCGCTAATCTTGAAAAATTTAAGACAAAAATGTTGAGAGAACTAATTACGAAAAGCTCAAGTCAGTGTGGTCTTGCGATTTGGATTTACAAGGTAAATAGCAGACCATTGAGTCATTAGAGGATGAAAATAGAAAAGTATTCGTGGACATTGTGCTTGAAGGTAAAGTCTTGAGCAGATAGTTTGTGTTTACCATTGCAATGACTTCAGAACAGTCAACATGGTATCAAGGACTCGGCGAATTCCGTAGTCGTTCATCGCATAGGTTTTTTTTCAACTCTTTGTCTTGTATGAACTGACAAAGCCCAAGAACCCGAAAGGACCCAAGCACTCGTACTGAAGGAGTGGACCAGAAATTTCACACTTTCTAGAGAGAATATATATTCATTAAATCGGAAGATAAAAGGCCGCAAGACTGCCCTTCCTCTAAGATGTTGAATAAATTATCTCCCATCATTTGAATTATTTTACATTCGTGATTAGCTTTTGAGAAGCATTTAATTTCACTGTTTTCACACCAGTCACGTAAGAAGTGCCTGCTACAACCTAGCGGTGGCTCTCGGGACACCACCTTGTAGATGTAGACGAGTAGACGAACATAAAATTGTACTGAATGTCTCTACTTCTGCATAATATCCTGCACGCTATCACTAGGGTGTGTGGCAGAGGGTGATTCAACCCAAAAGTGGTGCTACATCATAGTGAAATTTTGGGTTGGGAGTTAGCTATCAATAAATCGATTAAATGTTTTAGAGTAGATACAGTGCTAATTACAGACACGTGCACTCCGGTAATTAAGGGTTAAATGTTTCTCTACGTGTGAGAGATCATTTGTCCTAATCACTTATTGGCTAGTGCCCAACGCGCCCTGACGCAAACGCCTAGTGCGTGCTCACAGTTTAAGTAGGTGGGCTAAGGTGTTACACGAGGAGGAACGGTGGTTGGGGAGATCAGCAAAAAAAATCCGAAAAAAAATGAAAATAAAATATGCAGAAGCGTGAGGTAATACTGAAGCAGCCAGTCCCCGGAATGTCTGCACTCTGTCCCTGAAGCTAAAATACTTCCCCCCCCCCCCTACCCCCCTGTCCGTCTCTGGTAATCATTAAAGCATGCTGCTCCCTCTCGAGAGATTGATCGTATCTCGCGAATGCCCTCTCGGCGAGATTCCCAGGTGGGAGGAGAGTTGCCCACGCTCTCACGTCATAAAACGTATCCTTGTTTCACAAACGTGTGCGGTGTCTCATGTGGGAGAGGGAGGGAGGGCAATCAGGGCCGGGTCCGGATCTGGTGTTACGCCGCGCGGTTCGAGGCAGGTAGCGGGCGGTTCATTCGCGGGAAGTGTGGGCAGTGGGCGGAGAACGGGGGGGCTCTGGCTGCTTGGCTGGGAATTGGTTTTCCCTCTCGCCGTCCAGGCGAACGAGGGGATAGTCGGGGGGGAAGGAGATTAACGGGGTGGGGGGCGCGGTGTTGTGGTAGGGATGGCTCGAATGTGGGACGAAGCATGTGCGCTCGTATGCATACACGAGAGTCCGCGGGCCTTGGAAAGAGTTGATCGCGAGTTCGAGGAGTATTGGTTTTTTTTAGGGATGGCGATGATTGAGGGCTGAAGTCACTTGTGCCATCGGGGGGTCCTTGGATGATGGTAGGTGGGTAGATTTGTGTAGGTCGGATTTTCGGTGTTCGTTCCGAGTCTTTGGAGAGCAGCCAGGCGTCGGCATCAGCCTCATACTCTGCTAACGGGAAGCCCTAAGGTGCCGCATACTTCTATATCGTCCCATCCGGTGGACGCATACTCACCGCAAAGCACCCTAGACAAATAATAATTTGTCCCGTTGGATTCGGACAATTTATTGGTCCAATTTCAGTATTTTTGGGGTGCCTTATTCTTAAACCCCCCAGTACAATTTCGTTAATTTTTTACTAAATCCAAAATAAGTTACACGCCATTCCTTTCCGTCGTTCTCCCCGGTCTTACTTTATCTTTCGTTGACAAATATGTCCAATATTTTCCTAATCGGTTCCTCGTGTAGATATTTCCCAATTTGTTGGACGTTAAGCAAATATCCAAGAATAGGCTTCCAGTCCGAGACAGATATAGGGAATCGTCTGAATTAATTCTGTCTCCTCCGGAATTTGAACCTAAGCCTTCGGAATGGAACATTACTAGTCACCACCTCAACATGAACCCCCTGTAGATAAATCACCGGTCATACGTATGGCTAGCGTCCCAGCACCTCTTGCCATACGCCCTCGTTTCTGCTAATTGGGTATTGTGTAGATTTAGGTGCTCGGTCACACCGGAGACAATGTTGCGATTATCCCCAGACCTGGAATGCTCAATGTGCCTAGTTGAGAATAATCTATTTTACGAACTCATTGCATTCGCTTTAATTAATATGATTAAGGGTTATGCCCTAGCGAGCCCCCCCCCCCCCCTTTCCCATACAGCATAGTGATGGCTCGGCTAGGCTATAGAGTAGGTGCAGAAATATATCATTCACTGGATGAAGCAATGTCGTTTTTGTTGTGGCGTGGAATTTTGATTAATGTTTTCCTGCTTATTTGATAGCAAACATGCGTTTTCATCCACCAGGCAGCAGAGAATCGGTAACAAACCCAACCAGCTGTTTGGCATGAAACCAACCCCTTTTGACGGTCGTGGGTTGGAAGCATGACGCAATCGTGGTTTCCTTTTTAATTTTGTATCGTATGAGTTTTTTTTAAAGATGTAATATTATAACATTTTTTTTTAATCATTATAGATGTATTTGTTCCCCATATTTTACGCGCGCACGTAGAAATGAGGATGATCCTTGCCAAAACTCGTTCACGTAACTATATATACACCTAATGTACGCGAAGATGTTATCATATTTCATATTCATTAAGTGGGGATATCCGTTTAATACTGTTTGGACGAATGCCAGTTCTCATCGGAAATTTTAATATTTTTTTTTAATGTTTGAATGACGGGCCATAAATTACATTAATAAATGTTACGTTTAATAAGTATGGTTGAGCGATGATTCATTTGTGACACCAGTTGAACGACGAGGTATTTTAAATCGCTTGCTCTAGAACACACGTGCATTTTAATGAAAGCGAAACGTTTTTCCATGGCCTCAGTGTAAAAGGCTCCAGGGGGAGGGGGGGCAGGCAGAGTTTTTAAGATACATTTCCCTTGCATCCGGGTCGCCTATGGAAAACTCCTACCTAAAAAACCCCTCCTCCTCCACGCCTGTCAGGAGTGGCAATTAGTTCTTCAACTGTTTTCGCAGGCGTGGGGATAGGTTTTTGAAAAGCTAACGGTTGGTTTTATTATTGTGCAACGCTATAAATTACGTTATATTTTGTCACATCAACCCCGTAAGCGTCGGCCTGTTAGGCAATTCCCCGCGCGCGCGCGAGATTTCGAAAGAGAGAATAAAAAAAAAAGATCTCTCCACGAAATAGTTCTGCAGAGGGATTTAATCTGATAAAACCGTCCTCCAACTCATCAAACCCGTAAGGCTGTCATGAATCGTACCCTCCGGGGGGAGTGGGAAAAAAATTGAATCGTGCCCTTTCCATCGATTTTTCTCCCCACTTCTCTGCGCGTGATTCCTTTGTTTGGTGCTGATGAACGCGTGAAGATCATTAGCATTGTAATTGAACTCGCGAGTTCGAATTGCGTAAGCATTTTTTGTTTTTGAATCCTCTTTCCGACCAAGTGAATGTGGAGAAGACTTTATTTCTCTCCGCGATGATGACGCATTGGATAATAGGAATCTTGAGTGCTAGACATATTAGCATGCGCTTGCAATTTATCATGTAAATTAAATGCGTGGAAATAATCCGTGTAAACTCTTTCAAAATTGTGAGCGTACCGTTAGGATTATGTTTGAAAAGTCGTGGCAGAGTTCCTTAATTTTCTTTAGCGCCGCACCGAACTCGAATTTTTAAGTTTTTTTTGGGAGGATTTCAAAAGAATTCTGCTACGTCGTGTGTCGGTCGTGCTGAGACCATGGGTGGAATTCGAATCACCAAACGGATATATGAGAGAAGAGTGATAGTTAGGGGTGAGGAAGGGGTGAATAGAGATAGTCACAGGTGGATGTGGTCGAAGGCACTATCAAGACGAGGCATATAAGGAGTGCCAGAAATAGGAAAAGTACGTTTGAAGTGTGAAGGTGTTCAAGAGGCCGAAGAAATATGCGAGGATGGGACACAGCGTGTGTGTAGGAAATCCATAAGAGGGAGTTTTAAAGTTTCCTCCCGTAACTTAAAACCTTTTCCTTCCCGAGAAGAGTGCCTAACCCGAAAGAGAATGGCTTGAAGGTTGTGCACGTGTGCGTGTATTTGTTTAGGTCACAATCATCGCTAAGAAACGATAAAATTCTCTCCCACGTCTCCACCACGGCGTGAGTATTACGAGAACCGTGTTCGATGGCGTCGATGTGATATTATCTTGAGGTTTAATCGTGATGTTTATTATCGCCCGCGCCATTCCTGTTAATGGATGTGATTTCGCCGTAGTATATGTGTGTGTGTGTGTGTGTTTGTTCATTTGCTTGTTGTTGTAGATGGCGCTTCAGAGTTTTCGCCTCGATTCCTTTGAGCCGATTGTTGAAAATGGGACTGGTCACTATCTCCCCCCCCCTCCCCACCGCATCCGCCTGGTCTCCTCCCTTTGCCCGTTGGCCCTCGAGGTCGTCATGTTCGCTTGGCAGTGGGAAACAGTTCTCTCGTGACCCAGTCATTGGCTCCGTCCGCCCTCACGCGGTTGAATTTTCACAGGATTGCACCGCACTGTCTCTCGTTGTCCATTGCGGAACCTTTTCATTCCCTTTCGTCTTTGGACGAAAGTCGGTTTATTTGTCGGCTTCAGCATAGTTATCAGCACACTGGCGCTAGTAACAAATCGGTGTCGGAGGCAGAAATTTGGACGTCATTTCGCTCGAAACGTAACGCCCGGAAAGTTCCTTCAGCGACTGTATTTTTCAAACGACGTGCCGTTGAGCATAGCTCCTGCATCCGCCATGGAATTCGTTGACGAGTGGAAAGGTTTGGGTATTAGAAGTACGAGATATACGGTGCTCGTACACACGATGAGAAAATTATAACTTAAGGTATTATAATGCCTGTTTATACCAACGGCATTGCCATTGTTGATGATTTAAATCAAAGAAGACTTCCCTCTTGTATTTTTAATCTTTTGAGGACTTAAATCTGCATGGTTTCATCTTATTCTCGTGTTGTCAATCCGAATATTAGTCTTAAACACCTCGCCATACTCTTCTGTTCCAATCTTCCAAATTCTTTATTCCCCAATCGCTTCTTTCACCGGCACTTTTGCAGTTGCCCTCCGTTGGCCTCCCTTTAATAATTAATTATTTCAAAAATCATATTATATCTATTAAGTAATTTTGCTTTGTATAGGAGAAAGGGGTCGCGGTGGTCTAGTGGATAGAGCGGTGGACTACTGACCGGAGGGTTTGCCGGGATTCCCGGGCAAGGCACTCTGGGCACCTGCAGCTCCACCCAAGCCAGTTGATTTTTCGGGTACCAGATCTTCCTGGGAAACCAACCGGCACAGGGAAAGGAACTGGCCCCCCTACCCTGATGTGTGAATTTTGCGCGCCCTCGGGCTTAGTACTGGGTGAACTCTACCATCACCTACCAAACCGACCTTCGGATTGATTACTGTTTACTGTGGGGGTATATATATATATATATTGTATATAAATATATATACATGTATAATACATACATACATATACATTCAAACACGAAATCCCGCCATACGGCGAACAGATATTACTTCACACATAGAAATAGATATAAGGAAGGGGGATCATTGTTAGGTCGGAAACTTTTCAGACCACCCTTATATATATAAAAACCATAAACACAGTAATCAACCCGAAAGTCGGTTTAGTAGGTGATGGTAGAGCTCACCCATGTACCAAGCCCGACGGCGTGTGAATATTCACACATCAGGGTAGGGGGGCCAGTTCCTTTCCCTGTGCCGGTTATGGTTTCCCAGGAAGATCTGGTACCCGAAAAATCAACTAGCTTGGGTGGAGCTGCAGGTGCCCAAAGTGCCTTACCCGGGAATCGAACCCGGGACCCTCCGGTCAGTAGTCCAATGCTCTACCCACTAGGCCACCACGACCCTTCCTTGTATATGTACAATGCAATATTTCGTGTTTGGCGTATTCATATGTTATATTGTAAATAAGTCTTCGAGTGAAATGATTCGGAAGCTTGAATTATATATTCTTATGATTGTTTATTGTGCGAGGGAAGAATGAGTCTGTCTTGAATCTGTCAGTGTTGGTGTCTTTATCTTTCTTATCTTATCACGGTGGTCGAATCTACAGATATAATTTGGTGCGGCAATACAGCCTTCGGTTCCACAGTAAAACTCTCGCTTCCTCTTCCTTTTTTGAAGTTTTATCAGTTCTCTTCAGAGAATCTAGGGGCTCCCAACCCAATCCCCCCCGACACGCTTGTCACGCTTACTCTCTGCTTGCGACAAGTTTAAACGAGCCGATTTTCTGTGAACATTTTCAATTCCTTAATTAAAATGGGCGGTTTGGATGGCATGATGGTTGTCTGTGCCATGGGCTAAAGAAAATGTGCTTCTATGCTACGTGGTAGTAAGTAAGAGGAAGTTGGAGGAGGGCATAGCTGGACGCATAAGTGGTGCTAATGTCGTCACGAAGTGCGTTTTCGAGATTTTCGATGTCTCGTGGATCTCTCAAATCCCTCCTCCCCCAACATATACGCCCCACTCCCCCTGTACACATGACAGACCAGCGAAAGTAATCGTTTTGGCGTTGACTTCTTGAGGCCATCTTAACCCCAAGTGTTTCTTTGTGTCACATTATCCAACTCCTCTCCCCGGGGACGTTCTTCCTTTTCTACTCCTCTCGTCTCGTTCCCCTCGTCCACGAAACAAAAAAAGGGCCCTCTTCGCTCCAGGTAGTGGGGGAATGGGATGGAGGGTGGTGGTGGGTGGGGAAGAATCCTTGAGGTATTCCGGATGAGTGTTTGCCCGAGTGGAAATTTGTGTTGTTTTATTTTCGAGGTCTCTCCTCCAGGTCCTTCGTGTGGCGGTGGTTGTTTCACTGCCGCCCTCTGTTGTGGCGGCGGCGATTTTCCCAAAAGGCAGGGGGAAATAGTGTTTTTTTTCAGTCCTGGTTCCTTCCTCTTAGTTGAGCGTATGCGGGGAAGGCGAAAGGAATCCTTAAAAAGTACGAGGCGTTATACGCAGGAGAGTCGAATGACGTCTTGAGGACGAGACGAAAGAGGAGGGAGCTGACCCAATTTATTCGGGTGATCTACCCCCTCGTGAGAATGAGAATTTGTGTGTTTTTTGTCCTTTGTTTTCGGTGGCAATCAATTCAACGGGCATCGAGGAGATTCCTTTCGTGACTGCACCAATCAATGCCTTCACCTATCATTTGTAATCACCTTTAATTCTTATTAGGTGCCCTCCTTCGTAGGCAGTTTTCAAGTCCAAGACAATCATCTGATTTGGAAGTAATCTCACGTTGGTTCATGCGGGCCGTTCGTAAACAGATAAGTTGTGAGTGTGCTGTTCGTAAAAACACTATTAAGAGGGATTATTAATTAATAGAAGACGAGTTAATTAATTTTAGACACGAAAAATCATTTTGAACTAGTTCTGAGGCGCCAAGTATTGAAAATAGACTATATCGGCTGTTTTTTTCTCACAAATTGATAAATATCATTTAAACTATGACGTACGTGTGCTGTTAAATCAACAGAATTGCAGTCATTGTTTAATTGCACTCATTATATCAGTTTTTCGTAAGAGTGACCTATATTTCTCCACAATCGATCCATAATTCTTCTGGTGGTAGTCCTCCTCTGCGATAGAAGCATGCATACAATCTTATATTTTCAATTTCGTTGAAAACTTAATTCGTAAAGACTTTTTTTATCTTTCCATCGTCATTTGAAGGAGTGGGCTTAGTGGTACAATTAAAGGAAATCATATCGGAATAACATACTTGTGCACTTGACGTCTCGATGCGACCTCCTCAAGGAGTTTTGTTCCTTGGTTGCCGAAAGCAGAATGTTTCTTTTTTTTATGCACGTGAACTTGATCGAGCCCTTTTTCTGCCCCGCTGTGAATACGTGAGTCCATTCATTCGTCTTCGAGTTCTCGATCGCCTTTGGTCAAGCATATTTCTTCTATTAACTTCTTTTAATCGGCACAAGAGAAAGTTAAGGGCGCCCTCGGGCAACTCCTTTAAATTATTTTGCCATCTCCTTTTTTTAATTCTTGTTACGTGCCGTGCACCTTCGTAGCCAAGTTTTTGAAGTCCAAGAACATCTGATTTGTAAGTCGTTCATCACGCTCTGGTTTTATGTGGAGAACAACTGGATTAATTATGCTTACACTAAAACGTAACAGGTAGAATTTCCTGGTATAGGCACGTAGTCGAAAACTTATGATGACACATTTTCATGTGAGAACCGTGAAAATTACATCATCACTGCGTGGAGATTCAATTCGTAATGCACAAAATGGTTACCGGTATTTACAGGGTTCGTCCGGAAAATAAGTGTACTGAGCTCAGGAAAAAAATGTATGACACTTTTACATATCTTAGGCTCAAAATAGGACCCTTGTGAGTCGATACACTAGTTCCAGCGGCGTTCCAATTCCTGGAACGCTCCCGCGAAGGCATCATCGGGAACCTCTCGAAGACACGTCGTCACGGCCTCTTTAACGGCGTCCAAAGTCCCGTATCGCGTTCCTTTCAAACTCCTCTTTATCCTCGGGAACAGAAAGAAGTCCGGTGGTGCCAAGCCCGAGCTGTAGGGCGGGTGCGGCAGCGTTGCCACGCCGTGCTTGGCCAAGAAGTCCGACGCGACAAGCGCGGTTTGAGACGGCGCATTGTCTTGACTCAGCCGCCAGATGTTTTTGATCGCTGGCCGGACGCGGGCGACTCGTTTTCGAAGCCTGTCGAGCACTTGGACGTAAAATGCAGCATTTACAGTATGTCGTTCAGGTACAAATTCGTAGTGGACGACTCCCCTTTTGTCAAAAAAGACGATGAGCTTATTATACTTATTTTCCGGACGAACCCTGTAATTATGGAGATGTATAGCTGTCCATAAAATAGCAACGTTGCATTGATCGACTGAAATGAAAAATTGCAGATTTTTCCAGTCGAGTTGTTTACGATTATAAAGCCCAACGTTTTAATTCTTTGGGGAATCTGTTGGCTATAAGGGTTTGCTTAAAGTAAAGTTAAAGCCAAGTCCAGCTCCCCTGTCCGAAATCACATATTTTTTCCCCCCCAAAGGCTCCGTCATACCCATCGCCGCCCAAGTATCAATTTCTTCTGTTCCGGTCTTGTAAATCCGTGAAAGTGATCGGTTTTTCGTATCTTTGTGTCCTGTTATCTCTTTCCCTTATCTCTTGATTATAGTCCACCCTACTCTCGTAATGAGAGCCTGGAATAGTTTTCTCAAAAATACCGAAAAATAATACATTCCTCCCCTTCGCCTATCTAGTAATTACGGCTTAGTCGAAAGGGTCTTCGTTCGTGAACTCCGTAATTACCAGATATGCTACTTGTTTAGAAGTTTTTTTTTTTAATGGTTACATTCTTCACCGTGTTCGTTAGTAGTCTGATCTCACATAAGTGGTCACATTCATGGGCTCCCATCAACTTTCACAGCGGACCAGAGTATTCATATTTATTGTAATATTTCTCCCCGTAATAGTCTTTCAATTGTAAATGTCTTAATTCACTTTGGAACGATTTACTTGGTCGTGGTTCCATCATCCTTTTGTGTTTCAATTTCATGTAAAAATTACATCAGCACTGCATACCTGCAGAAGTTTTAATAAGGATGTCACGGTATTTCTTATTATACGAAGATTAGCAATAAAACGATGTTAACTCGATGTTAATCCAAAAACCTGCCTTAAAACGTTAGACTACCAAATAATAATAATAATTCTAACCACAATATTCCCGTCTCGTAATCCGTGCATGTAAACGTCACTTTTTTTGTGAATAATCTTTCTTTTATGACGTCTTATTGTTACATTCACCTTTTTAACAGTGTTGTCAATTGGAAGTGCTTTATATTATTATATGTATCTCGTTGGAGTTGTGCTCACCTCGGCGATGATATTGAAAGCGTGTACTTGGACCTGTCGTACTACGGTCGGAAAAAATGAGAGAAATCAATCGCAGCAATGGTACAAGTAGGATGTATTTTAAGTGTTGATATCATTTAAATATTTCATTTATATTTAAGTTCTCCTGAAACATTTACGTATTGATATGAAGTCAGTATGGCTTCTGGATGATCAAGAATTGCTTATCCCGTTATTCAGTCAGTTAAAAACATTGCCGAGCTTATTAGAAAATCAGTGTGTTAGGAATGGGATAAGAATCATTTCAAGCAAGGTTTTTGAGTCAGAGGGAAGCAAAGTTAAACTTTATAATTTGGAATGTATGGAACTAGAGTATGTGGAACAGTTAACGTATCTCGGAAGTGTTATCTACCAAAATGGTCAAAGAAGTATTGTGTTAGGCCTAGAATATTTTACAAGGAGGAAGGAATTGTTTACAGAGAGGTGAGTGAGTAAGGATGTTAGGAAACGGCTCGGCATATCTTTGATATGGAGCGTGAATTTGTACTGCGCGGAAACATGGTGGTTGAAGCAGGATGGTAAAAGTAGATTGTAGGCTTTTGAAATGTGGGTATGGAGAAGGTGAAGTGGAGAGAAGGGAAAGTAAACGAGGAATTGCTAGGTATGGTGGGGGAGGAGAGAATATAATTGGGAGATAGCCGAAGGAGACAGAAAAGATGGATTCGTAGCTTTTTGATGGGGGAATGGGATGTTGAAGACGGTGATAGAGGAGAGGACTTAAGGTAAGCGAGGAAGATACAGAAGTGGGATAGGGATGTTGTACGGAATGAAGGGAAGTAGAATTTATACGGAATTGGAAAAGGGTTTATTGTAGTGTGGGGTGTCTTATTTGGGTGAGAGTTGGATATGCCACCGAATTCAGGGCGTGACTGCCCAAAAACCTCTCTCAATGCGGTAGACGACAAAATAAATAATCATACCGACCGTTGGTGCTTTAAATACGAGCAGCAGTGGAATGTTGACCTAGTTACAATAAGTGGCCCTGTTTGGAATTTCTACCCAACAGCCAGATCTCATAAATGGCCCCTGAGATAGTAGTTGTAGCGTGTTGCACTGGAAAAGAAGTCCGATAAAATGAGGTGGGGGCACGAGAGTGAAAGTTCTCTAAATCGAAGACATCGAAATTCTCTCCGTGAAGCGTTATCTTACGTACTGGAGTTGTAGTGAAGTAATAAAAACATATTCGCGTAGTATTTTAACAACATTTTACTGCTGGGTTCTCCTTTTACGACATAGGGTATATTTATGAGAATTGAATGATTACTTGTTGATGTTTTTGTCGGGCATAACCGGTCGTGAAAATTTTTATCGATTTCTTTTTGTCGTCTGATTTTCATACATTAATGTTATGAACCACACACCACCCAAGTTCAAGTTTGTTTTTTGTTTGTCCTCGGGTATAAACATTGCTAACATTGTAAACATCCAGGCCTAGCTTATCTATAAATATCGTAGACCTCACACTAAAATGAAACATTCTTTACCCCCCTCATCATCGATCTCCCTTCATTACGTTAAACACAGTACCTAATTATTCTTCCCTTCTCATTTGATATCGAGTTAATTTTTGCCTTTTTGGCGTTAATAGTTAATCGCATAGGAGATGATTTCAAATACTCATTCTTTCCCAGAACAATCAGAAATCATAATAGTAAGAAACGGAAGTCCCTTTAGAAATATTAAAAACATTTAAGCTACAAGTCGGAACAAAATTAAAAATTGCAAAGATAGTAGGTTTAAATGTAGGTGCGTGTGTATGTTTGTCGGTAGTTTGTGGATTCGCATGTGTGTGGGGTAAAAGGGTTCTTGCATGAATGTTTACCATGTTTGGTGTGTGGACTATAAATTTGTGGCTTCTGCATGCGGTTTTTTCTTTCTTTCTAAATTACGGGTGGTGCCCTAACACCCCCCGCCACACGCCCTTGCGGCGGCTTACGGAGTATTGAGTAGATGTAATTAGAATTGGTAGTGCATATATTTGTCGACATCCTGTATGTTATTCTTTTTATTTAATACACCAAGCTTTTTTACTGTTCTAAACAGCATGATTTGAGTATGCGTATCCTTTTAATGAATATTGTTGCATGTAAGTATCCTCTTTCGCGTGATTAAATGTTTTCGAATGCTTGATCAAACTGATATTTGTGTATAGGAAATAGGATTGCGTTTTTGCATGCATGGCTGGTGACTTAACACCCCCCGCCACACACAGTTGCGGCGGTTTGCGTGGTATTGTGTAGGTATAGATTGGTTACTTGGGAAACTATGAAGGATTTGGGCAGTAGTTTAGATCATTTAAGAGGGCCCTTTCCCGTATTCATATTATTATTTGTTGTAGTTAATGATATGTGTTAAATTATTATTAAAAATTAATTATACGTATTAAAATTATTGGTTGTAGTTAAGCGTATGTACTTGCATGCTTTTGGAGTGAAGGGAGGTAGATGTGTGTTTGCATGCGCGTCGAATGATGGGATGTTACGATGAATGTGTGCACTGCTGTGGATTGGGGTTTGCATGTGTGTGTTGGTTTTGAATGCGGTATTTCCTTTTTCCTTTTTTGGGTGGTGACCTAACACCCCCCGCCACACGCCCTTGCGGCGGCTTGCAGGGTATTATGTAGATGTAGATGTATTCTAAAATATTTCCGTCAAATTTTACTTTGTCTATATGGCGCATTAATGTGTTTGTTTTAATTTATTATATTTGTTGAATGTTGGCAAGGCAGGTCAAGGTGAAGTGAGTGTATGCTGGCTGTGTTTTCTTGTCATTAGGCCGTCTAAGATGAATTGGAGAAGAAATTAAATGGTTGCAATGAGAACTGGATTTATTCCGCAAATTTCGTGAAAAACTTGGAAACTGCAGAGTCGTTAGTCATCAAGTGTTTTTTTTAGGTTTTGATAGAAATCTGTGAAGTGTAGTTCTTTTTATTTCATTCGCCATGAGATTTCACGAGGTTCAGGCAAGAACTGTCAAATTTAGAAAATTAATGTATCATATATATTTCGAATTCGACTCTCCAAAATGTTACTTCGCTTACGCAATGATCACGTTTTCCTTAATACGTGGGAAAAACACGGGTCTTCGCCAAAAAAAAATAGAACAACGCGACGCGTGGAGTTTGGAACGAAGACTTCTCGGTGCATATCCCTCCGCATTCCTCTCTCCCGTTTTGGGCATTATTCCCTCGACTGTGGCAATGAGACAAGAGCGAGCCCGAAGCATGGAGTTTTAAGTCAGCGCTAAGGTGGAGAAGAGAAACTTGGGAGTGTGACGTTCGAGCTTAAATGGAGTCAAGGTCCCTCTCCCATTACCCATTGTTGTGGCCCAAGCCGCGGCGGCGCGGCGTTGCGGCCCTCGTGAGCCTCGTTCTGATCTCCTCCCCCTCTCGTTACAACCCCCGCCCCCAACTCTTTTCCCAAACTCCATTCTCTCTCAAAACGCCTCAGAACGAGGTAAGAGTCCGGTTAGCCAAACCGCGGACCACTCAAGGAAAAAAAATGTTGCGAATCATTCGCAATCCCCCCCTCTCAACTTTACCGAAGAAGATGCGAGCTTCATTTTTTTTATTCCGCTCGGATTTCCTTGCGAGGGGGTGGTTTTGCTGATTTGATCGGATTGTTTCGTTCTTGATTGGCGCGTGTTGTTCTCATTTGTTTTTTTTTCTCTCCACCCCTGCCCCTTAATAGCTGTAGACGTGTCGTAGGAGCCCAAGCGGTTTCGGATTGGCATTTCGAGATTTGATTTCCAACTTTCGTCATGAGCGCGCAAGGGGGGAAAAAACATTCTTCGGCATTGTTTGTCGGCGACGTTCGGGAACGCGTTCTTGATGGCGAATAAAATGTATCCTTGCCGATTAATTTTCTTGGCCAGGAATGGAATGCATTGGTTTGTTAATTTGTTGGTTAAGGTGAGGAGAATATCTCACCTACATCTGCATAAAACCCCGCAAGTCGCGCGAAGGGCGTGTGGCGGGGGATGTTCGGTCACCACCCGTAAAAGGGAACAGAACCGCATTCAAAACCAACATATCCATGCAAATCCATACCCACAGTGGCGCATACATTCATACAAAAATCCTTTCATTTTACAGCAAGCAAAGGCGATCTGAAAAGTTTTCGACCTACATCTACATCTACTCAATACCTCGCAAGCCGCCGCAAGGGAGTGTGGCGGGGGGTGTCAGGGCACCACCCGTAAATTAGGAAAAAACCGCATGTAGAAGCCACAAATTTATAGCCCACAAACCAAACATGGTAAACATTCATGCACGAACCCTTTCGCCCCAACCCTTTCACACGCATGCAAACCCACAAACTACCAACAAACATGCACATGCACTTGAATGCATGCATTTGAATTTTTAATTTTGTTCCGACTTGTAACTTTAATGTTTTTAATATTTCTAAATGGACTTCGGATTCTTACTATTATGATTTCTGATTGTAATGTTCAATGGAAATATTGTCGGTTTGGATTTGGTGGGGCTTTAAGCAAAATAACACCTCTTTAACTTTCTCATTACATTACATTTAACACAAACATCTAACAAAGATACGTGGCATTTTTTCTGAAATTTTCTGAGTCAGTAACTTGTAAGACCAACCACGTACACATCTACCTCCTTACGTTCTACACGCATGCAATTACATATACTATCATCTAACAAATAATTGCCCCTTAGGATGCAGTAAGAAATTAATCCTATATCGTGCAAGCGAGAATTATGGTAAGTGGGAAGGCAAAATTCCACTACCACATGGACTCATCTCGTGGCTATCAGCAATTTCATCAAATTCTGATATTCTGCTTCCAACCCATCTTTCCTGTTTTATTCTTATGTTTTTTTGACTGCTTATTCTTCTTTGAAGTTGTCATATGTGGTTGATTCTTCCAAATGATCATGTTTAAATCAGCTTCAAAAGCCGTCCAACATACACGTATAATGTCTTGGAGCTTTCCACTTAACGGAGTTTCTGTGAAGAACGGAGCACCACAGTCGAAGGGATGCAACCAGAATGGAATGTTGAACGCTGGTCCGGTTCCTTTCGACTACGTCGTGAGTCACCAAGGTTACTGTGGGAGGAAGAGCAGTGCAGGCACACCTCCGAAATTGATACTCGTCGTCTTTCACGTTGTGGTCCATTCCCTAGGACTCGAGAGGTAGTTCGGTGTAAAATTGAGATTGAGCTTCTCCTAGTCCAGCATTAGGTAACCTCGAAGCGTATAGGATAGTCAAGAGAAATGTTTTAACAATACAATCTCCATCGTTAACTCTAGGAGAAATGAACATGTTTCAAACTGCATATCCCTACAGTCCAGCATTAGGTAACCTCGAAGCGTGGATAGTCAAGACAAATGTTTTAACAATACAATCTCCGTCGTTAACTCTAGGAGAAATGAACATGTTTCAAACTGCATTGCCTACAGTCCAGCATTAGGTAACCTCGAAGCGTATAGGATAGTCGAGAGAAATGTTTCAGCAATACAATCTCCATCGTTAACTCTAGGAGAAATGAACATGTTTCAAACTGCATTGCCTACCACTGACGCAATGCTTGAGTCAGTAACAGGGAAACTTGTACCACATTCATATCACAATGAGCTAAGCATAAAAAAATTAAATGACATTTTCGCGCAAAATAAATTAAGGACGGACTAAGAACGAAATTAATAATGAACAGCCCTGACATATTCTGTCCTAGCATCTGGGAAAGGTATAACAGAATACCGATACATTGCTGGCGACATTTTTATTTTCGAGATCGCAGTGGTTCGTCAACGGAATTCACAACTAAGGTCCTCTGTTGCTTTTTTAGGTAATCATTATTGCTTAAGATGTCACAGTTTAGGACGAATGCTCCCTAATTGCCTTCGTGTCGCCACTTTAGGATTGCGTCATCCTCGAGTGATTTTTAAATGTTTAGATAAGAAAAAAGTCACTAGGACCTGAAAAAACGAGTGACTTGATGAATAAATCGTTTATTGTGATCGTCTAGGAGAAATATGTCACCCATAGATGCCATCGTTAATGTATGCTTAGCCTGCATTATGTACGTTATAAGACTTCATTTACCAATGTATTGTAACTTGTAGTTAAGAAAAACATATTTTCTTTCACTTGGTCACGACTGAAATTCCGGTTCCTAGCCCTCCTTGCACACTTTGGGGCACTCCAGCCCTTGGTCTTCCGCCATTATTAGCCCTTGCTTACTTTCCCTTCGAACTGTAGACAACTGTATTAGCTTTGGCCCTGGAGGGGGGGGGTTTAAAAAATAAATCCTCCCCTCTCCTTCCGTAATTATCAGTGGATTAAGTAACAACTTTCCCCTTCACATTTCAAGTGTGACGGCAAGGTTGCGTTCGCCGGTCGAGTGCTTCGGCGCTCCGTGCCAGCGGGTATTTATTTATTTAGTCACCGCAGGTAGGCTGGCCGGGGCAGGTGTGTGCGTAAAACGGCGGCGGCCGCCGCGATGCTCAATGCGAGTGTGGGTGCTGGTTCCGATTGTGAAGGGGCCAGTTTGGCGATCACTTCTGCCACATTTCGTCGTTGTTTCGCGTGGAGTGGTCTCAATTATCGTCCCTCGTTATCTCAGGTCGAAATTTTTCCGTCTCATTTCGATTTTTGAACAAAATACGGGCGCTCATGTGGGCGACGATTTCGAATTTAACGTATTCCAAGTCGGAGGCTATTAACAACTTGGTCATATTCTGTTCATCATCATCAATCAGTATTGCATTCCGTGGATCATGTACGTCTACGTGATACCCTGTGGGCCACCGGCATGGTGTGTGGCGGGGCGCGCATGCATAGTACGCAATGAGTTGCAATCGCGTCCGGCTAAAGTGACTGGCAGGTGTTGGTACAGCACCAGAAATGCAACTTTAAATTTTTGTTTTGCATGCGTGTTGGTGGAAACAAATTTTCTGAACGGTACAAATATTGGAGATGTTGCCAACATCAAATACATCTACTTAATACCCCACAAGCCGCCGCAAGGGCGTGTGGCGGGGGGTGTTAGGGCACCACCCGTAATTAAGAAAAAACGCAAGCAAAAACCACAAATTTATACAGTCCACAAGCAAAACTACATTCATGCAAAAACCCTTACACCCATTACACATGCAAAACTACACAAAATACATACACTACGGCATCCCAAGTGAGAAATATATATATATCTATGCGTGCGAGACGACCTACCATTAACTAGGAGAACAATAAAATGAAGGCTAGACGAATCAGTGGCAGCGTAATAGGTTACCTAGATAAAAAAAAGTGTTAATCTAAATTGAAAACACATATGAATGGGCATCTGTCGATGATTAGTCTTATCGAGAAATTCCCTTCGAAACATTACTGAAAAGTAAAAAAAAAGCTCGATAAAACGTTCTTTTGCTACCCAATTTATAAGTTGTCCAGGGACGTCTCGGGGAAAGTTTTTGGACTTTACCATAAAATGTTTTTTCCCTCCCTTCTGGGTCGACGGAGACCTATGGCCAACCCCCCCCCCCCAATTTCCGTATCCGCCTCAGGGTCCTACCGATTTCTCCCTCTTTATCACCGAGCGTCCCATCCGCCAGCTAGAGACGCTTGTTGTTCCGTTGTCATGCAGTGGACGTGTCCGTGCTATCTCCACCGAGGGTTGGAAATTCCTCCGTCCCTTTGCCGGTGACGGGGCGGTCTTAGGTCACTTCGTTCCGCGGGAGGGAGAGGAGGAGACCTGTTCGGGGTGGCATCTCCTCCATTTCTGGAATGCGGTCCCCCCCCCCCCTCTTATCTCATTTCTCCTTTCCCGACCGTCTCCCGTCCCACGGGCCCGATTCCACTCGCTCTCCCGACCACCGCATCACATTTTGAAAGCCCCTGCCTGACTAACCGTCCTCCCTTCCCCCTTCTTCCCGTACCCCTTTCCTTCTTTTGTCGCGCAGCGTATGACCAACTCCAACGAGGTCTCGTCTTGTTTGGTCAAATCCAAAGGGTGTCTCCCTCTCTACGCGAGTGGACGAAGTTCGTTTGGACTCGTCCGGGTTGGGGCGTCGTCAGGTAGGGTTCGGTTCGCGCCGTCGCCGGGAATCCCTATGCCTAGATACGTTCTGGAACTACTAGGTGGGCTAACTACTACGGCTGGAGTCCCCTCTCTCCTATCGTGAAGGGAATAAGGGGGTCGCGTTGGACTTTCAGCCAGGTAAAAAGACTTCAATACGCTCGTGACACGGAGGAGGGAATTATCAGGGCCCCACAGATTATTCATCTTCATCTGCACAATTCCTCGCAAGCTGTTGTCGTGCACTAACCCACACGTGCACAAATAAGAGTTTCGATACTGATATATCGATATAGCAGACCAGCCATGTGAAAAAAATTAAAAAAACTCGGGTACACTTTAACATGGGGTGCAGTTAGTTATGTGTGGTTCGGAAACTTACTTGTGAAGACGAGATGATTAGCGTAGATTGAGATATGAGTGTGGAAAATAAAGAAGAGAATAAGATGGACGTGAGGAGAAATCAACGATGAAATTCTACGCATTGGGAAGGGGAAACTCCTATTGGTAGGAATTCGGAGAACGCAACTGGACGCAGAAGATGCTGAGAGGCATGATGGATGTTGAATACGGTGTTAGAGATGCTGAGAAAGGGAATTCAGAGAGGAAGTAAAATATTAGGAATTTTGGATGGCATTAAGGGAGGCAGGAAGTATTCATAGCAAAATGATTCTTAAATAATAAATTATATATAATTAATAATAAATTATAATTGCAATGCACTCAGATACAGGTGTATTATGATACTCTTTCTTCCCTCTTGCCCAAATCGTTTTGACCTTAGGAATAATATCTTGTGCCCCGAGCAAAATGCTCGAAAGTGTCGAATCGTAAGATGGCATCTCAATTTCGATTACATCACGTTCAGAGAAGGTACATGATAAAAGGGGGGATGAAATCAATCCCCCCTGCCGATTAACGCCCATTGGCGGTTCGCAGCGTATGACCTTAAATTTATAAGTGCTGCAGCCCTTCCAAATTTGGAAAAAGTAATATGCTGTTCTGAAAATTGTCGACAGCATCCTTGGCTTCACAACTTTGAAATCTCGACTTAAATATTAAGTTACAGTTTAGCCAAGCAGGTAAATATTTCTCTCGTCTAGTTTTAATAATCGAAGATGGTGGCTCTTTTTTTCAGAAAAATATAATTAAAAACATGCACAGACAAGATGCCATAAAAAGTTTTTGAATCCAAAATGGTGACAGCGAAGTTCTTGTTTGTGTTCTCCCGAGTTTCTGGCGAATACAAATGTATTTTTTCACTTTCGTCTGACTCGAAGGCGTAGTGGTTTCCCCTTTGACTATTTTAAAGAGAGCCATCTCCTCCGAGGTAATGGAGAACCTTTTTGGTTCATCGAACCCCTGGAAATTTGCTGACAAGCGGATGAGAGGACTTTGCCTTCTCACTTCCTCTGCGCGCAGAAGTCGTCTCAGCTTTGAATTTCATGTCGCGAAATGGTTTCTGCTAAAGTTGCTGAGATGAGCGTATCCATTCACTCATCTTGTTTCCATTGACGTATTTTTCTCCAGCTTGCAACAGTATGTCCAACCGCAAAAAATCGCCTTCCTGATCAAAATGTGACTTCGCGAACTCACTCAGTCAGAGTTCACCAAATAGAACCCATCAAGAAACTTATCTCGCAAAACCCAGTACCCCAGACTTAGAGCTATACTTTCGCGCATTGATTTATTCATTTAAATGAGGATCACAGCAGGGTTTCTGAAACCTCAATCCAGGCTAAGTTCGTAAGTTCCATTTTACGTAAACTGTGATGGAAATGGAAACTCTGGTTACAAAATCATCATTGGATTTTTTTGTAAGATAAAAGACTTGACCCTCTACATCTACACAATACTTTACAATCTGGTGCAATAAGTGTGACAGGGCAGTTCTACAATACCAACTAGTAATGCATGAATGTGTACTTAAGCATGCATGTGAATATGTATATGTGTGGAGGTTATGGCACCAGCCACATAAGCGAAAATATTTGTTCATCCATGAATTTAAATATAAATTTGCTCATTTATGCAAACACATACACACATACATGCCAATATGATTCATGCAGTAATGGGTTGTATGACCAAGCCGTTAACCTCTGCTCTTTACTGAAAGATTCGAGTTCTAATGTTCGAGTTTTTTGTACGACGCGTATAGGTCTAATGCGTCTCGTCCGTTCGTATATCCAGTTATTTAGGGCATGGAGGTTCTCATCCAATTATTATTTTCGTAATTATCGCTCATAAATGCAGCAGCTCTTATTTCTCGATCGTCCCCGGAAGCATTACGGGTCAACTTACGCGTCTTTGCTTTTCATTTCCTTTTGGAACCTTATGCGTGTAGGGGAGTTGGATCGTCGGTCGGGGTTGTTAATGTTTCCCGGAATCGGTCTTGATAAAACGTGGGCTTGGGCATTACTCGGAAGGGGAACTGCTCGGTTCTGTCGTTTGGCTTTATTACAGAGTTATCCCGTGTTTCAGAGTACCTTTTTTTTATGTCGATTACTAAGATATACTGAGAATAACATTCCCCACGCGGAAGTAAAAGCCCTGGCAAAATTTCCTAGAATTTCGTCTCGTGCGCCTTTGTTTTTCGAGATACGTTTCTAATGTTTGAAAAGTGAGGATTCGAAAAATGCGGCCAGCGGTTTAACAAATGCGTTATTCATTTCTGCGAGCGTATGATTACGTCATTTCGCGAAGGACTTCGTTGTATTAATCGCCCTAGCGGATCGAACTTCCCCTAATTTGTAAAGCGTTTAAAACCACTAACTCGGTATCAGAGTTTGTTGAGGCGAATATATGTATATATTTTCCCTCGGTCTTTAACCACCATCAAGAGATGTCACTCCGAAGCTTGGTTGAATAGATTGAGGGTAGATCTCACCCAGTACAAAACCCAACGGCGTGTGAAATTCACACATCTGGGTGGGGGAAGGGGTTGGGATTTTCCCACTACCTCTGATTTTCCCTCTGCCCAAGTACAAGGGTAGTCTGAAAATTTTCCGACTCATAAAATTTCAGAAAAAAAAGTCTTGTATCTTTGTTAGGTCGGAAACTTTTCAGACCACCCACGTATGTATTTGAATGAAGTGTGCGAATTAATAATAATAATAATATTACTGCATGTATGTCAGCTATCATGACACCTCCCGCCACACGTCCTTGCTGCAAATTCCGGGGTATTGTCTGAATTAAGATTTTAAAGTTTTTAGGGCACACTAACTGACTTTTTGGGGGTATTCGTCGGGGATTGTTTCACGGGACAGTCATACACGACCGCCTATTTCCGGGAACGTTTTTGCCACCCCTCTAGCTAGCTTACCCTTTTTTTTTTTTGAAGTCCCGTTGCCAGGAATTTCCTTCCCGACGGGCAGACGCAACCCTCCCTCCCCCCTCCACACACACGCAGCATTGTTCGATTCACGTCGAAGCACGTGAGATGTGATTTTGACCGCCAAGTTTGATCGAGGATTGATAATTCACGTACGATCACATTTCCTGTCGTAGGGACAGTGAGAAAATGTTTTCTATTAAATCTTCGGTGAGCTTTTCTAGTAAATTATCTTACTCGGTAATTCTTCATTTGAATTTAACCAACCATTAAAATTGGTGCTCACTCTTTAAATGTATTAACTTTGTGTGTTTTTGATTATTTCATAACCAAATGACTTTCAAACGCGTGGTGGTCATGAGTACCAATCCATTCAGAAATCGCCTTTCTTGAACTCCTCGTTGGGTTAAGAATATCACTCGGCGCTGTATTTGACATTAAATTTCGCCATCGCTAAGTTAATTTTAAGTTTCCTTTTTTGTTTTTAATGTTTTAATTTGATTTTGACCGGGTGCATTAATGAAATTAATTACGATGTAGCTTTCACAGTGACGAACACAGGGGCCGCTAGTGGTGTTCACGGAGCTCCATTGATAAAAGCGAATATTTCATCTCTGAAACTCGGGGTGCTAATGCTGTCAGCGCGCGCTACACTACCTTGAGTCGGCTTAAAACATCCCACACGCATGGTAATTTACGAACAGCCAATTATTTTAAAAGCCCTCACTCGAACACCCCCGCTCCAGACCTCCACAACCTCCCCTACCTCCCTTTCTCTCCTTCTCTCTCCCCACCACAATCTGGCGTCGTCTCTACCCCTGTTAGCTCGCATCGCATTCATTTATTCCAATGGCATCCTTGTTTGATCCTTACCGATGGCAGGAAAATATGGACAAAGGCGGTGAAATGGCTCCGAAGCCCGATGGGGGTTCGGAGCGTTCGAGGATGGAGGGGGTGGTGGCGGTTGGCATTAAGAGGGATGCCGTATGAATAAGCAACCCCTCCTCCCCCACCCACCTTAACCCCAACCTCCCTACAGTCTCCTCCCCAAACCCTTCTCTCCCTTCCCTCCTTCGAAACTACGTATTGGGCTCGGAGCCTGACTCTCTCTGCCTCCGCTGGCCGCCTATTCAGGCGGGCGGCGAAGGGTATATCGCCGGGATTTTGTATAGCCGAGACCACAACAAAGGGAGCACATTTGCCATCCCTTAAATAAACTTCCGCGTTTCTGGGGGGGTGGGCGTGGGTGTACAGGGGAATGGAAGGGGGGATCTCTTACCCTCCTCGTTGCAGGGGAAGGAGATAAACGTTGAGAAGGAAGGGGTGGGTAGGTGGTGTTTAGGAAGCGCGTTGTTGGCGGGAAGGAGGAGAGGAATGGATGGATGGTGGTTTGTGAACCGAATGGAGCAAGCAGCCGTGCGCCTCTTAACCCGAGCGCACGCCAAACGGCGTTGCTATTTTAAGGGTTGCTGCAAACCCTTCATTTCGTGGTGGTAGAGCCGGAGGAATACCTTCTTAAAAACCTGCTGTGATTCTCTGGTTTTTGGGAGTGTCGTGCGCAGTGAAAATTCTTCGGAACGTATTGTTATCCTAGTCCGCTACTTTCCGATGAGTAAAGTATTATGCACGTGTGTATGGACGTGGGTAGGTCTTTTAAGCGTGATTAGTGTATTTACTATATATGTGGATGTGAAAAATACCATAGTGCTATTGTTAAACGAATCTCTCTGGTCATTAATTCGGTGGGATATTTTTTGCAAATTATCATCATTACTCTAAAACCTTGTAAGACAACGCAAGTGCACTAATACGATTCTCACACTGGTTTTCGGTGTTAAATAACCCCATTACGTCAATATCAACGAATCAAGGCCCGCGTTTTGTTACAATTTTTTGTGCATGTGTGCAGTTTAATAAATATAAGTTTGCGATGATAATAATGGACTCTTCTTCATCTACATCTACTCAGTACCTCAAAAGACCTTAGTGAGGGAATGTGGCGGAAGGGTATAGTAGAGCTGTAGCCAATCATGCGCAACACTTAAGTTTCTACATTAATGAGTACATAAATAGCTCATATGCGAAAACACACGCATTAACAGACTGAATCCTTAGTTGTTTATCTTAATGCAATCAGTGTTTCCTTATCTCAAGGCATCGGACATAAACATTTTTAGCCAATGGAAATGCTGATGCTAGGGGGAATGTTTATGTAAGAAACACATTTTGTCTCGGCTAATTTCGTAAATTTACAACTATTATTATCATATCCTTCTAATTTGAGAATATTTCTTCCGCACGCCTGAGACATTCAAGGGGATTTAAATCCATATTCCCTGTAATAGATCTGATACGATCTACAAACGAAATGGCAAGTCGACCAACCTTAGTGAGAGTGAGATCATCATCAGCTGATCTGTTGTTTATGTCCCCGTATTTTAATACCAAGCCATCCTCCGTGATCGGAAACGTTTGGAAAAAATAACAATAATGAAAATGTTTTAATGACGAGTCCGGACATCCGGTCCGTTTTCCATTCTGCATCCTTACGGTTATCGCCTCCTCTCCTCCACCCCGTTTGCATTCCACGGTAGATGCATACCCTTAAGGGTTCAACAGAAAATTATTAAGGCAGGGTGCCTCACACACTGAAGAATCGCAGTGGAAAGCAAACCCCCCCCTCCTCAAACTCCGTTTCGACCTCTTCCCCCCCCCCCCCCCCCACATTACCCTTGCTTGGTTCCCCATTCCTCCACGCCCGCGTCTTCCGACGCCACCAGTCTTCGATCGAACTCTTCGCACGTCCCTTTTTCCGTCTTTTATATTTTTTTCTCCCTCCCCTCCCCCCCCCCACACCTCTTCTCCGTCGCTGGTTAGGGGAGGGGTGGGGTTTGGGAGCCCTCCTCCCATTGGCCATCCACGCCTTCTTTACGCGCGTCACGTGACGACGGCTCCCCTCCCCCCCCAACCCACCCCACTGCCTCCTCTCCAGTCTCTCGTCCCTTCGCCTCGCTCTCGCTCCCTTCCCGTGTTCAATATTTGGGTGCGGAGGCCGGAGGGGGATGGATGATGGGGTGGGGGAAGAGGGGTTGTGGGAGGGTGGGTTCTATTTTTTTTATTTTCTCCTCCTCTCTCTCTTTTTCAAGTGGGTGGGATGAGTGGGGATCCTTTTAAAGCTTCCTTCCCTCCCTCCCTCGGAGACCATCCACCTCCGCCTACTCTCCGGGCTACTAACAGCTGCATCCTTCTCCCTTCCCCTCACCCCTGCCATTCTTCGGTTTGCTCTGCACATTCCCACCGCTCGCTCTCCCCCCATTCCCTCCCTCCACAACTCCCCCCCCCCTTTGGAACCCTTCCTCCACCTCTTGAATTCCCCTCCCAACACTCGTCCGAATAATTCTTCCTCTCATTCCACCGAAATGCCTGACCCGATCACTGTTTTAAGCAGTGCGCACTCGAATGGTTTTGGCGGACGAGGGGAGAGTGTGTCTGTATGTGTGTGTGTGTGTTGGTAGGAGGGGAAAGAGAGGGAAAAAAAACATGGATGATAATGGGAGTGACGGGGGTGAGGGAGGAAGGGGTTGAGGGAAGGGCTTCGTTTTGTTACGTCTCCCTATGCGTGCATCCATTCGGGGCGGCTCTCATCCGTCGGTTGTTTTTTTTTCGGTTTTTTTCCGCCTTATTTTTTCGGTTCTCCGGAGTGTGTGTGTGTTTTTTTCGATCACGTGACCCATGTGAGAAATGAGGAAGTGCACTGGAGGTGAAGACACTATACGTAACGTGTCTCTGGGGGGAAATGAAAGCGGCAGATGGGTGGTTTTTTGGTGGACAACGAGAAGACGAGAGAATTCACGTGATTCGCGAAGGGAAGTTGAGGCTTGGGAGGGGGTGACCGAGCAAGGTGAAGATCGAGGGACTTGAGGGCGAAATCAAGTAGTTGAGTGAAAGGATTAAATCGTCCACAGAAAGTATAGCGGTCCTTGGAAGAATGGATAATATAGAATCGGGAAGAAGTTTTTAGGGTCACCTTAGTTTTGATAAGGGTATAATTGTGTTGTGTGTGTGTATCAATTTACTCTTCCTAGTCATCAGCGGGAGAGTTGACCCTGTATTCGGGGCACAAATCTTTATTCTATAATTTCTCGTTTTTGTTCATCTGTTCGTAATCGGAATGCAACTTTAAAATAGGTTTAAAACATCTTCGTTAGTTTCCGGATCCAATATGTCTTGCCTCTGAGGACGCTTTCCAGCATTCCTTTACAGGTGGTATTCTTAAAAGGGCGGTATTTCATCTCTGGTACCATTTTAGGGCATTGGGGCCTCATCTGGTGTTTGTTTTCCTCTGTTACATTGTGGACTTCACATCTACATAATACCCCGCAAGCCGCCGCAAGGGCGTGTGGCAGGGGGTGTTAGGTCACCACCCAAAAAAAGAGGAATAAAGAAAATCCGCATTCAAACCCAACACATGCATGCAAAACCCAAATCTACAGTGGTGCATACGTTCATAGAAACATCCTATCATTTTACACGCATGCAAATACACATCTACCTCCATTCACTCCACAAGCATGCAAGTACATATGCTTAATTATGACAAATAATTGTACCTTAGGATGCGGGAAGAAATGTAATGTTTTAGTTGGTGTGCGAAGCGTGTTGGATTGCGATGTTGGTGTTTCAATTGTTGGGTATTGGAGGTCGAATTTTGTGTATTAATTCGGCTCTGAGGAGGGTGAATATGCTACTGCGGCTGGAATTGGTCGAAGGAATAAACGGGTCAAATGCCCTATCTAAATGTGATGCACGGATGGCAACTTTTTTAGTCTGCACGGGACGACAATTTTTTTTTAGTTGTTGTGCTTTGTTGCCTTGGTATTCTCGATTACGGGAATTGTACTGGTATAGAAACGCTAATTACATCTGTCCCGACAGGAATTATCTAATTTAAATTAATGGTCTGACCTGCCCTACGTTAAGTGAGGTGCTCCTATAAAATCCCTCGGATTGCTAAGTATTTAATTTTGGGAGTGAAAAAGATGTAACTCGAACATCTTTCTTCTTGTCGTTAGGTGGCGAATCGTGTTGTCCTCTTCGCTCATTTAATTAAACAAAGATGCATTATTCTCTACATCTACTTCAAGTACTACTTGTTACGTTCAAGAGTCGTTATTAATGGTCACTAATCGATGTCAAGGTTAATCGATCCGTTCGTTAGTAGACGCAGCGTGGTCTTCTCGATTTGTTCGATAAATTTACGGCTGGTAAATAAAAAACTCCCCAGCGACGACCTAAACAAATCCAAATCTTTTTAGAGGATGGTTACCAATTAGCCTGTTACCATTTCGATAAATTCCCAATTCGGTCTGTTGCTCCTCTTCACGCGATTCGTGAATCACCTGACCTCATAAAAGGCCTTCGTGATTCCCAACATGCCCGTTCCTTTCGCTTTTCTGATTTTTTGATCATTTCCCTTTTTCCTTTCTTTCCCCTTTCGAGTGTATCATTAACATGCTGTTTTGTGTTGGTAATGTTATAACGCTCGTCATTTACATATACACAAGTTTAACTGATTCCAATTAAGCTTACTAGCACCTCAAGTAGGGATCGGGATACCATTGAAAAATATGTCGTTGCCAGGATTCGAATCCGAGCCCTCTAGATGGGAAGCCAGTGGTACGTTAGCCTCCGCACCATCCCGATCCCCGTGGACTCTTCATCGGAATAGGATTGGCCGACATCTCCGAAGTCGAGTCAGGTTCGTATTTCTGGATTATTTTGCGAAAGAAATCACTTAAAAGATTCACAAATGATTTTTTTCACTCGCCCATTGTGTGGAAGATCTTTTTCAATTTCATTTTCTTCACTTTTTCATTTTCAAGGGCCCTTTTAATGATGAAAGTGGAGTAGGGAAGTATGAATACAGCGTGCGAATGCTCGCTTTATTCTCAATAAAGGACAGCTTGGAAGTGAATTAGGTCCTTTCAGAGAGCAAGATGAAAAAATCTGAATTTTTAAAAATCTGTATATGTCTGTTCTATAGTATTACAGCTGTTGCATACTATTAGGGATAACTTTTGAAAAACACCTATCCGTGATTCGTCGACCTCAAGGTTGGGAACTCATAGGTGACAGCGCGAAATTCCATTTTTAAGAGAATTAGTCGTTTTAGCTTCCCTCAGCCATCAATTACCTTGTTGGTTTAAGAGAACGATAGGTAATCGAAAGAAACGGCTGCGACCCAGTTCGACTAGGAAATAAGTAGCATCATTTAGTGGTATAGTCGTAATAGGTTTCCTCTTTCTGTTTTCTTGTTTTTCTTTTCTGCATTCACATCTACATCTTCACGTTACCCGCAAGTAATGTCAAGGGCGTATGGCGGGCGGTGTTGGGACACCATTCATGCATGTAGAAATATTTCTTCTTGCTTTTCTTTTATGTGGTCGCGGTAATAAAACATCCTAAGACGTATCACCTTTTAACAAAATGTCGGCGTTTGTTTTTCCTTACTCGGTTCCTATTGTTTAACTTTAATGGTTTTTAACTTGCTTAATATGCTATAAGTATTTTTTCAAGCACAGTCAGGATATTTTTCCGTTTATATTATGATCAGTACACTAATGATAATAGAACTTTCACAATGAATTTTGTGTGTGTAATTTTTTCACTGATTAAATAAGAAATAAGTGTCTGACAGTCCTTCAGTAAAAGTACCCATCGAACAATTCTCCTGTCTCTCCAAACAAAACATAACCCAACATCCTACTCTACAATAAGCTCCTCTTCAACTTCGTATGCTTTTTTCCTCTCTTCATTCCATCAAACAGCCCCATCCTATTCCTGCCCTTTCCTCGTTCACTTAACATTCTCCCCTCTATCACATTCTTCAGCATCCCATTTCCAATACGTGATCGAAACTCAACGCAGGCGGTGCATGAAGGGTGTCGATCACGCACCAAACATAGTAGTCGACATAATATACACCCCGTGATCCACCAAACGGGTGTGTGGCAGGGGGTGCAAGTACCAAGTGGAAAGGGTAAATGATAAGGGAAGATATGGGAGAGGAAGGGAAAGGTACTCGGTAAAAAACTTATAATTTCGTGCAAATTTGTATGCTGGAGAATGACTTAATTCAAAACAAGGTTTAATTCACCTAATAAATTAGGTATTTGCTTTGCGAAAAAAGGGAATAAAAATGAACCACGACCATTTTTTACGCGACAGGCTTCCACCGGAACAAGACAGGCCATGCAGAATTGAAATGTAAGAAGGGTAAAGTCTATTATTACATGATAATATGATGGTGTACCCACTGCCATTCACCATGCCGGTGGCTTTCATAGTGCCATGTATTATGTAGGCATCAAAATCTTGGACATCAAGTAGTGTGCGGTACTTGGTAAAAGAAAGTGAGCGTTTGTACGTACGAGGATGAACTTGAGATTTCTTTTCTTCCGAAACGGAGATCTCGTTTCAGCGCCCAAAAACGCCCCGGACCCTGGCCCAGTTTGCCTTCGGTCCCACGAATTGGTTTTCTTGGGCGGCCGTTGGGTTGGTTGTTCGTGACATCAGTCTCCTTGGGCCAGGTATCTGATGAAGTCAGACTCCCTCTCCCGCCCCGCCTCCTGACCACTCTTCCTTATCCATAAGTTGGGGTTGCTCTGCGGTCGATTATCTCGGTCGCTCCCGGCAACTTCCTCGTGCTCTACTCATCATCCCCCGCATTCTTGGGCGAGGGAAGAAGGTAAAAAACTTATCTTGCGCTTTTTTTGGGATTGAGCGTAGCCCACAGGCCACCACCGACCAATGTTCACCGCCGTCGTCTGCGCTGGTTTATTCTTCAGGCAAGGCTAAAAAGAAGAGTTAGGCAGTGCTTTCTTGCGATACAGAGGGAATTACCTCAAATTGCATTAGAAGATTCGACCACCGTAATGATATCGGAGAGAAAGAAACCGTTACAGACAGATTAATGGTTATCCCCTTGCACCACACGCAATAATAACATTATTGAACCCAGGAATCCGAATATATCAAATTAAGTTAAATATTAAAATTTTTATGAATTAGTCAATTACAGCAATCATTCATTTGCAAGATGTGCGTATGCATGCATGTGCATGAGTTTGTATGTGAACTAACACATGTCTAAGTGTGTGTATAAAATAATAATTAAGCATGAATGGCTAATTACCGCTAATTACCTGACACCCACCGCCACACTCCCTTGCGGCGTATTGCGGGGTACGGTGTAGATGTTGAGTCGTTGTGTAGTGGCTGAGATGGGAAAGCCATCATTTTGAATCCAGACCCGGTCTACATCTACACAATACTCCGCAAGCCGCCGCAAGGGCGTGTGGCAGGGGGTGCCAGGTCACCATCCGTAAAAAAGGGAGCAAAACCACATTCAAAAATTCACATCTACATGGCACCCTGCCAGCTACCGCTAGGGTGTTTGGCCGGGGGGTGGGGGCTCATTCTACATCAGACGTGCAACTTAAAAAAAATAAAGTTTTGTTTAATTGTTAGTAACCAATAGAGCTGTTTAAGTGATTCATTTGATAGGCATAATTTATGGAACACCATATTTGCACAACGGTTCCGAAGTGTAAATTATTTGCCGGTAATTACAATAAAATTAGGTTTTGATAGAGGTAGCATACAAGGGTGACTGGAACATGTATTCTTCCCTAGCTGCATTGTTTGCAGTACTTCTGATCCCTTATCTTTTGCGAGGGAATGAGATCTTGAAAAAACATCGGTGCTGGAGTTGATGTCTCCAATTTTATTTTCTTGATCATTCATGTCGCAGATTAGCACACTATGGGAAATCAAGATTCTTAGTTCTTTTACGGTGTCTCAAGCGGGTGATGTGCAGGAAAAACTCGAATCAGTATTACGCTCAGGTTTGTGACTACTTATGCTGAATTTTCCTGTTATTTCCTGTCGAACCGGCGTCGCAGGATTTCAAGAAAATTGCAAGAGTGGCGCCTACCATGTCGAGCCTAGTTCTCAGAAGGACGGAATCTAAGACCACACACATCCTTCTTCCCTAAAGTTTACGACGTTAATAATAAGTTCTGCCACATTTGTACAGGGGAAGTGAGGGCAGAAAGTGAAAAAAAAAATCCATCCGGTGGCCCTATTTCGAACCCTAACTCCCAAACTGCTACCAATTTAATATTTTTCACAAAAACATTAGTTTCTCTCTCAGGCATTTTTTGAAGTGTTACATTTGAAGCCCAACCTTACACAGCGTTCCTGTCATCGATTCCCTTCTCAATCAGTTAATGTTAAATGGAAAATTGTAATAATCTTCGTCTCTGTTATTTATTCCCTCCTCTTTGTGAAAGCTTCTCACCCTGGTGCAATTTTCCTTTTTACTTCCCACTTTTTACTCCCCACTACTTAGGACCATGTTGATCCAAAACACTTGCAGGATAGGTAAACTGCCCCCCCCCTGCTCTAGTCAATGAACTCCTATTTTATAGTTTAACCTAGCTTTCATCTTCCTCGAACATCTAATGGTGGTCGTTTTGTTTAAGTTCATTCTCATCCCATGACTATCAAACTAACATTCTAATGTGCTCAGCATTGCTAGCAACCCCTCGGCTGATTAACTAAAGCTTTTTCATCCCCAAACCTAACTGATTTGATCAATTCCCCACCGACTTCAATTCCTATCTCCAGTTATTCCCATGCCTATTTTAACATCACCTCCACAAAAAGTGTAGATGATGACTGTGATATAATGTACTCGTGTAAGTCATGACGTTGTTGGCCAATATGGCTGTCGATATATGATATTTTTCCGAAGAGTTCCTTAGCTTTTAGGTGAGGAAGAGCGAGGTCTTCCCTGTGAAAATCCATGTAAAAAAAAGAGTCTCTTTATTAATAATATCTACTTGGTCCGAGGATTTTCTCGAATGAAAATTTTTTAAATAGATCGCAGTTCGTCCGCCACTTCCGTTGGTTCCGTCCTACGAAAGGAATCCGCTCCGCGCTCGTCAGGTGTTTTCAATACCGTCGTGCTCGTGGATTATGACGGCAGTCCTCGGGGACTGTTCTCTCTGAGCGGACGGGCTCAAAACGATCCATCATGTTGGAAAAAGGATGGGGCGTGGGCAGCAGCACTTGAAGGGCTGCCAGCCCCACCGCCAATTAGGAACCTCCCTCCGCCCCCACCCACTTCGTTTTCGCATGCCTTCCCTAATGGAAAGAACGGCTATGATCGAGGTGACTCGATCGATTCCCTCGGAAATAGCGTGCACAAAATCGACTTCAGGATGCCTGATGTGCATCGCATTGTCCAGAATGAACAGTAATGGAAGTGAAAGGAAAGAAGTGCTCCCCTGAGTGGGAGAAAGGGAATTTTGCTACGGGGATTACTTCAAAGAGGTCTTATAAGGGTGGGTGGAGGTGATAATTTCCTGCGAACGATAATGGGTCAGAATTTATAAATAATAAGTAGCCTAGAATTTTGTCATTTTTTTTACCTGACCGTTATGAGACGCATTACAGGCCCTGACTTAATATGGTAGATCAGATCACCAACGTAAAATCAGGGAGATTTATTGTAGAACGAGTAGATTGAAAATGTCGTCTTTACCTCGTACCGTTAGAGACCAAAAGAGAAATGACAGCAATCGCGTAGTAATTAGAATTGGTAGTTTATATATTTGTAGATATCTTGCATGTTTCTTCCTGCATGTTATCCTTTTTATTTAATAAACCCATCATTTTAACAGTTCTACAGCATGATTTGAACATACGAATCCTGTAATTGAATATTTTTCCATGTGAGCACTTTCTTTCGTCTGATTAAAATTTATCGAGTGCATGATCAAACTAATATTTGTGTAGAAGTTGCCTGATTTGGTTTTGCATGCGTGGTTTAATTCTGTTTTACGGATGGTGACCTGACACCCCCCACCATACGCCCCCTCGGTGGCTTGCGGGGTATTACGTAGATTCACCTTTATTTTAGTGTGCTTCCTGTTACGAGCAGCTCGTATTGCATGCGCAAGGAAACATTTTGCACTTAGATACCGTAGTGCATGTAGCTGCAGTGAGATTAACTCCATTATTTGAAATATTTTCAATTCTTAGTATTAACTGACAGTTAAGTAAAACTTAACATTAATATTGCTTGCCCAATCACCCACTGTCACACACTCTAGTGGTGGGTTGCGGGGTATCATTGAGATTCATATAAATTCCGAGGAATTAGTGTCGTGCTTAAAGACTAATTAGTATTGAATATTAGAGGTTGAACGTGGAAATTATTGAGACATTTCGGACTTCATGAAGGTCGGTAGGATATGTTAGAATCTGAGGACTCTTAAGTATTGTAATCCAAATGAATTTTCTGGGAAACATTTTTGAAATGATGTTTCTGTGGAGAACGTGTCATTGTGTAATTGTTACGTTTTGGCCAAACCTCGAACATATAACTGACCACAAGGCTTCTACTAATAATTACAATGCCAATTTAAACGCTATGCTACATCAGCACTATTAGAGATTTTAGCCCGACATTGGCTTCACGATGGAGATTTGAGGAATTCCAATCTATTTTCTCCAATCGGTGCGACTCCATGTTGAGCTGATTAGGAATTCCACGGAAACAAGTCAGAATATCACCAGTTGAATCCCTTCTACCTCTCTGCATGGTACCCTGCAGCCTCAACAACCTCTTCCTCCCTCGCAAAGCACAGCCCCTTTTCTGACGTGGAGATTCGTGCGGGTATCTGTAGTGTTATCATCATCTACAATTATTTGGATTGGTTTATCTGCATATATATTATCGCTAAAAATTAAGAAAATCTTAATTTTTGATAATGTGTACCTGGTGTTGAATCAGCCCCTGCAACACGCGTGGTTTTTCAGGGTGCCGTTCAGAAATATAAGTTTCCCACCCTTTCTGTCAAATTACCACAAGCAACCAGTGTTACTTTCACGCTTGTTTGTTACCAGAACAGGGCTGAACCGGCTGAACTTTGGTGAACTATCGATTAGAATCGATAATCGTAATGAAACAATCGATTTTCGGGCGTTGCGAATCGAAATGGTTGATCCTCGCTTCCCTCTTACTCCTTCCGCTCAAGGCTCCCGTTCGAGTCTCCCCTCTCGCAGACCTCCCACGCTTCGCGTACCCCTGCTACCTCAGCTTAATCGCCTTTCTCGTCACCCGTTCCCCCTGCCCCCTCTACTACCCTCCTGCGTGTATCCACCCCTTTCGACACCCCCCTTCCAGTTTCGTCTCCGTCGCAGTGTGACGTTGCTGCCGCTGGGCGGAGGGGGGGGGGCACTGGTTGTCTGGAGGTCACGTGCTACATGGGAGGAGAGGAAATGGTTTTGAGTTCCGCTGTGGGTAGGAAGTTGGGTTCGGTTCATAATTCGACGGATTATGTTCCTCCCTGGACCGTTGTCTGTCTCTATACCGTAACGTATAAACCATCACTTAATCCATCGCTGTATTAAATTTCACCGAGGTCAATTTGACTTTTCGATTTTTGACACTCGATAATTTTAAAGGGACAGGGGTGCTGTAATAATGTCCTCAGTGTCAGGCGGCCTCAGCTTCAGGCTTAATAATTTGATATGATTATTATTTGAGTTCTGCACGACTCAAACACTCTTGTCCGTGACCTATTTTAATGCTGTTGGCTAGATATTTGTCCATCAAAATCTAGAATTACCTAATGTTGGTAATTGTAGTTGCCCAGTACTAATATCCAGTACTAACAGTTATCAACACGAAGGTTGGTTTGATATACGAGTGCAAAGATCAACCGGTACTAAGTTTTAAAGTCGTGTTTTATTCACACGTCAGGGTAGAGGAGCCAGTTCCTTGCCCTGTGTTGCATGTGGTTTCTTAGGAAGATCTGGTAGCTGAAAAATTACACAGCTTGGTTGAAGCTGAGTGTGCCCAGGGGAGCTTTCCCGTACCCTCATGGACTACCATGTCCTAGAAGTATTCAGAATATCAGTGCTTTTTTAAATTTCCCTGGTAGTGTGCCGTCGTGTTCAAAGTGACGTCAGTCAGTCTCTCTATAACTGAAAATACGTTGCATACGTGTACAGCAACCCCCGCGCTGATCAGATCACTCAAGTATTTTCACGAAAAAGCCCGTGGCACATAAGCTCAGTTGCGTTAATTCCGGACAGTAGTTAGGCCTCGAGCTCGGATGTGTCAGACTGTTTCCATGGAGATGTACTTGTCCCGTGCTCCTTGTATGTTTTCTGTTTTCATTTACCATGTACCTAATATGTTTCTATACTACTATCTATGTACAAATGTACGCGAGTGTGCTTGTATGTTTGTTGTTTCCAAGTACCATTGCGATCATTGGTATTTCATTGATTTCATCTATATCTACTTTATACCCTGCAACCCGGCGCTAGGGCGTGTGGAGGGGGGTGTTAGGGAACCACCCGTAATTAGAAAAAAACCGCACGCAAAAGCCAGAAATTTATACCGTCCACAGTACACAAAACATGGTATACATTCATGCAAAAACTCTTAAACCCCACACACATGCAAACACAAAAACTACCAACCAACATACACATGCACCTGATAACTTCACAATGTTTAATTTTGTTCCGAATTGTAAATTAAATGTTTTTACTATTTCTAAAGTGACTTCGATTTCTTACTATTATGATTTCTGATTGTTCTGGGAAAGAATGAGCATTTGAATCTGTCTGTATTGGAATCTATCTTCCTTATTTTATTCTTGTGGTCTGATCTACCTAAGTAATATGGGGGCATTGATGATGAGTACTCTAACCCCTGCGTTAAACCCTTCTACCCAAATGTGGGTTGGAAAATTGGTAAATCTTGGGAAGTCAGTGAATTTATTTTGGGGTGTGGAAAGTGTGTACAATTCCGCGAATAAGGAAAATCAGTGGAAAAAAATGTCGATTCCTTGGTATTATTCTCTTCGACGCAACATGGTGCCCAAGGTGCATGGTGTTTTAGAATGGTCCGTTGAGTTGATTTTCTTTTCTTTATACTTCTTGGAATACCATAACGTTTCCCCAATTATAAGGAAATTAACGAAAAAGTTCGACCTTTGACTGCTGGTCTCCTACCATCCCCAGGTTATCAAGAATGTCTTCACGTCACTTGAGCGCACACTTAATATGAGTAAAGTTGGTAATGGAGCGAGTAAGATCAAAAGAATAATTATAGTTCACCCTTGTTCAATCAGTAAAGGATTCTTAATACGTTTCCGCTAAAGTAGTACTTTTTGAATGTTTGTTAACAAAATTAAGTTAAAAAAATTAGACAATTTAACCCATTGAATTTCACATGTTATTCTAGGAAATGTATGTGGTTTCTGCTTGAGAATTTCGTTTTTTGGCAGAATAATTTACTTTGGTTCATTCATGGTGCTTTAATTTTTAGGGTAGTGCATGAAAAGCATGAGTTTTTTCGGCCTGGGAAACTTGGATAGGTCTGGGGATTGCGAAATCGGAAATAATTGGGCGCCACGGGTGTTTCGTTCTGATCGGAATGATTCCGAGGCGGGCGATTGAAAATCAGTGAAGGCTAGCCTCGCTTGTTTTACTCATGACCGTCAGGGAACTGGCTCTCCATCGTATCCTCTTCAATCCCGACCTCGTCTTCGTGAGATAGAAGTAATGACGGCCATTTAGTGAATGGGAGATAGGGAGGACGGAGAAGGGACGAGGAAAATCCCATTTGGATTCGTTCCGTTTTTTGATCGAGGCCGGCAGCGAAATCCTCAATTCGATCTCGTGAACTTAAACCAGCTACCCCTCCTCACCCCCCCCCCCCCAATGAGAATTTTGCGCACATGTCGCTCTATTGGCGTACCCGTTTCATTCCTGCCATCTGGTGCGAATATTGCGCTCCGATTGGTCGGGAGCGGGCGCACAGGGTGGTCACAGATGTGTTGCGTTCGCCACCTCTGATGCAGCAGTAATAGAGCGGGTGACTGCAGAAAGCAGTATATATACACACATATACACACACACACATCACATGTATGGTAGGTGACGGTAGAGTTCATCCAGTACTAAACCATATACGGCGTGTGAAATTCACACATCAGGGTAGGGGGGCCAGTTCCTTTCCCTGTGAAGGTAGTCCAGGGGGTAGAGCGTTGGACGTCTGACCGGAGGGTCCCGGGTTAGATTCCCGGGCAGTGCACCCTGGGCACCAGCAGCTCCAAGCTATGTGATTTTTAACTGATCTTCCTGGGAAACCATAACCGGCACAGGGAAAGGAACTGGCCCCCTACCCTGATGTGTGAATTTCACACGTCGTCGGGCTTAGTACAGGGTGAACTCTACCATCACCTACTAAACCGACCTTCAGGTTGATTAATATGTTTATGATTTATATATTATTAATATGAATTATTTGTTATAAGGTAATTACAGTTTAAGGTAGGTTTTTGGATGTACATAACTACCAAATAAATATTTTCTGACTCCAAACAAAATACAATCCAGCGACCTTTATAATTAAATATATAAGATGAATATATATATATACATGGTTCGTCCGGAAAATGATTGTACTGATTTTTTCCCGCCGCTCCAGGCGCGCCCAGCACCGCTATGACGGGCTGCGATTGGAGGGGGATGTATATATAGAGGCTGTGTATATATATATATATATACACACACATATATATATATATATATATATATATATATATATATATATATATATATATATATATATATATATATGCATATATATATACATATATATATATATGCATATATATATATATATACATATATATATAGATGAAGAGAAACTTATACTATATATATATTTACATAAAATAAACTATACTTTTTATGTGCATAAATATATGTGTATATTGTTTTAGTAGTCTGACCTGAAGAAAGCCTCAGAGAAGGCCGAAAGCTTAAACTTTCTGAAGTGTGGGTTTTCTTTTACGTGTGCGCTATTTTATTTTCGTGTTCTTTTGTTCCAAATGTTATATATATAATCTCTCATCCATTTACGTATGTTTTCCCGTCATGCATTTGTTTCCCCATTGTAATCCCCCAAGCAGCCATCCATCGGTTCTAAAACTAACCTCTCTCTCTTTCTTTTTTTTTCGCAGGTATGCTATTCACCGATCGGTGTGTTTTTTTGATATCTTCCGCCATGTAAAGGAACAACTGGTGTGCGCTCGGGGAAACAGGCAAGGCGAATCCGCGGTATTTTGCGGTGGGACGGATGATTTGATCGGGTACACGTATGACGTCCGTTTAATCCGACATGTGTGGGGTTTAATGGATCGAAGGCGCACGTGCTAGCATCGCGCGCGTCGGATTAACTCGGCGTCATAAGTCCTGATGAAATTTTATCGGTCCGACTGCAGAACTGTAGTAATAGGAGGTTTTACCTCGTATCTAGTAATAGAGAATTCCCTTTTCGCCTTTCATTATTTACCCCGGTAAATACCCATTTTATCCGCATTCGTGGGGTTTTTTTAAAAAAAAACAAGACGTACCCATTAATCTCACTTGGAAGGGGTTTTAAAAAGGTTTTAAGTCTCCTGTCTTTTGTTAGCCTTTTTCTATCCTAGGTAGACCGTAATGCGCGGTGTGTTCATTGCAGTGCAAAATTATGTGAAATTTCAGTCGTAGTTGATAAGCCATGAAATTATTGGTGTAAAATTCATTTTGTTCAAAACTAAGTGTGTGATAGTCAAGTTTGTTGGTATGCATCGATGGCTCAACGTTCTGCGTTCACGGTTTTCGTTCCTTCCAGACACATTGTATTGGAATATTCTACGGGGAAATATTCGTTGCGGAAATAATCGCGAGTTCTCTCAGAATTATCAGGATGGAGTGAACTTTAATGCCGGCTTATGGAGGTAAAATTCAATTTTAACCCACTATGGTTTTGGCAAAAGGGCTTTGTGCAATTTATTAGAAAAAATAGGGATGGTGTCCTATTTGTTTAGATCCACGTGTACTGGGATTTTATTAAGATCGTGGGTCAGTTGATTCTTTCTTATTTTGTGTTATCCATTTTGTTTCTGCTATTTGCAAATTAGTATTGCCGTGAGACCGAGGCGAATGAATGATCTCGCTCTAAATAATTCTGTAAGTTAACTTAAAAAAAAGTGGTATTGATTTTTCAGAATTACAATATATCGGGTGCATAGTAAATAATATAAATTTATCCTACGCTGTGTATTAGGTATGCCTTTTCCATTTTTTTCCACCTAATTTTCGCAAGTTAATTGGAATCGATTAACGTGTAAATTTGGACCAAGGCAACTATTTATGCATGCAATCTACTATTATGAATCACGAAACTTGATGGAAACCATTTTTTTCATGCTATTTAAAGCCTTGTATGACACCGTTACTCCTACACCGCGAGACTTAATTAATCATCCCCCGTTGAAATAATTCCATGTTCGTAACAGATAACGTCAATGCTCCGCGACGTTCCCGTATTGGTCAATTGCACCAAATTCGCTCTAAGAATCAAAAACGTGTGTGACTCGTCGATATGGGATATTAAAAAGCACTGGCTGGCGGAACAGAAGCAATGTCGAGGGCGATAAATTTCCGTGGTGGGTGTTTTGCAGTTTCATTTTCAATCTCTCCACGTTTCCATCGAAAGAAAAGAGGTAGGAGAAAGGGAGGGGGGTGTATTTTGGAAGCGATGGCCATTACCGAAAACCATTTTCACTATCTGCGGGAAGGAATCTCGGTCCTACCGCTCGATATCCATCGACCGAACCTTTCCCTGAAGGGAATGAAAATATGAACATGAGCATGCAGCGGTCGTATCTTAATTTGCATCTCAAGTCTCGGATACTCTCCCGTGTTGTGGATAATCTTCGGGTGAAAAAGGGTGTTTAAAGCCTTAATGTCCCGGCGATGGATACATAATACCTGGGGTAGCCGGGGGAATTCGTCGCGGCCGTGAGCGGCGAAGGAATTTTAAAACTTTAAGGTAGGGAAACTTTTCTTGTTATTCCTGTCATATTTTGTTTGTTATTGAATTTAAGTGTTCGCGGCTTTCCTTGACATTTTTTTTAAGTATAATTTTCGCGTAATTTATTGTCTGGTCGATCCGTTCCAATTCATCCACCCTCATTACAGACCTTATGCATTCACCTTTCCCAATAACGCGATATGGATGTCCACCAACGAACGCTAATTTTTCCAGAATAATATCAGTCAGTTTTGTTTTTGTCGATTGCATTGATTTCTTCTATTCGGTAGTTGAAAAATATTTATTCAAATATAGTTAATTCAGCTTTAGTAATTTGTAAGAGCCTGATGTGCTTTCTCATTGCGTTAAAATATGTTTCATGTAGTCGTTGCAACCTCAAAGAATCTGTTCTTTTCTTTTTTTATGCACGATTGATCTAATTTTTAAGCCCAAATATAAAAACTTATTTTTTTCTTGTGCTTTATGGGTAATATTGGAGTGCTGATGTTGATTCAATGGATACATAAATAATGGATCGTTGATTTGAGCAGTTAGATTTTCTAAATGAAATGTGAAGCTAACTTTTTCTCCACGACGAATGGGATTGAAAGTGTACCTTTGCGGTGTTCATGTAAACATGTTTTTTTTTCCTTTTTTGTGCTTCGATACCTGTTTTACTTGAACCGATGATCACCCACGTGTTCGAGACGAAAGAGAAGGCCATAAATTGATCCTCCCTGAGCTGTATAACTTGTTCATTCGCCCTTATGTCAGGCCCTCGGGTAATTAATTGCATCTTTGCCAAATATCCTATTTATCTATCCCCTTGAGATCTTGGAATCGTCTTCGTTACGACAAGTTCCTTAAGACAAAAAATATAATTTAATGGTTTGTCGAATTTGAATACTTTCGCTCGAGAAAGCTTCGTTGACTCACTGATGGTTACAACTCCTCCCGCACCCTCAGTTGACTTGAATTCATGAATTCACGGACTCTTCGTCTCCTCAGCTTCCTCCCTCGATGTTTTATTTTAATCTACATCGATCAGTTATGGACTCTAATGTCGTCAAAATTTTATATTTTGAAAAATGCATTTAAAAAATTCGTTCTGTTGCTGGGAGACACGCGGGCGTGTTCCGGGGGATTGGAGTTAGAGAGTACGAGGAACAAGAAACGTCTCCGTCGTCAGTGTTTGTGTGTGTATGAAGATATGTACCTGAACGTACGTATCCAGAGCACGGCTCTCGTGTTAGGCGCGACGATGACGGCCCTCAAGCGGCATATAGAATTACATCCCCCCCCCGTCTTCCCACATCTCGCCCTCCGCCACCAAGGAGTGGGCACTTCTCGACGTCTTGCGTTTCCTCCCGGCGTCCCCTGCCCCTCCCTCCTTCCATCTCTGCAGTCGGATTACCCGTTGCTCTGTCCCAACCTCCTCCCTCCCCCACCAACCCTTCCTCTTCCCCCTCCCTTCAACCTTCTCTCTCCACCCACCCCGACTCGCATTGACTCACCACGAAATTCATTCGTAATCCTTTCCCTTCTGTGTTTTTTATTGCTCGGTGGTGATTTTTTTTTCAATGTGTGCAGATTTCTCGGAGAACTTCAATATTCGTCCCCGTATTGCATTTATCTCTCCAGTTCGCCCTGCGGTTAGCTCATTGCCCGATGTCCAGGATTTTCTTTTGTCTGTTTTATTTCTCGTGTACACCACGACTGTGTGTTTCTCCTTGGAAAGCTGGGAGAGTTAGTATTTTATTTTTAAAGCAATGTAGCGGACCCCATTGAAATTATCTGCAGACTTGGTACTTTGACCGCGTATCTTAAAAATTTACCAGTGTGTAATTGTAGTTTTTATTCGATATTGTTCACTTGAACCACGTCTTCGCAAACTCTTACGATCGGCTCTCATGCGCACCGTAGTTAAAAATCATACGTGTCTACTTATTTTTCCCGTTTCGGGAAAGCGATGAAATAACAAAAGAAGTGACTCAGCGTGGTATTAGTGACAAATATCGCACGAGTTTGTTTAAACTACTGAAGGAAGTTATTAAGTTGCGAGGGTCAAGACGATCCTAACAATGAATTAGATGAATAGAATGGTTTCAGGCGTTACTCCGTGGAAGCTATTTATGTCGGAAAGAAATACTTAGTTATTCCACGTATATTTTATAAAACACGACCAAACGGTTTCGACCTAAAAAGTCATCTTCAGGTGAAGTACTATACTTCACCTGAAGATGACTTTGTAAGTCGAAACCGTGTGGTCGTGTTTAATAAATTATATGTGGAATAACTAAGTATTTCCTTTCCGAAATGGATGAGATTATGAATAATGGTTAATTTTTTATTGTTTTTCCTTCAAAGCTTTTTGAGCTGCCTTCCTCCGGGTTAATAACTCGTCAAGGAGTCGCGATGCGCGCGCATTTGGCGAAGCCCCTCTCCCTGTACCTTTCCGGTAGACCGACCCATTCCTCCTCCTCCCTTCTCACCTCAGTTTTTAGCTGTGGTTTGGGCACCCACCTGTAAGCATAAGCACCAAGGGAACGAACGCAGCCGCCTATCCAGAACTCTCTGGACCCTCACGCCCTTTTGGATTCCTATCGTGGTTTCGATTCGTCCGTCCCCCCCCCCACCCCAAGGGACTCGCTCATTCTTTCCTTCCTCTCACGTATGCCCACACGCCCCTTCCATATCTCCAAACCGACCCCCCCCCCTCATATCCTTCTGCTTTTATCGCCCTCCCCCCGCTTGTGTGTTTCAGAGCCCATGACTTACTGCCGGCGATAGTGAACTCTGGGAGATGCTTTTCACACGTCCTTTTAAAGGAGCTCATCAATCACCGAGTCCTCGTCAATAAAGCTCAACTTTTCCACGGGAGTAGTCTTCCGGGTATCTGTGCTCGGGAAGAGCTCACCACCAGCACCCAAAGCACCCGTGGGCGCGCGTGCGGGTGCCTCGGTCGTAAATAACACTTCTTTTTTTTTTAAGTGGTCTCCGGTGTTTGTCACTCGCCTCCCGTCTTGGCATCGAAGTGCAGTAGCGTTTAAGGGAAGGATAAGATTGACGCCCCGCCCTCCTGTGCGAATTGCATTTGAAAGCAAAGAGGGGATAGAAAAACCACGACTGCGAATCTCTTGAAGAGCTAATTTTAATTGACTTTTTTTTTTGAAGCGCGAGTCTTTCAACCGTCTACTACTTGTCGTATTTTCAACTCGGTCATATGTTTTCGAGGCAAACCTTAATATTTCTCGAGTAATTTATAATGTATGCATTCATAAAATAGGAGTATGGTTGTCTAGTGGGAAAAAGCGCTTGTTTTAAACCATGTAAAGCCCCGGGTTTGATTCTACAGGGTACGGCAACGTAACTTCCTTTTTTTCAAACGCAAAACGCCTTCCAAAAAAAAAGGAAGTTCTGTTGCTGCACCCTGTGGTCGACGTCTCCGTACAACTTCTCTCCAACAAACGTAGGTGTAATTTGTCGAGTACTCAGATCTTCCTGGGAAACCACTGTTAGTGCAGTGTGAAAGGAATCGGCATCCATTGTTATCCTGATTTGTGTGAATGCTGAAATGTCTAACCTTACCGATTAATTTCAAGAAACTGTAACAGTAACTTTAACGGAGTCACCCGCTATGTGCGCATTATAATGCAACAATTTCAGAGAGTAAAAATAATTCGCCTTGACCGGGATTCGAACCCGGATCCCTCGATATCCGGCCGTGTGTTTTAACCACTTAAGCTACCGAGACGTCCTCTTACACTCTGAAATTTCAGTGTGTCACGAAAAAATTTCAGAGTGTAAGAGGACGTCTCGGTAGCTTAAGTGGTTAAAGCACTCGGCCGGATATCGAGGGATCCGGGTTCGAATCCCGGTCAAGGCGAATGATTTTTACTCTCTGAAATTCTTACCGATTAAATCAATCTTTTGGTTAATTTATGCGTTTTTTGTAATGATTGTATCGTAACTGTAAGAGTTAAAAATTTAATTTAACGTTTTAGTAACTCATAATACTTACTCTTCAATTCATCGGATACATTTAATTGAATTGGTTGCAATGGCGTCCAGTATTTCATTGTATAATTGTAGAATTTTTAATGCTTTTCATGCTATGAACGCTAAGTCACGTACAATGTTTAATTAATCATACCTACTATATGTTTCATTATGGTGTCTTGGATGCACTGCGGCCATTCGTTAAACCGCGGAATCAGTGGTTACTTGTTCACTTAATATTGGTTTCAGTTTGTGCTGGTTTTCTCGTCTTGTTCTCCGGAACGATACTCCAATCCATATATCTGTTTATGTCACTCAAAGTGATTCGCACGTGACCTCTTCGACTTTTTCCTTTACGCCGGCAGCCACGGTTAAGAGGGGCGTGCACATTATTACGTCACACTTTCACTAGACGTTAATCGATTTCCTCTCTTACTGCGACGCGCGTTGCTGCGTCTTTTCAACATTTCGCCCCGATTGATGCGCCACACGTGTCCCATCTTCCTGTTGCAGCGTTTCAGACTTGAAGTCATTGTTTCAATATCACTGTGGAGTGTTGGTTCTCCTCCCGGGTCAGGATTGCGAAATTAGTTTAATTTCCTAATTCCAGTTCGATTTTATGGTTTACGGCAGTTCTTATCGCGCGGAGATCACTTCCGTCTATCCTTTCAATTTAATTTTGGGTGTCGTTTATTCATTTGGTATTTGGTTGAAACAATATAGGTTGGTGTTTTTTTTTCCTGGTTGCTCAAGTTTCTCTTTTTGCGCTGGTTGGGTATTCCCTCGGGAAAATCGGAAATGGTCGGAAATTAACTGGTTTCTTAAAAATATTCTGGAGGAGGAGCCTCGACTGCAAAAAAATCGGTGAAAATGATACGCGAATCAAAAATCTTCGGCCGATGTTCCCTATAGTTTTGATGCCGTTACTTCGCGTTTTTTGCCGGAGCTATCCTGCTTACAGACCTTGGCAAAAACCAGCGATTCCAGATAGGACCGTTGGTGTTAGAGGAATTCTCAGCGATAAGGGACAATACGCGAATAGCAGTTCATTGGATTCGAAACATTTGGCAGAAAGACAGAATGTTTGATGGAAGATAAATAACCACTATGTCGTGGGTACAATGTTCCAATTCGTCACTCCACTCCTCTAAACGTCATTTGCAGTGAATTATAGGTTTTTGTACGATGCTATCAATAGAGGATGCTGTTCATGTCCTCCAGGTAATGACCTCCAGAGAGGTGCTGGAATTGGCGAGATTGCACTAACCATACATGGAAACTGGAGTTAGAAAGTCGACTGAGAATATTGGCCTCGGGAATTTTATTGAGAGTGCCCCATCTCTGTTTTTTTCGTATAATATTCCCGCTCTGTTGCCCTCCCCTCTTTGGTTCATCAAGAGTCGTTTTACGCACCTTTGATCGACGCCGTAAATTCGCCAATCAATTCAAATCTTTTCTCCAGTAGTTTTTTCCTCCCGAACTACTTACTGGCCATATCCTTGGCGGTCCATTCCGAGGGACAGACAGTATCATCCCAAGATGGAATGGATATTAAAAAAATTATTTTCACGCCCGAAGACAGTTAAAATCTCGTCTTACCTCCTCTGTCGAGTGCGTTTCCACAGTCATTCAATAAATCAGGCGTCCATGGAACCTTGACTCCTGTTTTTCGATCACAAGATTCCACATCACCCCCCTCCCTCCACCCCACCCCCCTTCTCGCGAAAGGGATAATCCAGTGAGGGAAGGATGGCGCGCGCGTGGGCGGTCCCCGACACGTATTGTCATTTGGCCGGCGTCGCGCATTATTTAGCGAGTTTATCGCGGCCCATAACGCGAATGAATGACTTCATCCCACGAGTGATAATGGTCGTCCATCCATTGAGGTGGGCGGGGGGGGGGTGGAGGTGACGCGTGCCGGGCGGAGTGCCCACTTCGGCCGGGCCTTCCTTGCGACCCCGCCCCACGCGAGTAACAGTGGTGGTGTGTGGGATCTCCGACCCCCCCCCCCCTGGGGATAGTGTCAGTTCAAGAGAATCAGACCTACTGCGCACGTGGGGGTCTATAGTCCATCTCGGATAATAGGCGAAGCAATACTGAGTCTGCGAATACGCGGAAAGATGATAGGGAAGGGGGGCCGATCTCATCCCCTCCACCTACCCGTGAGTAGGCGAGCTTGTCTACGTAATGCGTCTGTCAAATATGCACACTTCCCCCGATCGGTTAAATTCTGAACTTGGCCTCTCCAAAAATCAGTCACTGCGCATGACGTATACAAACTTACCCACTCCTCTCGCGGAACGTCATCGGCTAGGTTAACTCGAAACGGGCTTTAACCGACGTTTCAGCTAACGTTTCCTCATCTTGCCCTTTCAGCTCACTCGCATGAATAACTTGTTCTAACTAAACGCTGAACCTGCGCTGCAACATCCAAAGATATTAATTGCGTCATGCATTAATGGCATTGATTGGCAGTAGGACGTTGAAAACTGTAATAGAGGGGAGATTGTTAGGCCAACGAGAAAAGGGCAGGAACAGGATAGGGATGTTGGACGGGATGAAGGGAGGAAAGAAGTACACAGAGATGAAGAGAGACCTGATGTAGACTAGGTTGCTCGATTGTGTTTTGTTAGGAGTCACAAAATATAATAATTAATGGCATTATTGTTTGCCTCTTGTCGGCTTCGTTTGGACCTTGCGCGAAGATGGTGCAGAAGTCGCACGGCCCTGATGAATCAAATGGTCGCCAATTTATTCAACTAAATGGTTACCTCTCAGCTATGGTTGCAATGCAAAATCAATGGGATGCTAAGTTACCACTAGAGAAGTTGAATAATGATGTTGATAACCTTTGCAACGAGATGCATGCATTGCTGTACATAAGTTTAAAATTCTTCTATACGCACGTTAGATGAACTGCTAATAAGAGGAACAGTAAATTTAAGGCAAATAGGACACTTTTTCCTCGGTAATCGCCCGGAAAGTAATGTAATTGACTAAGGCACGCTATTAGCTTTCTAATTACTCCTGGCATAGGGAATTATCAATATTATGTCAACGTTATGGACATTTAAAGAATTGCTAAGGATGTAATCTTAAAACTTACAATTGAAGGGCCTTCGGGTAGTCCGTCCCCTTGACCTCGTCTTTAGCTGTACATTCTCCGGCTAAGGTTCGGAATTGTTCAGTATTAAGTTCTGCGTTAGCACCGTGTTTTATGTGCGTCATGTCTAGGTATATAAACTTGTATTTCGCCAAGGATAAACAATATACGCAGCCATTGTTCGCCGGTATTGTTACGAAGGTAAAAAAGATTGTCTTAATGCTTCCCACCCGCTATTGTTATGGACAAATTGAGTGCGCGCAGGTTTCAGTGGCCAGTCGTTACACCTGCAGTGGAAATCGAGGACTTGTGCTCTCGCGCGGGAGTTGGGGGGGTTAATATTTCCCGCGCATTCCGGTGGGATGAAAGACCCTCATTCTGTGTTTACGTATTGCTAAAACGTTCGCAGTGTCGCGGAGGAACTGGGACATCAAACGTTTAACAGCGTTCGCCACCTGTCCACCACTCCACCCGGTCCCATTTGCGACGGCTCTCATCCCTTCTCCCCCCCGACTCCCCCTGTCTCGCCCTGCCAGACCCCTCTTTCCCCCTCCCCTCATCTCGGATATGAATGCGCCCCCCCCCCTCTGGGGATACCGTGAGCTATACACGTTGCGAAACCAGTCCTCTCGCCCCTTGATGCATCTACCGAGTTGGTTGGCGAGTAACTTATTATTTGAAGTGGTAAAAAAAATCAGCATCACGTTGGCGCATATTGCACTTCTGTCATCTTGTGGTCTCCTCGGTCCATCTTGAGTTCTTCCCCCTCTGCCGTGTGACCAACTTCCACAACATTTAAGTCTCTCGTGTTTCACGTTCTGTTTCTCCTCGTCAATGTGATTTTTCGTAACCGGGTTCCTCTCTCTCTCTCTTTGCTAGCACTACGGTCTTGTGGCGTACCCTTACCCCCCTGCCACTTCGCTGTCGTGTTCCAAGACACATTCCCACGGCCGCCGACTGTTTAATAATACTGATTCGTCCGTCATGTTTACATTGTAATTTTGGAAAGGGTACCCCCCAAAGACAGTTTTCATAGTGTAGCGGAAAGCTGTGACAAAAACGAACACTGAATTTAACGGAGACTCTGTCAATCTGAAGCGTAAGGGCTTCCTTATGATCGAATCTCCCGTGTAGCGAAACTGCCCAAGGCGATAGCGTGGCGATTCTACCATACAATATACTATATACATACCTGTACGTACGCAAGAAAACGTTTTGCGTATTATTTAATATTTTATTTCACTTTTATAAGGGACCAAATATTCATTAATTCGCCGGAATCTCCCAAGTGTAATGTTGTCTATGATATCATTGTGCATTATTAATGTGTGTCAGCAAAATGCCGAAGCAGCTGATTTCTCTTGAAGAACATGTTGTTGTCACCGTGGAGTAATTAAAATTCTGTGCAGTACGTATATGACGGAAACATGAACGTAACGGAAAATATATCTGGTTCTATGCGATTACGCTCTGGATAGTTTTCACTGTACCAACAAGGAATGATTCGAGTGTCACGCTTTACTGTTTTATTGGGTGTGTGTTGGTTGAGATGTGCGTGCGTCTTTGTGGTCTAAAATAATGCTTACATTGGATAGATGAGGTGTCAAAGAGATGAGAGGATTCGTTTTACCCTCTTGCGAAATTCGCATACGCAGCACGGAGAGTGTTTCAGAAACGAGATGGACTTATCCTTCATACGGACCATGGATAGTGACTAATATGTCATCTCGTGTCGGCTGGGGCTCGATTGTGTGGGTGCAGGTGCAATCCCCGACGTTTAGGACTTAAACCTGTTGAATATGTTGATTTGTTGTCGTGTAGGTAGCATAATGTTTTCTTTATTATGGACAGTGAAACTTTTTTTTTGTCGTTGCGAGGATAACCCGATTTTTTATCAAAATTTTCCAACCAATTTGGTCAAATATAAGTTTCGTTTCAGTCTTACTGTAACGCCTAAAATTAGCATTAAAATTTTCGACTTTGATATCGGTAGCGTCTCCCGTCTTGCCTCGGGACGTGTGAGACCAACGAGGGCGGAATCACCCTCTCATTAACCTTTTTCACGCATAGTAATGCCTTCTCAGTTCGCGATCATCCCACCACTTTTATGGGTTAGTAGTTAATGAATCTAGTCGACCTTGAAGCGGCTTCATCATTCAAAATTTCACGATGTGGAGAGGACTTCGGTTATAAATCTCCCATGGCGTGGGAGGAAGAGAAAGAGGGACGGAAAGAAACGTTTCCTTCCTTGGCATCACACCCCTGTTTTGGGAGAGTATCGTCTCATCCCAACAGTCCTCCTCTTCCGTCCACTTACATTATTTATGTACATAAATATCCATACCTATCACATTTCCTCCTGCAGTCTCATCAACTCTCTTATTTTGATGTGACGAAACCTAGCTCCAATTCTTAGATCACATCGACTGAATGGATCGATATTAAGACCCACATTCAATATGGTGGCAATGACGGATCGATTTTTTCCATTCTGTCTAATCGAATGTCGATTCGATCGACTTGATCGAAACTGTTTTTTTAAACAAATCGTCTTCAGAATTCACCGGCGTAAAAATTGAATACATTGAAAAATCACGTAATTATCACGGCGAGCAATAGCGTAACGGTACTATGTACGCTAGTCGAATGTGACCTATGCAATAAGATATATTCGGTCGCATTTGACGAGTGAATGGCGCACTTATGGAAAATAATCGTCGTCGGCCGTCATCGATATTGGTGGCGTGCAGGAGATGAACTTCTTAGTGACCGCTTTTTGCGCTCAATTCTCATCACAAATAGATTCATGACTACTCGGGTTTGGATGTTATTGTGATGGTACAAAAAAATGCAATGCGCTGGATCATCAGCGTGCTTGAGGACAAGGATATTGTTGCCCGTAGTTTCGATTTCATCCCGCGACGCCCAGTGTGTGTGTTTGTGTGTGGACATTCCTGAAGCAGCATCACCTTAATCGTTCGTTGAGGGTCAATGTCTTTGACGTTAAGGGCCAATGCGTCTGGCACTAATTGCCTTCCCTTCCTCAGCTCCTCATTTTCGCACGTTCAACTAATTTTTCTTGTTTTACCTCTGTGTGTGTCCTCTCTTTCTATGGATAAATATATTTCCCAATCCTGCACTTCTGCCCGACGGGTACGTTAGTTATTCTTTCATTTCCTCTCTTTTCGTTCCCGGCGGTAGAAGCTTGGTTTTAGCAAGACTCAACCAACCGCCTCCGCCGTGCTCCTCGACGCCCGGCCGCGCCCTTAGCGCCGCCACTCCCCCGCGGCGCCCCGCCCTCCTCTTTCTCTCACACCACGCCCTCACACCCCCACCCCCTCCAAGACCTCTCCCCACCCTCTTCGGGCGTAGGTGCCGCTGAAACGCGCCAAGCGGCGAATCGTTGTTCTTCCTCCCAAGTCCCGACCTTGCGAGGATAGCTTGGGGTTTATTTGCGTTGCTTTTTTCGATTTAATTTAAAATATTTACGTGTCAAATTAAGTATATATGCAGTAATGTGTTCCCAAATAATTAAATGTTTTGCTGATGGTGGAGACACATCCAGGGATGAATTTATCGATGAAACAAGTCTTATATTTAAAACTCTTCCGAAAATAAATCTTAATTGTAAATTAAAACTTTAAATTTTACACATTTGTGCACTTCAGGGATGTAACAATTAAACCACAATTTGTTTACCATAAGAAGGATCGGTATGTTCAAGTTACAATTACTTGTAATTGTTTTCTAACCTCATTCCAAGCGTACAAGATGAAATACATCTACAGTAATGTATTCTTAAACGATTAAATGCCTCGTTATGGCAAAATAAAACTTCAAAGAATTTATACTAGTCAAGCATCGTTTTATTAAAATTTGCCTCATCAATATGTTTTGGTTTATTTTTCACTCGCTTGATTCTCTAACTAAACTGTGAAGAATACTAAGTTTTGAGGTCTTTTTTGAGGTTTTGAGGTCCGAGGACGTTGATTCTCACCATATTCACTAATATAACTGCTCACTGGTTTGATTTTGTCATCTTATTCGCCTCTCCATTAATATTTAATGATTTAATTAATATAAGTGCTATAAAATTTCCATCTGTCCAATTTGTTAATATCATACCACGTTATTTTAATTCTGTATCTATTAAATGGAAAAATATTCGTGTACTAAATTTGAGTTTAAGTGTGGTAATAAAATTGTAGTCATAGTTCGGCGCTTCGCTATCGTCATTTGTTCGCTTTTAAAAGACCATCAAACGCACATCCTTGGAAGATTTGAGACCAAAGGAAACGCTGGAAGAGGTTAGGTGACTGCCGTCGTCGTATTTGACCTCATCGTATCGTCAGCTGGCCTAGGTTTTTAAAGACTAATTTTTTAACTTTTAATCACGTTCTTCTGCACTTTTGATTAGACTTAAAAAAAGTATCCCGTTAATCCGCGATGTTTTTTTTTGTCGTCATCACCTTGGGAATCGTTATTTCAAATCGATTTCAAGTTCGCAGTTAGTGAATTTTTTCCTCGATCTTTTTTCTTTCTGCCGTAAACCGGCCGTTAAGAGACGACACTCAAACCGCCATCTCCTCAGTGCGTGAGTCAACGTGAGTGGCGATGGATCCGAAAATTATTTCCGTCGCGAGGCGTGCACTCGGTTCCACTGATGTTCCGTTATCCCTTTTACGGAACGTACTCTTAAAAGGAAAGTTACTAGGGAATGACGAAACGGTTAGCGCCATCGCTGAAGGGTAATTTTTTTTTACACATTCTCTCCGGCGTATAAATCGACGCGTGAAATCTCTGTCTGTGCGGTTAAACAAAAGAATGAAAGACAAGGGAGGGGTGGGAACGAAACCGCATGTGGGGATATTTTCATGCGGCAAATCCCCATTCATTGGTCATTATGGCCCGTCACTGATAAACTACGACGAAAAGAGGGAAAATACTCTCTAATTGTCTCACCGTTAAATAATTACGGATCACAATCCAACAATTTCAGAGAGTAAAAAAAAATCATTCGCCTTGACCGGGATTCGAACTCGGATCCCTCGATGTCCGGCCGAGTCCGCTTTAGCCAGTTAAGCTACCAAGGCCTCCTCTTACTTTCCGAAATTTTGGTGTCTTTGGGTACCCGGGCTTCGAGGAATCCGGGTTCGAATTCCGGTCAAGGCGAATCTTAGCTTAGCTCTTCAGTCGTGTTTTCATGCGATAAAGAGTCGTAAAAATCTTTGGAAAACCTTCTTAATATTTAAGGTATCGTAAAATGCCGGTTATCACGAACTTTTCGTCAATTTTCAGGTGCAGTTCATTTTTTTACGATAGAATGACTACCACTACTGTCATCATCATGGAAATTTATGTTCACTGTAAATTAACGACAACGCTGACGCATAGCTCTTGTCAATTTAGTCCGTACAGAGCATACATTTCCCGATAAATGTCAGCAGCTTTGAAGTTTTTTTATCATTAAAAACCTTTTCGTTGAACGAATTGCACTTTTGGTGGAAATTTCAAGTGTACTGTTCATTTTAACTCGCTAATCTAAAAAAGCGACAAGTGGCGCCATCTTCCTGCAGCTCGAAGTGTACTGACCTACTGTGTGCGTCAAATGCAGTGATCATTCGGCTCTTTCCACTAATTCTCACGCTATACGAAAACGGAGGTTACTGTCTGGATTACCCTCGTGTGTGTGTATATATATATATATATATATATATATATATATATATATATATATATATATATATATATATATATATATACCTGCACACATACATATATGAGTAAAAAAATACAATATATGAAATTGCATAAAACTATTAAAACAAGTTAACAGGACGCTTACATAGAATGTCGTGAGTTTCAACGGTCCAACCGCTTTCGTTACTAGTGTAAAGGATGTATGTATGGGTATTGAAACTGAAGTTAAATTTTCTTTTTTCCCCCCGAGCCATATGGAGATTTACAAGAACACCTTTTAATTATCGCTTTGTGGGTTTTTCCCCATTCACTAATTAACATTCTCTCACATGTTAATTAGTCACCAGGAATGAAGCAAGTCACTGTGGACATATATGAAGCTTCAGGTATTCTGTTTATACTTGGCGAGTTCTATTAAAGCACACTCTCTTGTCTTTAACAGTTACTAAAAAAAAATACGTACGCTAGTTCCACTGGCCTGACTAAACCGGTGAGTCAAGGCTTTGCGACGAGGAAAATCCTTTCCTTTTGGCGAAAAACTGTCTTATTTCTTGTTGTTTCTTGCGGCGAAGCTCTTAACGTGTCTACCCGTTTCTTGCTATAGTGCTTAACACTTTTGGGGTTGAATTTGGAATGGTCTCTGCACTCGCCTGAAGAGTTTAAATCTCCAAACCCTTCGCATCTCCAGCGTTTTTTTTCCTTATCCTCGAGAGATCGTTTAGATTTTTTTTCAAATAGTATTGAGAACCACGGATAGTTATTGCTCGAAGGGATTAATCGGAGTGGGAGTTTTCGGTTGCGAGTTTTAATCTCGTCCCGCCAAAGAATAATTTTCACATTTTACCGTCCTATTTGGTTCTCACGTGAGGGAGGTACGTGCCAGCTCCTGTCCGGCAATTGTTGAAAGATTATGAGGGCAATGATTTCGTTTCGTAACTCCCGTGCAAGTGTCTCTCTTGGTGAGACAACACGCGTGTTGAGTAGGATGGGGCGATTGGTATACATCTACATCTACATAATACCCCGCAAACCGCCGCAAGGGCGTGTGGCGGGGGGTGTTAGGCCACCACCCAAAAAAAGGAAAAAAGAAAAAGGAAAAAAGAAACACCGCATTCAAAACCAACACACACATGCAAACCCAATCCACAACAGTGCACACATTCATTGCAACACCCCATCATTCTACGCGCATGCAACCACACATCTACCTATCCTCACTCCAAAAGCATGCAAGTACATACGCTTACCTACAACAAATAATTCCACCCTAGGATGCAGTAAGAAACCTATCACGAACGTGCCAGCTAGTTTATAGCAAGTAGCCAGGCGAAACACCACCACCACAAGAGCGTCCCACACAAAACTCTCTCCCACCCAAGGTGAGGAATCTGGCCCAACGCTGCAGGTGGGAGGAGGGCACACCCGCGGAGAGGGACAAGGGATGGAAGGGTGGAGCATGAAGTTCGTAAAGACGCTCGGGCATGCGGGAAGGGTTCTGACACAACACACAGGAGGCTAGTGAAAGTGCATGCAATTGAGTTGAACTAATTGTTGCCTAGACGCGGAGGGTGGCAAGTGGCATTTTTGTTATCTCCGAGTGTAACCCTAGAGTTGTTATCCCGTATTGTCCGTGGGAAGAAGGAGTCCTTGAGTCTGCTAGTCCTGGCATCTTTTTCCCGAATTTTGTACACATGATCCAAGCGACCTATATATGTTGGAGAGCGAATAATTTTCGAGACCTCGGTGCTGAAACATGCGGATCCGAATTTATTTAGTAAGTTTAACCTAGCATTGAGTCGTCTTTCTTCCAATGATTCCCATCCCAACTCCATAAGCATTTCAGTGACGCTTTTCGTTTTATCGTAACAGTTTTCCACGAAACGAGCTGCCCGGCGTTGGACCTTCTCAATTTCCCGAATGAGGCCTTTTTCACACGGATCCCATACGCTACATGCATATTCTAAATGGGGCCTTACAAGAGCGTGATAACAACGTTCCTTGACCTTGGAGTCACTTCTACCGACAATGCGTCTAATAAATCCTAATTTTTTATATGCTTGCCCGCAGACTTTACGTATATGGGTCCCCCAAGTTAAGTCTTTAGTGAATGTAACACCTAGGTATTTCACCGAATCAACTACTTTAAGGTCAACTCCAGCTAATTTGTAAACTAATCCCGTGGATCTTTTAAAGAAATTTACCACCGAACATTTATTAAGATTTAAAGGCAATCCCCATTTTGAACACCATTCATTAATGCTATTTAAATCACGTGCTAGAATTAAACGATCCTCATCCCCAGATATCTCCCGATAAATCACTGTGTCATCCGCGAACATCCTTATCTTACTTTTCACTTTGCGGTTCAGATCGTTAACAACATCGCTATATGCTATCGCAATCACATCGCAATCGCATCGCTATAACATCGCTATCGCAACATCGTTATATCACTATCCCGTCCCCCATCACTCGCCCTTCGTTTTATTAACCCAGACTTTCTTCTCGTCTCGCCGCCCACTTCGGAAGAGTCTTCGGCGCTGCGTTTATTATTAGTAATACGGGTACCATTCAATGTCTCGTGGGATTCATTCTCCCACACCACCCCCACCGGCCAAAATTCTAGCTGAGGAGAGGGAATGGGTCTTCTTAAACCGCCCTTGTTACTGTAATGTGTGTGGGTTCGGGCGCCGGGAGTGTTGGAGGCATTTTGCCGGCTTCGATCTCCTTGCGGCGTGTCCTTACTCGCGTTGGTCCCCTGGGTAAGGAGTCGGAATTTGGTGACGTCAAAGCCTCGACAGTTCTCACTTCTTCTTGTTTATTGTTATTAGGTAATCTACCAGTTAAGGTAGGTTTTTGGGTGGACACAACTATCAAATAAATATTTTGTAACTCCAAAAAAAAACCCAATCCAACAACGTACTCCACATCAGGTCTCTCTTCATCTCTGTGTACTTCCTCCCTTCATCCCGTCCAACATCCTTATAATGTTCCTGCCCTTTCCTTGTTTGCCTAACATTCTCCCCTCTATTACCTTCTTCAACATTCCACTATCGCTCAATACGCCTTTCATCCATTTTTCCTTCCTCCATAGGATTTCTCTCAACAAACCCCTCTCCTCACCCACCATCTCCAGCAGTTCCTCATTTGTTTTCCGTTCGGTCCATTTCACCTTCTCCATTCTTCTCCACACCCACATTTCAAAAGCCTCCAATCTACGTCTATTCACTTCTTGTACGTATTATTATTATGGGTTAGTATTCCAACGTTGGTGGTAGGTTTTGGGTGGACACATTCTGAACAACGAAACATAGTTTTGCCCCTCTTAACAAATCGTGACCCATGACATCTGTCGCTACAATAAGTCCATTTTCAGTTTCGCGCGCTTCTTCGCTTGCCATAAACCCTCCCATTTATGCTACAGTCTTCACCATTTCATCGCCTATCAATATGTTCTGCATCCGCCCATCCTGCCCTCCTTTGGATTTCTCGTAACAAACCTCTCTCCCCTTTGCTCAACATGTTTTGTGCTTATTATGTTATGCTATTTGTCTTCCTTTCCATCCATTTCACTTTTTCCATCATTCATCCAATCCATATTTCAAAAGCCTCCCGTCTACCTTCATAATTTTGCTGCAGCAAAAATATTTCCGCGCCGTACAAAACCGCTCTCCATATCAATGTTTTGAGTAGGCTTTTCTTAACATCCTTACACAAGTATTCCTGTAATCAATTCCATGGGAAAGCTTCATTGCGTAACGCAATTCTTCTTCTTCTCATCTCTCTACTACTATGATTATTTTGGTCTAATAACAATGACACTGGTGTACATCCAACAATAATTGGTGCGTTTGACCTGAAGGAAAAATGTTAACCTTCTGGTAAATGTATTCGGGTGGTGCTTGGGTGCTATTTTGTTATTTAAGCATCACGCGAGGGAAGAAAGAGCACTTGAATCCATCTCTGACTGTGTTCTCTTATTTTATCCCGGTGGTGGAATATGTCTTATAATTGGTGCCATAATGATTCCCTTGAGGAAGCAGTTCATCAAAGCGGTCGCATGGACCATTGCGCTCTCCGGATCAGAGACATGAAACATTGGAAAAGCGAACACAGGGGAGATTAGTAGCCTTTGAAACGTAGTGCTGGAGGAGAATGCTGAAGATTAAAAGACCAGGCTAAATGAGAAACTAGGAGGTATATAGAAGAGGGAAGAACCCTATCGAGAAACCTACCACAAAGAAGAACTAGGTGAGTTGCGAACACCTTACGGCAGAATGGATAATTGAGAAAAACAATAGGAGGGAAAATTGAATGGAAGATCCCGCTGGGAAGACCAAAGGCAAGTACGTAGGACAAATTATTAAGGACGTAAAACAGAGTAGCTATTAGGGGATGAAAGGGAATTAACACTTAGAATAGAGAAGAATATAAGACTACAATAGACGAATCTTAAGATTGAAATACCTATGATGATGGTAATTCCTATGATGTCGCAAGGAAACGCAGGTGTGCTGCATAGGGAAGGGATTCGCTGGGTAGAAATTAGGGTTCGCCTGCATTTAATTTTGTTGGGAATTGAAATGAAACGGGAGGGGACGAGTTAAGAAGCAAAACTCAGTGAGTATAAATTTTATCTCCTCCCCACGGCTTTATTAAGCAGGATTATAATTCGCTACCTCTCACACACATATATTTTTAAGGTTCGTTCGTCCCGAGAGCCTGATAGGATCTCCCTCTCTTCGTATTCCCAACCACTCACCCCACTGCTCTGTAGACAGCGCCTCACCCGCCCCGCCACCACTTCTCCATTCCGAAAGAAGTCCCCCTTTCGCCATTACACCCCATCATCCCATCCAACATTCTCCCACTCAGCCCACATTCCCATTCTTTTAGGGCCCACATCCCGGCTGAGTGAGATTTTATGCCCCCTCCGCTAATATGCCCTGCCTTCCTTCTTCCTTTGCCGGCCATCCTCCTTTCGTCTTTCCCGTCTCGCTTTTCTGTTGACCCTCCGATGTTTCTTACTTTCGAGAATCGATTTTTGGGATCTTTCTTCTCCTTATTTACAGGTACATGTAGATCGCCGGGTTGTGGGTGACCGTTCCCCCTGCACATTAAACCACGTGGACGTCGCGATCCGTAGTAGTAGTTTTTATGGGAAGCGACCGACAGCTGATGTCATTTGCGCCATTAGGGATGGTTAGGAAAGGATGAAGGGTGGAGAGAAACCCGGCGTCGGCATTAGCCTACTCTTCTTCTTAGGGTCCGCAACTTAAAGTTCCATCCGACGGACGGCGTACTCGCTCAAAGTGCTCTCCACAAAGCACCTCAAGTAGGAATCGGGACACCATCTGTCGCCGCCGGGATTGTAACCTCAGGGTGGAAAGCCAGTACGTTAGCCACCGCACCATCCCGATACCCGTCGCGATGCGTCAAAGCATGCTAGTTGACCATAGCCGCGGGAAGTTCATGCCCATAGGCGTTCTATAATAACGCTAGATATCGTGGAATAGGGATTAAAAACTGTCAACCAAGGGTTAGTTCAAAAGTGGGGAAGAGTATTGGTCGTCAATTTCTGAAGGTGATTTCAATTAAGTAAAGTGGGATGATGAAACAATTCAAAACTAACACTTAAACTGCGTAACGTTTCAGTCAAAACGTTTCGGGCTGAAACACTTGCGTTGTTGTGGAATTTGTACAAGTTTGTACTAACGCTTGCTGGGTTACAACTACGTATGTTCGGAAGAAATAAGACCCCAATACAACGTGAACTTTCGGATAATTATTATTTTGTGTATGGTAAAATGTATAATTTCAACCTAGAGGGCAATTTGTCCTCGTCTTCAGTAGATTTTTGTATCTACCTTTCTATAATTAACGAAGAAAAAAAAGTTGTCTAAGATTGTTCGTGGTCGGTGATCAGGTCTGAAAGATAAGACCGCGAATTTCCGTAACTGCGGCTATCGTCACTTTACGTTGTAGGGTTAAACGGTTTTTGCGGTGCCATTCATGACTGTATTATGTTCCTTAAGTGTATTTATGTAGGGTCGTAGGATTTAAATATAACTTCGCCTTACGTTTGGACGGTGATGCACCTCGGTGTCAAAGAACGACGTCTTAATGCCTCTCATGTCAAATCGCCCCAATATGTATTCACATCACATTTTGTGCTTAATGACTCGGCGATTAAGCACCATTACGATGTGTATCTCTCTCTCTCGCGAGTCTGTAGTCGTTATCACATGTGCAATGTCGTACGATAATGATACCGTTGATATTGAGCCGTATGCTCCATTGCTCATTAGCATCTTGTTATTGTTTTTTTATCGAGGGTGTGCATCGCAAACGGGATACCGCCTTTCCCATACAAATATGTTATCGGAAGGTCGCAATTCTTTGTGACGCGAAACCGCAGAGTTAGAGAAGGTAAGAGTGCGCATTCTCTGCTCAAAGAGGGAGAGAAAGCGGCGACGGCAAAGTCGGTATGTTTTGTGTGAAGTTTTTAAAAATTTCTTCCGTAGAAAAGTGATTTTTACGCCTAAATTACGATACTAAGTCAAGTGAATCTTCGCAAAAGGTATTATTAGTTATTCATCGCAGAAACGTTTTTTTTTTCAAATGAATTTGGACAATTGGGTTTTGGTCATGTGACATTGATATTCTTCAACAACGATGTTAATGTCCGCATCGGGTGAAGTCATCCGCACTCCAAGTTAATTATAATGTTCGAAGCAGTGATGCGATATCTCACGTGGAAAACGTGGATGCATCTAATAGTATAAGTTTTTCATGGGCTTTACGAGCGAATGGATGATGCAACTGCGTGTACATGCAATTGTAGCTTTCGATGTAGGTGCGGGTTCTTCCGCTTGTGCTAAGGTTTTCTTTTCGATTGGTCAGGACAACCAAGCTGGAGGAAACATCCTCGTAGCTCCACCATACAGATGTACTCCTTCGTCCCAAATCGGCCCACAAATATTTAATCTAAAACATATGCTTCAGTGAAAATCATTATCGCTTCAAATTAATCGGAGATGTAGGAATTGGTTAGGATTAGGAGAAAAAATAGCGGATTTATTGGGCTCTTCAGCTCGCGACGTTTCCCAGGGTGCTGGAAAATATTTGTCGATGAAGTGCGTGCTCGGATGGAAGGTCATCCTGAAGTCCTGGCGTCGACGATAAGACCTCTCCTTACCGACCTCCTGCCATTTGCAGGACGTGCGAAGGAGAAATGTGTTAACGCTTGACGTGGTGGATGGGGATTGGCGGGAGATCTCGCGTTAAACGAATTTCACCGTAATTTATGATGAGGCGATGGAGGAACAACGGGTTTAAAAGGACGAGAGCGATCCGATCGGCGGAGGAAGTTTTGCGTGACTCAAGCGGTTGATGTTTTGTTTTGAAAACAAATAGAGATTCGATGGAAGGCAGCGTAAGGATTTTGATGTGCACGATAGATGAGTTATCCGAATGTATTTTTAACATCACATTTGATTATTTTCACCCGAACTGATAACCTTGCGCGACTTGCGGTGCGTCGTACAACATGCATTGCGTTGGACTGGATGAAGTTAAAATATTTCGAGCTTTATGTGAAATTGGCGCTTGTTTTTGCGTGCTTAACTGGGTTATTCTGCGTTAATGTTTGCGTAAGTAAACGGCAATTAATGTGGGATAGATGGTATCGTAATCCTTATCTTTAAGCGTAGTTTACCGGTCAAAGATTAGTTATGGACGGTGTCTAACTGCTCTTACACTCTTTCGTGGACTACCCGAACACTTCCTTACATCAGCCTAAATACTCATTTCCCCCGCGTCTTTTAATTCTTCAATCTTTCACACACTTCCAGCCATCAAGCCGTCCAAAAAGGTCTATTCTCCTCCTTACTCCTCCCAAGCTTGCCCAACATTCTTCCTTGTATCTGGGGATGGGAGCAGGTTAGAAGTTTTTGAAATGCGGTTTGTGGAATGTACAGGTGAAATTAGTTTAACAGAGAGGAACTCTAAGTTACGCATAAGTTTTGGGACGAGAAATCGTTGCTGGGGTAAGTTCGAAAAGGTCAGGAAAATTTGATGGGAGTCGAAATTAGCGAGTGAGTGGTTTTTGTTTGTATATTAAAGAAGAATATGCGGGTCAGTCTTGAAAAGAAGTTAGGTTGTGGGAAAAGTTACCGAAAGGCTAAGAGAAAACGTTGTTTAAGTAATTGGAAAAAAAGTCTTGCAGAAAATCCGCAAACATTTCTTAAAAATTGCTACGAGAGGGAGAGAGAGTAAGCGTGACGGGTAGCTCAGGGGTCACTTGATTCCCACAGAGAACTTGATAGACTTGGAAATATTTGGAAAAGTACAGGGCACCTTAGTTTACCAGTGACACCGAAGTAATTACCATCGATAGAACACCATCATGGAGTGATTTAAGTACTCGTTCTTCCCACACAATCATAATAAAATCCAATCCAAGTGCCAGAATATATTAACTTGAAGATTGAAATGTAATGATTTAGCCAATTGTCGCATTATATATTTAGGCATGTGAATGGATACGAGTATTTTTGTGAGCTAATTGCAATATATGAATCAATATATTTGCGTATATGGCTGGCGTTCTGACACCCCCCCGCCACACGCCGTTGCGGCAGAATGCGGAATATTGTGTGCATGTGTATGTAGACGAAAAAAACAATCAGTTATTGTCAGACAGAATTGAAAGGCAGTGCCCAACCAATATAATTTTTTTTCTGGCGATATAATCGTGATTTATGTTTTCCGCCCTGTTCCGTGATGAAGTGCCGATGTTTCCCCTCCGATGTTCGCGAAATATCGGAAGTCCGTGGTCGGGTTAGATGTTGTGAAATCGCCCACCCAGATTCTCTCCTTCCTGTGCGGCCGTATTCTCTTTTGCCCTCCTCATTCAAAGGAACCTTTTAGCCCAGATGCTCTCGGCGCTCCCGGGGTGATAAGCGAAGATGCGTCATCTCCGCCACGATAGGAGGAATGAAAGCTAGAGGGAGGAGGCTGGGATCTCGTTTTCTCTCCAACCCCCTACCATCACTCCCGCTGACTCGGGTAGGGGCCTTCCTGTGCGATGAGACCCTATATCGATGACCAATCGATATGCTTTCATGTGGACTTTGTTTGTGTGCACAATTTTAAATAGGCGAGAGTCGATAATTATCATAACTAAAGCATAGCACAGGCCAACAGTGGTTTTGGTGCCGGAGCTTTTAATGCTGATTTAAAGAACAATTGGGGTGCTGAATCCAATTATGACACTAGTTTTTTCCTATCAACTATAGTTTTCAAGATATAGATATGTTGTTACTTACGTAAAAAAATCTTCTACATGATGATATGGGAATATTATATTAATAACACAGGCCAGCAGTGGTTTTGGTGCCGCAGCTTTTAATGCTGATTTAAAGAACAATTGGGGTGCTGAATTCAATTATGACACCAGTTTTTTTCCTATCAGCTATAGTTTTCAAGTTATAGATATGTTGTTACTTACGTAAAAAAATCTTCTACATGATGATATGGGAATATTATATTAATAATTATCTCATTGGCCTACAATATAGAAATATACATAAAACTTATTGACAGTTTATTGAAAATAAAAGGAACACCGCAGAGTGGTTATAAATTAGTATACTTATAGATTTATTTAACTTTGAAAATTATTTTCCGGAATATATCAAATATTAAGACAACTAATCGTAAGATGTGCCATATCTAAAAAAGTAGGGCTGTTAAATAAAAATGGATTTCATATTTGGATTCAGCTCTACAAATATAGTTAAAATCATCACAAAGATTCCCGGCACCAAAAAAAATTTTTTTTTTTAGGCCTGTGTAGTCGATGCCCACGATATTAATGATGCAATAATGTGAACGCTAGAGTCATTGCACTCTTTTGGCAATGCCACAGAAAGGAAAAGAATAAATAATATGGTTGATATTCTGGATGTTTATGCTGAAGAGAAAATTTCAATATTTAATAGAATATAACTCGAGTTTTTGCCACTCAGATATGTTATTGCTCGATTTATGTCTCGGGTAGTCGATTTTTACTCTCGATTTTAGGCTAGGATGTGATGATATTCATTTTCCTATTAAACTGAACATGATACAGTTATCGAGGTGGCAGCGTTAGGTTAGATGGCGATAATTATCAATAGATGGAGTATTGATGAGAATGTTGTCCTTATGTTCCATCGGCAGTGTCGAAGTTAATTACCGATCCAAGATTTGCCCTATCATGTAAGAATGTACAGGACTAGGTGTTATAAATTTAGATGTAGTTTCGATATGTTATCTTATAGTATTGTTTCTCTCTCTCTCCCCAAACCACTCACTGCCTCTCTCGTCTTCATGCCATCTCGTTGCGTTTTCATCTCTTGTTAATGTTTTTTTATACGGGACCCAGAATGTGATTAGGTTTTATGCTTCGTATTTTTTTTTTACGGTTTATCTCGCGAGTACGTTCGTTTTTTTTTTCCCCTTGGTACCTCCATTTGCCATTTTTTTTCATGAGCACTCTCTCTTTCTCCCTTTCAGCCTCCTTCCTTAGTGTTTGCTCTTCGTAATGGAAAGGTTATTCTTTTATTTTTTTTTGTGCTGTGTGCACACTCCCGTCTACGACGCTCACGTACGGGAGGGCTTATTTGGTGGCTGACGGCACGCGGCCCGAGTTTTTCTTTTCATTTCTTTCATTTATTTTACGTCGTCTGAAATGCTTTCAAATCCGTCTCAATCGTCCCCGTCAATACAGGGGCTACAACCCCGTAGTCTTGACGTATAGGAAGTCTTCTCTAGGATTTTCCTGCGGATAAGCAATCCCGGATCGAACTAACTCTCGAGATTCTCCCTTCTTTACGGGATTCGGTGCGCTGCTATGCGCTGAGAATACGGATGAGCAGTTATTCGAGGCTCGGATTGGTTGGGATGTTTGTACGGGAAGCAGGCCAAAACCGAATTCGCTAAAACGTCTATTCATGTATAAAATTTTCGCAAAATTGCAAAGGTCCGGCGGAGTTGCGAGTTCTTTTTGTTTTTGCATATTTTTCTTTAAATTTTCGAGGTTGGGAAATTCTCCCGCGCTTTTCACAGATCAACCCTTTTTGGTGTTTCATAATGTGTTTTGGGTTTTACAACCCCTATGCCCCTATTTACATTATATAAGGACTGCTTAAACATTCAGTTAGTCCGTCATGCGTGGGTATTTAGATTTTTCTCAACCCTCAAAAGATTTTTTAAAAAGTGTCATGAAATTGGCAAAACACTCTGTGACACGTATCAAGCCAATTTCAATCCTAATGTTCAAATTATTTTTTTCGAAGTTCGAGTTTCTATGGTGATTTAAAGAATTTACGGAAGCTATCCATTGGTATGATAAATTATTCCCACTAATTGAAGAAAACCATAATTGGAATAATTAAACTAAATATGGCTTCGTATAGCGTACGCAATAATATCCTCTATTTATTTTACAATTGTGGAGAGAATGTTTCTCCTGTTTATTTGTCTAGTAATTTCAAACAAGTGAAATAGCCAATAATTAATTTGAAATCATTTTTCTGCAAGTGAAATGTTTAACGTGTTTTCACCCGAGGGCACCTTCCGCCCGGAAATTGATGCCATTCGGGGTTGCCCGAAGTAGACACGTTGTTCTGAATCGTATTCGGTTAATTGTAAAACAGAACGTGATTCTCCAATTGGGGTATTTTACGAGTGTTCTCATCAGGAGGCATCATCGTCTACACAATATCCTCCTCAAGGGAATATGGTGGGGAGTGTCATGTCGCCAGACATAGATGCAGAAATAGTAGTATTTACTACAACATGCATATGAATGGACGGCGGCCTTGTTCGTCCTCGGGAGCCTCCGGAGGCATTGCACCGGTTTTTTTTTAGTTTCCGATGTACTTTTTTCCGGTCTTGTTTAATTATGGATGCTTATCTAGGCAACAGTTTCAAGAATGCATCCTCCGTCCCCTGGGGAGGGGGAGGGAGAGATGATGGGGGAATGGAAAATTATGCGGCGGCTCCTCGGCGTGCCCGTAACCGTGGCTACCTCGCGGTGCATTGTTCGTCGCCTGGGAGCGAGAACACAAAAGCTGATTCACTCATTAGTGCCCCCACCGCGGTCGCACCGCCGCTTCCATATTGAATCCCTCGCTAAGGGGATGGATAGATGTGTTTGCCTGGGTGCTTGTCGTGACTCGCTTTTAATCTTCAGAGCAAACGTGACGTTATTTTTTCCTCCTTTCCCCGTTTCGATTCGTCTCCGAATTCGTTCGTCAGCCATTTCAGGAAGTGACGTCCAATGAGGAAATCAATCAGGCCAATTCAACCCTTCCCCTTTTCTTATTTCATCGTCAAATTTCAACCGGGTGCCACGTAATATTTGTAATTATCTATTCGTCATGACGACTCCTTGATGAATTGCTATTTTGCTGCAGTTCTCCTCCAAATCCCTCATACATGTGCGTCCATATGTAAGTGAAGGCTTCTATTCTTCTCGAACATATAGGAAGGTAGAATATTTACCCTTGTTTCGTATACTCTGCCATGAAAAAATATGCATATACCTGTTATATTTTTTGGAAAAAATGTTTGTTGCCTCAATTACCATCTCATTCCAAAGCTCTATCCTTAGCTCCAATTTGACTGTACATCTATTATGGATTAAAATATGTGACTTTTGGGTCAATGAAATACATGTAGGAAATAGGACTTGGGTGTTTTAAGGTCGTATCTTAGTAAAGTATGGTCGAGAACCTAAAATTCAATTTATTATATCCAAAACGTTACATGTATAGGAATGCAATTCACAAGGTCTGTCCAAATAGTGTCAGTGCTGATTATGTGTCAGGTATTCGTTCGTAGAGACTCAGTTCGGTTACAGATGAGACTTTTCACCACCGGGAGGATGTTTGTTTGGTGACGACATCAGGAAACAAGATGCAGCTTTTGTGTGTTTGATCCATCTGGGTTTGCAGTCGTCAAATTTCCTCCCTGCTATTTGAGCAGTTATCCTACGCTCCGTTTTCCTTTCGGGGATATGCAATGTCAACAAAGCTTAATGTTAAATTTATTCCCCAGAAACATTTACTTTACTTAATTTTTATTGATTCCAACCCTAATCTCCCACCCTTGTGTGTGTTTCTTTCGCCTCTGCCCCAACCATATAGGCCTCTCTCTGTTTCTGAAACTTGTGACATTCCTCGTCTCGAGTGGGTCTCTTCGTCTTCGACCACATCCACCCGTGAATTCCTCTTTCTACCCCTTTCTCGACAAAAATTCACTCTTCTCTCGTCTACCGCTCACTTGACGTAATCGAAACCCTGGACCAATCCATGTCAAAAGTCTTTTCTTATTTAAGCCTCTTAAACTATGGAGTTCCTTCCGCCACGAACTTAGAATCTAGGGATCCTTTTGGTACATTTGATGATAACACAGGCCAACAGTGGTTTTGGTGCCGGAGCTTTTAATGATGATTTAAGGAACAATTGGGGTGCTGAATCCAATCATGACACTAGTTTTTTCCTATCAGCTATAGTTTTCAAGATATAGATATGTTGTTACTAACGTAAAAAATCTTCTACATGATGATATGGGAATATTATATTAATGATTAATATATATTTATAATTATAATTCATAGGGTATTTTACTTAATAATGAATTATTGTAATCGTTCCCGATGAACGTATGTTATTTATTGAACAGGTAGTGCTAAAGGTTATGCCAGTGCCTTGGGCTGATATATTTTAATGTGTTATTCTACCATTACTTTTATTTCACTGATTAGTTAGAATATTATACGTGCGTAATTTCTCAATGTGTGATTTCCCGAGCAGAATACATATACATTATATCCTGTCTCTTTAATGAGGTATTTTCTCCTTTATCAGCATGATCAAACTGGGGTTGAGTTCTTATTTCATGGCAGTTGTCTATTACGGGCGAATGAGCTCCATATCCCTTTCTATTGTACGAGCTCCATATCCCTTTCTCGTACTCATTCCTCACATAATTCTCCTATTTTTACAGCAAACACTCTTTTAGTATCCCATGCCAATCACATTTATTCTACATTTATGCGTTAGCTGAGGGTGCCCAGGTTGTACTTCAGTTCAGTAGTGATATGGGGGAGAAGTATTCTTTTTATTCATGGCATTTTCATTTTTTTTGTGTTCCATACTTCACTGTTAACATTCCGATCGGCTTTTGTACGTCTTTTGTTATCTTCAAATAGTCTGCCATCTTTCGCAAGCGAGGCAAAAGTGGCATATCGGAATCTTATCATGTGCATAATTCATTTAGGGACATTGACGTTCGGAATTCATCACAAATTAATGCCGGATAATGTGAAATGAATACTGGAATGATAAACTTAATACCCCTTTTGAATATTTTTACGCGAGCGTCCTTCGTTTTGGCAACGTTCAAGCTAGGAAATACGTTGCGTGACCACAAAAGCATGCCAACAAGTTATATTTGAATTTTATTAGAGAGAGAGAGAAGTGACCGTTTAATTCTAGCATAGCTGTCGAATGTTAATGATTTCCTTAAGGAATTGCGAAACGTTGAAAAAGATATCTCTTGGTACTACGGACATATTCATATACATGCATAGCACGAACCAATGTCGATATGGCATCAGCATCTTCTCTTAACTTATTCCATGTGCGGATATTGATAAAGCCACGGGAGTTTTTTTTTAACTCTTGACTCCTTGAGGGCTGAACGTATGTTCATGCTTGAAATTCATTAAACCGGCTCAGTTTTTTTTTGAACTGGCGTGCAAATTTCAAGTGTTCAGTCGTAAAAAGCAATGAGCCGGTTCGTAAAAAAAAGCCGCCCTTCGTGTTAGCCCGGATTACTTTTCCCCCTGTGTATCGAAGAACGCGAAATCGAAACTAATATTTCTGTTCTACATTAAAGGAAATGGATACAAGGAAAAGGAATAGGAACACATATAAAGGACGAACACAGGAGAGGTGGGGAAGGCGGAATCGGGCAAAATAACGAACGTGAAAATATGTCCTTGACCGGGATTTGAACACTGAATATTCCACTTGCCCGGCGGATACTCTTACCGCTTGAGCTATCGAGGAAATTCAATTAACGTTGAGATTTGGCTAGTGTTATAGCACCAAGTGCCCCGATTCTTTGGCCAAGAGATGGTGTTTGGGAGCTGAACACTGATATAAAAAATATCAAAAGAACACGCGTTATTTCTTAATAATTTCGACTGAATTTAGCTCCGTCTTCCTCAGAAGAAACAGTGGTACTCAAATATTACTGTTTCTTCTGAGGAAGACGGAGCTAAATTCCATCGAAATCATTAAGAAATGAAGTGAGTGTTCTTTTTATGTTTTCTTATATTGTTAGTTTCTGTTCAAGTTTATATATACATATATATATATATATATATATATATATATATATATATCGATGATGCGGAAGTACTCACGAGAGCAATATAACTTTTGGACGGCACAATAGAACACAGAATAAAACAGATAACACGTAAAAGGACACTCACACTGTAGATGATTTAAGCTTTCGGCCTACTCCGAGGCCTTCTTCAGGTCAGACTCTCTGACCGAAGTCTAAGAAGGTGAGTCTGACCTGAAGAAGGCCTCGGAGTAGGCCGAAAGCTTAAATCATCTACAGTGTGAGTGTCCTTTTACGTGTTATCTGTTTTATTCTGTGTTCTATTGTGCCGTCCAAAAGTTATATATGTATATATATATATATATATATATATATATATATATATATATATATATATATATATATATATATATATATATATATGTATATATATATATATATGTATATATATATGTATGTATATATACTATATTTGTCAGTTCCGATGTGTAGATTGGATGCATACCTCAGCTTGTGAGCGAGCGGAAGGAATGATTTTCCGCACGGGCTTCGGGAATTTATTTATTTTTGAGGGTTGGGTAAGTGGCGAGGAAACTCGAGAAGGTCGCTCACGAATCACGGTGGAGAGTCCCGAGATCTCGATTCCATTTTAAGTGACACTATGCTCTTTCTCGCCGCTTCCGGAAGATTGGCCAAGTGGGGGAGAGAGCAGTTAAAAAGGACGGGAGGCCGCCGCGATGCGTAAGGCGGGTGGGGGGGCGTTAAAGGGAGGGAGACGATTGAATGGTCGATGGCATTACGGAAGGTAAGATGAGTGCAAAGAGGGAGAGAGGAGCGAGTTGAGTTCTTCTCTTTTTCCCTCTCCCATATCCCCGGCGAAATGAACCACCCCCCCCCCTCCTGGCACCTACCCTCTACCGCTCACTCCCTCCCCGCCCCCTACAGTCTCTCCGAGTCTTGAGGCGCACCGCAATAATGGACCATATGCGACCATTTCCCACGGGCATCATTCTTTCACTATTGTGCCCGGCGGCCATGTTGAGAATGGTTGGGAGCGGAGAGTGGCGGCGGAGTGGGTGGGGTTGGGGGTCGGTAGGGGGTTGGAGTCGAGGGAGAAGGGGAGGGAGGAAGAGAGGGTGGGAGGGTGGCGTGTCGAGGTGGGAGGGAGGGGCAGGCATAATGCGGAGGAGTTGGGGCATGAGGGAAGTGCGTAGAAGGAGCACCTTAAAGGCGCGAAACCGTTACGTCTAACTGTTTTTCCCTTTATTTCTCTTTGCGGGGATGCCTTCGCACCTCCGACCCCACCTCCCCGTCGTCCCCAGCGCCTCAGCCGACTTCGTCTCCCTCTCCCGCCCCTAAAACCCTCCTAAACTCCCCCACTCTTATTATTAAGTCACTGTGTCGCACGTATTTTCTTGGGATGGGACCGGGGTAGAGGTTCAAGTGCGAGGTTGTTTTATGTCCATTTCGATAATTCTTTCAAGTGCGGCAATGCCGTCCCGGGGAGTCGTAAATTGCTCACTCAAACTTCGGCACCGGATGGCTTGCGATAGTCGAAATCATAAACCTGGGAAGGTTGAAATGAACGAGCTTATTGTCAAGCCGCACACTCAATCCCTAGCTCTTGAGATAATGCCGCGATGTTCCTGGGGGTAGTCGCTGGAGAATACTCCGCATTTACACCCGGAGCGGCGGTGCACGGGTACATTTCTTGGTAACACCGTTTGCGAAGCCCTAATGTGTAATCTCTAAAGAGAGCCGTTATTTCACCAGGCTGATATTAGACGCTAATAGAACGGAAAAGTTATTCCGGAAGGGAAATCTGATCCGTGTTGTCCAGTTACAGGAAACTCGCGTCTGTCCGACGAGAGGCGTATGAATTTTCCGCACTCTGATGACCAGTTGTAGAAAATAGGTCCGAAACAATTTTAGTGTACACTAGGGATATCTAAACAATCACTGCTTCTTCGATAATTTATCATCGCTCTTCACTTGAACCAGCCGACTATTACCCTAGCGAAACGGCATTCATACAAGTTCCTCAAGTAGACACCGAATGAAAGCTATTAGTTCTGTTAGAAAGTTAGATATACTATATGCAACACAATTTTAGTTTCGTCTGATGGAAGGCTTAATTTATTTTTGTGCTGAAGATCAACGTGTTCTTCGTATTCATCGATCGTTGCTCAGGTTACTCCATCCTTTTTGATATTCCAGAAGTAGATAACATTAAGCGAAAATGTCCTGGCTTCCCATCTGCTGCAATATCGGGAGAGGGTCCGCTGCCTCCTGTACCGGAGTTATGCGGAATCGCGTGAGCAATCGCCCAGGTCCGCATTGAATTGCTTGTCCGTTTTCCCTTGGGGTGCCGAGTGAACCGCGATGGGTATCGGATGCCTGCCACCCATCATCCCCGCGGGGATGGTTTCAAAACGTGTGCGGTCGAAACGTTTCCGGGGAGGAAAGTCAATCCATTCGTCGATTTGTACATTAGTGCTTTTTCCCACCCTTCCCCCACTCCCACTTCCCTCCTCACCGTGTTTTTTTTGGAAAAATCCTCCCTTTCACTCCGCGTGTGTTGCATTGGGCCACGTGCCTGGAGTGGGGCGCTTAATATCGGCCCGAGTGGGTTAGTTGTGCGTGCGCGCACAAAAAAAAAGAAGTCGCTCTATGCGATTCGACCGCATGTCATTATAAATATCATGTGTGTGCTATTTTTGGGAGCGTGCGCGTGTTTTTTTTTCATCTCCTTTTAGCAAATGGAGTGAGTTTCGAAATGGCAGCTTTTCGTTCGCGAAATAACGATTTTGCGAACGTTTCATTTTTAGTTTCGGGAGGTGGTCGCATCGCCCGTGTTCCCATCTCCTACGTGATGTTAACTGTTGAGTTGGTGGACGTTTTTAAACGTTTTGAACGCGTCGTGATGGGAATCTCCGTTTCTGAATTTTCTTTCGCGTTAACTCTGAGAATTATTTACGCAAGCGAACATTATCGTAATATTCCCTTAACTTTAAATTTCCCCGAGGTGTCCTCGAATCCGTAAGATTAAAATATGTTGAGAAATGTTTAAAATTGCTTTTGAGTTTCAAAAACCCTGGAAAAATTTATTTACCTCCATGTTGGCTTTACTAATGCGGCTACTTTGTTACTCCTGGTTTTTAATTTTTTTATGTAGAAAAATTATTTTTTTAAAATGCTAAAAATCCCATTTGACAGTTTGAAAAACATGAAATGAATTTTCTTTCACGATGCGGTTTATGGCGTAGTAAATTGATATTAAAAATGACTAAGTGATTTTTTTACCACTCGTCAGTCTTAAAAACACTCAATTGATCTTGCACAGCTGATTTTTTGAAGGAGAACTCCAGGTTAATGTGGGATTGAATCTGCAGCAAAGGGGGAAAGCACTTTCATGAGCAGGGGAACACAGCGACGGGGAGAAATCACGTGGGCCATTAGGGATGGATAGATGGGTTGGTGATTTCAGTGCTGGCACCTCGTAGGCAGGATATTATGAGCTAACTTCAGCCTTTCAGTGTTCTTCCATGGTAGTTTTACAGGTCTGTTATTTTCCTCTCCAGCAGCTCTATTATTCCCCGCTCCAACCTACATATTTGCCTTTCATTCGCTCCAGAAGAAAGCTCACGTTTTGTGCCCACCCGCGTTTTTCACCCATTTTCAGCCGAGCGTGTTCTCCGAGCCCTGATTATGCCGTGGATTTCATTTCGCCGGAGCGTTGGGCCCGCAGTACTCCTCCCCAAACCCCCCCCCCCAGATGCGAGCTCGTCGAACTCAAAAAACGCAATTATGGCGGATTTTCCACTCGGGGATCAGGCCGAGCGCCTTACTCCATTCTTTCTTTTACTCCCTCTCCCCCCGTGGTGCACTCCCGTCATCCCCTACGTCGTTTCAGGAAAGAAGGCGTTGCCAGTCCCCGGGGAAGTAATTCCGGTGTAGGCACGTGCATTTCCGAGCGTCGTGAATCTCACGTGTTGGTAATGGTTTATCAACATTTTCTTGTCGGTATAAAATATTGTCGTATTGGTCTTGGGTCAAAAGTCGTTCAGAAGGGTGCGGGACACCTGAGTTTCATTGCTACACCGGGGTAATTATTGTGGTCCCAAATTATGTTGGTAGGTTCGATCACCGGAGTAAATTAAGTGATATCGGAAGGGAAATACTTAGTTATTCCACATATATTTTATTAAACACGGCCACGGTTTGGACTTACAAATCCTCATCATCAGGTGAAGTACAGAAAAATACACAGATTTATATAGGTTTTTTTTCTTCACTTCACCTGATGATGAATTTGTCAGTCGAAACCGTGGTCGTGGTTAATAAAATATATTTGGAATTACTAAGTGATTCTTTTCCGATATGAATCGCTTCCACAAAGTGACGCCTAAAACCATTCTATTTAAATTAAGTGATATCTACACCGTTGCTGATGCTCATTACTGATTCAAATGCTCGCTCAGCCCTCGGACCATGCGAATTCATATCAAAATCGACCTGAAACCCCCGACCGTTTACTTTCAAAGACCAAAATTTAATGATTCGGTCAAGCAGGAAAGATGGAAAAGTTTAAATGAACGGAGAGGAAAATGAACGAAGTAGTAGGCTTCGTGGTGTGGGTTGAGAAGGAGAGAGAAGGTTGTTGGGAAAAATCCAAAGGAGACAGGAGAAGGATGGATTAAGATTTTGATTGGCGATGGAATGCTGAAGACTGTGATAGGGGGGAGAATGTTAGGACGAAGAGGAAAGAGTATGAAGAGGGTAGCAATGTCGGAACGGATTTAAGGGAGGGAAGAAGTGTGCGGAATTGAAGGATTAGGTTTTGTTTAAGTGTGGGTTGTCTTGTCAGACGAAGCCAAGAATTTTGCTCATTCTGTGTCAATCCAAAACCTTCTTAAAAAGTTCTTAAACGGTAGAATGTCGGAAAACAATGGTCAGACACACCCATCATTGCATAATGCATGTATGTGTACGTGCGTTTTTTTGTATACGAGCAAAGTTATGTTAATTTGCAAGTATGAACTCGTATCTGTGTATGAATGGCTGGTACGCGGACACCACTTGCCCTCCCGGCGGATTGGGTCAATTTTCTCCAAGTTTGGAAAATCTCCTTTTACGTACAATCTTGTTCCTTTTTCCATTTTTATGCAAAACTCTCTTGTTTTGGTACTGCCTTATATTCATCATGTTTGACAATCAAACCTATCCACATGGTTGGGCTTTCTTTAAATAATGAAAAAAATTAGGCTCTCGGAAAGGGTGGCATTAGCGCTGGGGGAGAATTTTATATTTTCGCAAAAGTGGGAGAATATTTGAACCTCGGACTAGGAAATAAATTTTTTGTTGAGTCGGAAACCTTCATTATTCGAAAAGCATCAATTTTACCCAAATTGGACAGGGCATAAAAATTCCTTATATTATAAATAGCAAATAGTATTTCCTCATCGTTAATAACGCACTCCACGAGCCCTGAAAAGGAACAGGGAAATGACATTTGACGTGAAGTGAAAAGGGTCCATAGGCAAGCCAAGATTTGATAGAAACACTGTCCTCGTCTGTTGCCTGCGAATAATCGACCCGTTTCGATGGCTGGAGCTCACATCGCGCTTAGCCTTACGGTGTGTTGAATCAGCACATGGGCTGGGGTGTGTGGGGGAGCCTGTTCCTCTCCCTGCAGCGTTCCGATGCCAAGAAAATCACGCGGCTTGGGGTTTTTCAGCCGGGGATATCCCGGGGCGCTATCCCCCCCCCCCTCTTACTCAGTTTCACGCCGGGGCTGCGAAATCGGGCCGGAGAATAATGCCGATGGCCGAGAGAGCCGATGACGCCTCCTTTGCTTATTATCGCGAATTTCGAAGCTTTCCGTACCGAGCCGTGGACGAACGGTACCAAGTTGGCCCTTCCCGTGTGAGCTGGGGAAACGATCGTATCGTATTGCTCAGCCTCTTGTGTAGAGCTGAAGAAAATATCTCCAACCTACGTTATATTTGCACGTGCACATTTGTGTGTGTATATATATCTATATATATACACGTTCAAATATAATGGTAGTACATCCGCCCGGCAAGTGGAAGATCCGGTGTTCAAATCCCGGTCAAGGAAACATCTTTACTTTCGTGATCTGCACGAAAACCGCCTTCCCCACATGTCCTGTGTTCGCCTTTTATGTGTTTTCCTATCCCCTTTCCTTATACCTATTTCTATGTTTGAATGAATACATATATACACGTATATATGCATATCTATGTATATATATATATATATACGTATGTTTGTATATATGAATGTATACATATATAACTCTTTTGTAAAAGTCTCATGGACGTGAATAATAATATAAATGGAATTAGCACTAGTAGACAAAGACAAAAACAGACAAAAAATAGAGCAACTCACTAGATATCGAATTTTCGGTGGTCTAAACCACCTTTCTTAAGACAAGGAAGGACAGAACTTCTCCAGAACTGGGTCTAAACCATCTTTCTCAAGACAAGGAATGACAGAACTCCTCCAGAATTGGGTTCTGTCCTTCCTTGTCTTGAGAAAGGTGGTTTAGATCTCCGAAAATTCGATACCTAGTCAGTTACTCTTTTTTTGTGTGTTTCTGTGTTTTTTCTTTGTCTACTAGTGCTAATTCCATTTATATTATATGTATATATGTATAATTTTTATTTATCTACATATGTGTGTATATATAATTATGTATGTATTTATTTATTAGAAGATATTTTTATTACGCACGACCGCTGTGAACGAGGCATAATTTGTCGCATCATGACGTATCGATCGTAGTTAATGCAATTTTGTAGAATTGCACGCGGTTGGACAGTTCGCTAAGAATGATTTTTTTTTAAATCTACACTCGATTCCATTGAATTCAACGAAAATATTTCCTATGACTGTGCCGAATTATCAGCACGGTAAACACTTTTTTGCGCATTACCGGGAATTTACGGACGTGTGCATTTTTATTTAAAATTTTAATTTGTGACAGTTCGATATCTCATTGTCAAAACACCTTTTTTCCTCCAACGGGATGCGATTGTTGGTAGGAACAGGGTTTACGAATGAGGGCAAAGCTATGTAGGATATAACTGACGGGCGATGGAATCGAGCGGTATCGCCAGGATTTCGCGCAGCAGCGTTTTCCTGCTTTGCTTGCTGAATACCGTTCCTGTATAGAACGCTTTCCTCCGGGATTGGACCCGTGCAGAATCACGTGAAAATCGATTCGGGATATTTTTCCCCGTCGGCAGAGAGGGTGGAATGGAGCGTGGGGGTTAAAATCGCCACGCCAGCTGACCTTCCCCCAATCCCTCTGTTACCCCTCTTCCCCCTTTTCTCTTCCTATTTATATGCGTGTCTTCCTCTCTTGTTGACACACGTCATTGTCACGGGGGCGTTAAGTACGGATATCTCGCCTCCCCCTAGGACTCTCTCAAGGTGTAAGTAGCGCTCGACAATCCGCACCCATCCTTGCGAGGTTTTCACTCGCTTCGAGCCCGCTAATTGCGTCCCCGTTCGGGAGCGATGGCGTCGAAACTGAGGAGAGTCGCACATCGCGATTCGTCGAGGGAAAGCCGTTATGGGCGAAGGGGGTTGGGTTTTCATATCTGCTGGTAGCTATATCCTAAACCAAACCATTCTAAACCAACTCCTTCAATCCTAAACCGACACCCTCTCTCCTCTCTTTCCTTCGCTCCGAGAGCGTCCTGTGTATTATGTGATTGTATTGAGTGTGTTATGTATATTTTTTTATTATTTATAAGGTAATCTACCGGTTAAGGTAGGTAAAAGATGGACACAACTACCAAGTAAATATTTTGTGACCCCTTAACAAAACACAATCCAGCAACCTACTCTACCTCAGGTCCCTCTTCATCTCTGTGTACTTCCTTCCTTCTGTCATCCTGTCCAACATCCCTATCCTGTTCCTGCCCTTTCCGCGGTTGCCTAACATTCTCCCGTCTTATAGTCTTCAACATCTCACTGCCGATCAATACGCCTTTCATCCATTTTTCCTGCCACCTTAGGATTTCTCCCAACAAACCCCTCTCCTCACCCACCATCCCTAGTACTTCCTCATTTGTTTTCCTTTCTGTCCATTTCACCTTCTCCATTCTTCTCCACACCCACATTTCAAAAGCCTCCAATCTACGTCTATCCTCCTGCTTCAGAGGCCAAGTTTCCGCGCCGTACATAGCTACGCTCCATATCAAAGTTTTTACGACTCTTTTCTTAACATCCTTACTCAACATCCCTATCATCAACTCCCTCTTGCTTGTGAAAGCGTCTTTGCGTAGCGCAATTCTTCTCTTTGAGTCCCTACTACTTTGACCGTGTTGATCCAAAACACTTCCGAGATACGTAAGCGATGCTATTATATATATATACACATTCAAACACGAAAAACCGCCATATGGCGAATAAATATTCATTCACATTGAAATAGAGATAAGGACAATGGTAAAGGAACACACATAAAGGACGAACACGAGAGGTGGGGATGGCGGATGTGAGCAGATCACGAATGTAAAAATACCTTCCTCGACCGGGACTTGAACACCGGATCTCTCCACTTGCCGGGCGGATGCTCTAACCACCTGAGCTATCGAGCTATAAAGGTACTTTTACACTGAAATCTTCGATCTTATAAAGCGCCAAAGTGCCCCGAATGATTACCCAGAAGATGGCGTTAGGGAGCTGTACACTCACCAAAGGAGAAATTGACAAACACTAGAGGATAATGGACAGTAGGTTAGCAAGCCTACAACATCATAAAGGATATATATATATATATATATATACATACATTTCTCGTACATACATGTGTGTGTATGTATACACACACATACATGCAAACATTCTTGCGTGATGCAGGGAGCTGAAGGTATTTCCCCCCGCAGTGAGGACTCCGACGTCGCTTTCAACGATTCATCTATCCCCCCACCCCCTCTCGTGTTTGCTCGCAGGCTTGCGGTACATTCACGTGGATGGGGGGAATGATTGGCGATTGCCCGCAGTGCTTTCGTCCGTCAATTGTGCATTAATTGTTTTTTTCCGGTACGGTGCTAGTCTCGCTGGCTCGATGGTCGATTCAAATAATACTTTACAAAAAAAAGGAACACTCCACTGAAAGAGAAATGAATGGGTGACTCCATAAATAGTCGGGGTGAAGAAGAAATACATTTATGGGTTGTGTTCCGTGGGTAAGGGTATCGTTCCTGTCGCGAGAATTCTTCGTCGTGTAGGACGACACCGCTGCAGTCGGTGATCAGCCTCATTACCTCCTTGCAGTTAGTGTAAACGTTCACACGATCGATCCATGATGATAAGGAGGCTCGCACATGAAGGTATTTTGATACGCTTGTCCTCGAGGAAGTCAAAGTTAATTTTTAGCCGTTCGACGTGGTCCTAATCATCATCCCCTTTATTTCGTCTTAGATTTTAATTCATTCCAGAGATAATACAGAGTAAAGTAATTAGTCTGGGAAAATTGTGGAAATTGGGCTATTGTCTTAGTGAGGTAGACCCAGATCAAAGTACAATTTTCCGAAATATCCTGCTCCACCGTTTTTTGAGGATATATCCAAATGCCCGTACTTTGCGTCTTCCGCTGATGAGGATTTTAACAATCGGTCACTAGGAAGACTGTTTATGAGGAAGTCCGTCTGTACTGGTAATTTTATTTACTGCTTATCATTCCTTATGTCCACATTCCTCCAGTGTCAGCCGGTGGTTTGAAAGGACTTACGCGGTTTTTCTGTTATCTACCCCCACCCTCTCCATACAGTTTCCGCCCCCCCCCCTTTTCTGTTCGTGCGAATGGGAATACATTCGGGTTCCTTCGTTCCATTCGCAACTATCGTCGGCCGACGGATTTCCCGACTCGATGCGAAGCATGTAAGCGGACGCTAGCTACTCCCTTCGCCCGATGGGCCTTCCTCAGTCGAGTCACGCGTTCACCCCCTCCCTTCACTCTTTATCTCCGTGCTTTGCCTGGGTGGAGAGATGGTGCCCATCGTGACAAGGGAGCGATCGACTCGCCTATCCTCGCCAATAATTTTAACCTCCTCAAGAAGTCTCGCGCCCACATGCCTTGATTTCGTGGTATGGTAAGGATCGAAGTACTCCTCCCAAACGCGCCAACCCTTTGCGTGTTACGCTCAAAATGTTTCTTTGCGAAAATTAGGTTATTGTATAAATATTGCGCGCGAGTGAGAGAGAGAATGAGTGATGACGCGGAATAAAATAAAAGTATGTGTGGTGGCAACCGTTGAAGGCTATTCTCGAGGCGGTGATGATGGGATTGTTGGTTTGGCCAGTTCGCTGGCTTCCCGCGTCAACGACCCTCTTTCAGTTCCCGAGCGTTGCAGATTTTATATTGGTGTTCCGGCTCCCCTTCTCGGCTGCCGTATTTGGGGTCGCCCGAGTTAGTTACGCCATTTCCCTGTCTGAGACTTTATACCGTTGAATTCCTGCCACCTACTGTTAAGGACGGCGCCATTTCTTGCGGCCATCAGCGACTTCGGATTAGGGTGTAATCAGGTTTCGGGGAGAGGGAATCTCATTACGTACCAGAGGCTCTCTCGTATATTTCCTGCCGATGGAACCATTCTGTATTGATTATAATATCTCCTTCATGTATCAGAGGCTTTTTTTTATGATTGTTTGAACATACTTGCGTGCTACCTTTTGACTTTACCTCAATATTTTTTCGATCGGTCAATTTGTTTTTAGGCGTGTGAGGGATAAGGGAATTGGAAAATTCTCTAGAGGAAATTAGATGGAATTTGTAGCCGACTCCAATCCGTGGGAATATGTCGTAGTTGATAAAAGTGGGTCTTAATTCTTCACAGAATTGATTACGCCCTACGGGTTCCAGTGCACACTCATCATCTTCATCTACATAATACCCCACAAGGGCGTGTGGCGGGGGGTGTAAGGTCACCACACGTAAAAGGGGAAAATAGCCGCTTTCAAAACCAACGCATACATGCAAACCGATACCCGCTTAGGTACGTACATTCATGCAAAAATCCTATAATTTTACACGCATGCAAGTACAGATCTACCTCCTTTCATTCTACACGCATGCAGTTACATATGCTATCTTCAGGGAATCGATGCGATTTGGTATATTTTGTTCCAGTAGCGGATGCAATATGTGAATTAAAACGCTTCGCACGAAATTAATTCCCTGGATAATAAAAATTAACTTTCGTCGGTCTCGCGTATCTTCGGGCACGAGGAAGTTCGTGCGGGGAAATCCGCATGAAGCGTGGGACGTCGCGAAGGTTGGACGGGACGGGAGGAATGTAATGTCGAGCGAGAGCGAAAAATCCGATGGGAGGAGAATAATAGGGATATTTCGGTCGGCACGAGGGTGGGGTGTAGCCGAGGAGGGGGAGAAACAGTTCCAGGGGAAAACGGGTTGGGGTGTGTTTGTTTATCCCCGCGCATTCTTAAAGTCTCCGGACCCGTAAATATTTCTCCGGAGGCCGTCGAAAGCCCAAAACCGCTTAATCGGTGGACACCTGTGGTGGCGGAAAATATTAATTGGCGAGCCACAAAAGGTCGACATGATATGATGGCACACATAGGTCGCGGACATAGTAATTGATCTAAATCAGTCCCAGTACGAAAACGAACGTTGGTTCGTTTTCGAAAGGTTTTATTTTTGCGCTCTGCCCTACCGCCGCTGCTACTGCTGGTGCGTTCCGTCCGTCCGTCCGTCTGTGTGCCACCCCTCCTCGCCTCCGTCATCCCTCCTCCCCCCTTTGCTTTCTCTCCGTTCGCCTCCGCCACGGAGTGGTGCGAGTGGTCGAGGAGAAATAGGCCACAGAGGAAGGATGCCAGCCAGCCCTCCGACGAGGAAAAATCAATAGAGAGAGAGAGGAAAGCGTGTGGTGTTATGTTCGCGGAGAACGGAGGGAGAGAGAGAGAGGGGGAGGGTAGTGCCGGGGTATAGTAAAGGGGAGCAGCGAGAGAGAATGGGGGACAGGTTAGGGTGGTCTGAAAGGGAGTAATGTGTGCTCTCCGGCACTAGTGGAAAAGGACCCCTATGCCGTATCCGAGTCCTTTGTCTCGCTATCCCTCTCTTGCTTCCCCCCCCCTCTCTCCCCAGTATAGCGGTTATAAAGGGTTTCGGAATTAGATCGAAGCGGGGATATTTGCGTTTCCGGTGTGGGCGGACGATCGTGTTTGGCGTCTCCGCCGCGCGTAAATTGGACAATTTGTTTGCTTAGTGCCGATTAGGGGAGGGGGGGGTGGCTGAATCTCCCTTTTTTTTAAACTTTTTTTTTGGTCGTGCGAGAGCGGGGCGCGTGCCTGTTTGCCCATTTTCTACTCTGATGCGTAATGTTATGTCCCCTTCCAACCCCCCGGTCGTATTATTTATTTGGGTGAGAGAATGAGCTTTGAGTGAACGGTTTTGAGGTGTCGATTTATTTTACCCCTCCCCGAATCCAGTGTCGTCGGAATCGGTTTTTAAAGGTTCGGAAAAATAAGCCGAAAATTATATTCGGAAGCCGCGAATGCAAATTTGCGTTGTCTTTTTCCGTTTCTGAATATTCCACTTTTTAAATAATTTCTGTCGGAGGAGGAAATCATGCATTGGCGGCTGTTTCTCGCGGGGTTTCGCTAAAAAAAGGTGTGGAAGCGGATTGTCTAATGCTTAGTTAGTTTTGTTCCGGTCTGAATTCGTCTACTGCGTATCTGTTAATTTTTGTCGGTTATGAGGTTTCTCCTGTCCTGGTTTTTGACTAGACGAAACAATATCTACATCTACATAAGTACCCTGCGAGCCACCAAAAAGGTGTGTGGCAGGGGGTAATACGATTGTCTTATCCCACCAATATGGACAGATTCTCATTAAAATTATCACCTGAAGGTTTTTGAATGGCATTTCGGGCTTGTGTTTTTATGACACGGTTTTCTCGTCTTGGTGAATGTGTCAAATTTATTCATGCCTCTCCTCCCCGCAAATAAAAATACAATTGACGCCGTTATCGCCATGAAGTTACACCCATTCAAAGATATTTTTTTTCCAATTGGCGCGTTGGCCTGAGTGGTTTTAGTTACTATCACGTTAGTATCACATATCGTGTGATTCGAGGACGCGATTTTTTTTTAAATTTTCCCCTCACGATTGTTCTTATGAATTTTAAGTCTTAGGTTCGCAAAGGCGCAATGAAAACACTGCTATGCCAGGAATTAATATTTTTTTTCACTATTTACGATCTTAGTCTACTTAGTGCCATCGTCGCACACTTGGTGATAAAAAAAAACCATGGACGTTGGAAGTGAAGAGTAAATATTAATTTTGCGGAAATGCAAGCGTTTTCGTGCATGCGATTGTAAAGAATTGACGGATCATAGAGTTTCTCATTTTAGGTTCGCTTGATCGCGATCGATTTTTTTGCGGTTCCATCCTTTTGAATGTTTCGGAGGTTGGGGGACGCTGGAGTGTGTACTGGTCATCTACTGGGAAGATTTCACGCTGGATGGGTGCGTTCACCCGATACTACAGTCTTCCGCCGTATTATTTACGCGGAAATTCTCTCTCCTGTCCCGAATAATGGAGGATAGAAATCTGCAGACATCGCTTCATGTTATATTTTTTCTTTTTCTCTCAGGCTTTGGGGGAGTTTTCCCCTAGCTGTCCGCGTCCTTATCCCTCTCTCGCCTCCTCACCCCTTCCCTCCCGGGCCTCTCCGACACTGGCCGCGCCTGACCCATTGTCATTGGCATCACGTCCCGCGTCATCTAATGCCTAGTCCTTGGCTATCCTCGGTTCGGCCTCCCGCCCCCCCCCTCTCTTCGTATTTGGTCCTCCACATAGCGCCGCTCTTTTATTACTACTGAGTCAAACTTCCGCCCGACCGAAAATTCGTGTACGTGGTGGGGCCTCTCTTAGTCTTGAGGGGGCTAAGGCTTCGTCTTCCCTCCCAGTTAGATTTCTTACTCTCTAGTTCTCTCTCTGTGTAGGAGGCTGGACCATCATTGAAGGAATGTGTCGCTTCAAACGAGTGTTAATAAATATTTTAAATTCGGAGGAGCACTATTATCATAAGACGTGTACTGGAATGATGGAAATCGTTAAATTTAAAAGGTGACGGGGCCGAGAGTACAGTTTTAAAGCAGTAAGTAATAATAATGGGCGAGGTAAAAATAATAGGTTGCCGAAAAATAGATTTAATTAATGTTAGTTTTCCTGTTTTTTACGCACAACTCGCAATAGCAGCAGTGGTGGACATAAGACCTGTTGAAAGCTATTGAAAACGGAACTGTACATCATTGTCTTTCTTTACTGATCTGATCAAATAAAATATTTTTGCTAGCATCCAAAGCGTACCCTAAACGGTAGAATGCCAATAATAATAATAATAATAATAGTGGTCCTATCCTCTCCCACACAGCACCTTCGCGGCCGGCGTCTTTTGTGTTATCCCATGTGTTCGAACGCGCGCTATAATTTTTCTTAAAGAATGAATGCAAAATCGTGAGGGAACAAACGCGTCTGAAATAGTCTCTTCGGTATATTTTCAACCGTTAAAAGTTCCCTAAATCTGAGTGTGTGCAAGAAAACGTACGGTGGGTCGATGACGATTTTAACTGAATCCTGCCGGAAGACTTAATAGTAATCGGTCATTTAGTGAGTCGAGTGACGTACTATTCGTGGCGGGGACGGCAAGGGTGGCATCTCATAGCGCCACCAGCCATGTAACTGGCGCACCATTTGGCGCCATCAGTTGCGGAAGGGAGAGACGTTTGCCAACCCCCCGGTCGAATCTCCTCTCCTCTCCCCATCCACGCCCCCGATTGCCCACGATAAACAGAATTGCCCACCAATCCCCCCGTGTGGCGTTAATGGCCGTGGAAATCTTAGTGTCTCCCGCAATTGTAGGTCTCTCGGGAATGTTTTCCGGGGGGGGGGGGGCGGAGCAGGGAAAAATATTTCTTAAAAATTCCGAGATTTTTCGAGAGATTTCCCGAATTTGATGTCGTGAAGATTCCCCCATGGTGTCCATTCCTTTAAAAGTGGTTAGTGGTCGTGCAGGTTATATTTACGCGTCATGCTGCAGTGTGGACGCTGCACTCTTAGTGGTACTGCGGGTGGGCTGAGTTGCCTCAACCGTCCTCGAACGAAATTGTGGTCTGGATGAAGATTAGGCGTTGTTGGCGTCCAGGAAACCTGGCCGCAGAGAACTAAAACTATGAGAACTCTGTTGATGCACTCCCCTGGCGAGCCTAAATAGCTCGAGCCATTTGGTGCGCTGCATGTGTGGAAGATACCGCTGGCGTGGGTGGGGAGGAGGGATTGTTGTTTCTCCCTCGGTGATGTGCGTTCTTTTCTGACCGGAGACCAATTTCAAGACGGGAAGGTCACTCGTCAGATACTTTTCCGACCAGTTCAGTTAACTCCCTAAATTGGCCTTACTGTTGGACTATGGTTAATTGAGTCATGTTAAGAAATTTCCAGGTACTTAAAATGTTCGTGATTTGAAACGTTTTATCTTAATGAATTTGCCCTTCTGCGTCGAAAGCTTCCTTTCAAGATTCTGATTTACGGTGCCAATAAAATGAAGTCTTGCCTGCCTAGAATATGGGAATGTACCATTACAGCGTACATGAATGAAATGAATGCGAAATAATTGGGAGATAGAAGTATTTTGCATTGAATTAGCAAACGTCAGTTGAATCCCATAGGTATTGAGGTATAGTATTTGACCCACTGAAACGCAGGATTTCCTTCCAATGCCAATCTTTTACACTTTTTGAGTTCGTGAATACTGTTCGTGTCGTGTGTTAACCCAGGCGGGTTATTCAGTTCATTAGGAACGGTAAAACTAAAGCGTAATATTTTTGTTTTCCTGAGACTTGAAACGCGGGATCATATCCACATAGTTCGAAAAGCTGAAGGAGAAAATAGGTTAGGACGAACAGGATGGAGTTAACGTGATACGTTGTGGTTATAAAAGTTTGTTGGGAATTGTCCAAAACCTACCTTTAGTACGTGATATTAGCTGCGAATTGAAGCTTAAGTTACAGCCGTTCATATCCCCAGTCTCTTCCCGCTTTAAGCCCGTTTTATACGATGCGTACTTCAGTTGCTTATATCAGCACTGAAAATCTGGATGTTCAGTATTGGAAGCGAACTTGGATCTAGATCTTGGATGGACCCTTTTACACGATCCAACTCTCCTTACGACTTTCGATTTTTTTTACGCATGCGCAAACACTTATGATTTCGGTCGACGCCGGTGTTTACGTTTCACTTCCAACAAACATTTCAAGTCGTGATGTCAGATTCCATTTGTATTTATAAATAGGAAACGGCATGGCACTAGAAATTGCCAAACGTTTCCTACAAGGAAAACATAAAAGTGAGAAATCTAGGCAAGGAATTAGATTCGCATGAGAATGTAAGATGTCGTCAGGGCTGTTGTTTGTTGGCGATCCTGCGTAATGAATTGTTGTATTAAGACGTTGGTAGTTGTAAACGTTGCTTGCTAATGTCACTCAAAATGTAAATTGTGAGGTATTTTAATATTCGCACGGTTCCTTTCGTCTAGGGGTACATTTTTTCTGACGCCACGAAAATGGCTTCCCATAAAAACAATATGGATTCCAGCGCCGCTGTCGGTAGTCTCTCGAAACACCCCGTGATTGGTAGTGGGTCTCAAAACAAGTGGCGTCCTTACTTCTGTTTTCAGTACGGAAAATCGAATTCAACTCATTTATCGAATACGATCCCTCCTTTTGAGCGATACGATTGCATGTACGATGTAGCTCGCGCACTTTCAGTCGACTCCGGTATTACTTCGTGGATTTTCTTCACCGTTTCTGGAGTCGTCACCTCATTTGGTCGGCCAGTGCGATGCTCATCTTGACTGCTCATATGATCTTATTTAAACACTGCTGCCCACTACTTGACTGTTGTAAACGAAGGAGCAGACTCACCCAGAGTAGAATCCAGTTCAGCATTTTTATTGGTTGTGCTGAGGCATTTCAAATAAGAGTATTGTATCACATAACGATGACCAATTTTCTCCATTTGCACAAATTCACTAAAAAACGTTCACTATCGATGGCTGCCAAACAAATACTGAACAACTTGGCGTCTTGAAACTTGAAACATGCGCTTTAGAGTTTGCGTACTTTTTGATAGTACGATAGAGTGATATTTTTCAAACAACTACCGCCATCTCTAAGTCAGAGTGGGTACTTATGGGACCACCCTCGTATTCCGAAATCAGTGCTGAGTTAAGTTCTGCGATAAGCATCGTGTGTGGCCGCCTCCAGGAAGTTATTAGGTCCGTCCAAACAAAGGTTCGGGTATCAGTAGGGCAGAAAGGGTTCTTTGGAACATCCACGTGTATATGGTTTGGATGGTCTTCCGTCGGTTTCCGTATCTCCCGTTGCCCTCCCCCACCTCTCTATCTCTCTCTCTCAACCCCTGGACGTCTTCCTCTCGTTTATCCCCCACTCAAAGGAAAGAACTTCCTTCTCCACTCCGGAATCCACTCTTCTCCCGTTTCTTTCCCCCCATGCCCTCCTTCCTTCCCCTCCTCACGTGACCGTCGCTGTTACTCCGGCAAACCTTGCCCCCCGCCACCCACTCACCCCTTCCCCCTCCTTCCATCCCCACACCGAGAGCGGATCTCTTACCCTCCGGCCAGGTTCAATTGATAAAAGAAGTAGTACGCACCGTGTTGCGCGCTCACTTTTATTCGGGATATATTACTTTATCGGAGGGATGGGAGACCTTTACGCGTGAAATTCGATCGTATGACTTAAGTTTCAAAAATCTTATCACAGCAAAAGCTCTTAAAATTCTTGGAGAAAACTTTTTTCTTAAATTACGTGACGCTGTTTCCACGGTCACAATACGTCCGCGGTGCATAATTCTTGTATTCAGATCTGTTCCAATCAGAAAGTTGAAATATTTCCCCGATTTCCGTGGCGAGGACATCGCAGAACTTTTGATTCTCGTTTGCATTAGGTCAAAGGCTGTTGAAATTGGTTTATTTTGGGGACGTAATAGCGGTATTCCAGTAGTACAGGGAACGTGAGTAATTTTTCAGTTGTATTATTCCTATTGCTTCGGTTCAAATTGTCTTCCAGGAGTGATTGTTCCGCGAGTGCAGTAATTCCATTCTATGATTGCACGTGACTTCCTTATCCTTGAGTTATAAAAATACATGAGAAAGTAGGTGGAATTAATTTTATTTTTGTACGAATGAACCATAATTATTATTATAAGGTAATCTGCCGGTTAGGTTAGGTTTTTGGATGGACACAACTGTTAAATAAATATTTTGCGACTCCAAACAAAACCCAATCCAGCAACCTAATCTACATCAGGACCCTCTTCATCTCTGGGTACTTCTTTCCTCCCTTCATCCCGTCCAACATCCCTATCCTTTCCCTGCCCTTTCCTCGTTTGCCTAACATTCTCCCCTCTATTACAGTCTTCAACATCCCACTGCCGATCAATACCCCTTTCATCCATTTTTCCTGCCTCCATAGGATTTCTCCCGACAATCCCCTCTTCAATGAGGGGGCCAAATGCATTAAATAATGGAGGTTTTTCACCGATGAAACCGAACCAACTTGAATCGTTCTGCGTTTTTGTTATTCGATTCATCGAAGTTTTTTTTCCATTGCGTAATTCACTTTCTTGTTTGTTTTTGCCTACATCTTCATTTGACGCATTCCTATTCTTTGTATCGATTTCTGTCTGTGTCTGAAGGACCATGACGGTCAACGGCGAGAAATATTTATTTTCATTGCGTATTAATGTTGGTAGCAACGTGAACCTCACGTTTTCGTTAAATGTGCACATATCGCGTGGAATAACGAGTAATTGTCGATTGCTCGTTCGAGTTATCGATGCAGGCGGTACCCGTCGGCGCGCAAGCACTCAGTTGGAGGAGGGAGAGTAGTCCCTCGTAACTTGCCTTTCCTCCTCAAAATCCCGTTCCTCCCCCTTCCCCTCCACAACCAGTTCCTCTTCCTCTCTCCTCCCCATACCTCTAATCCCTCCCCCCTACGCCTTATTCTTCTTGCCTTCGCGGTACGTCTTGAGACGCCGCTGCAGCGCACCTTAAGATGCCGGCTGTCGTACCTTCTCCATCCAACTCCCCTCCCATTTCCCCTTCGCCACTCCACCATCATAACCTTTCTCGCTTTTCCCACCCGCAACGACGACTCTTCCCCAGGGATTTCCTCTCTCCCGTTGATCTTCCCACTCCCAACCAATTCCTCGCGATATATCCCCTCCTTCCCATCCCACATTTTCAATTATCTCAGTGCATCGGAATACGTTTTCAAAACCGTTTCCTCTCCCCCCCTCCCCACCCCAACCCATTCTACCATTCCAGTTCAGTTGCTCATCCGATCCTATCCGCGGTAGTCACCGGTGGTTGGTCGTAGTGGCTGGATCCTCCGCGACGCGGCGCTGGTGCGTTCCGTTCCTTCCCGTTTGGGGCCGCCGCACGGAAATATTCATTCTTCACTTATTCCTTCGTCCCCATGTCACGTCTGGCCGTCAGCGTATCTTCGGGGCGTTCTTCTCAATGTCCTCTCTCTTCCTCCGGGGCGTATGATCACCGTTTCTTCTAGCCCTGCTCCTTGAATTCACTAAGAGGGCCTCGGACGCTATTCCCTGAGCGTTTTTAAGTGTAAAAATGGGGTTTGAAGGAGTGACCGCGAAGTGAAAGCGGACGTGATGGGTGAGCGAATGAATGAATGAAGGAGGTGGGTCGTTCTTGACGATGGGAATGGTTATGGCATCCACGAATAATGAATACCCCCCTCCCCAGCGCGCTAGATTAATGAGTAGTTGTAGTAATTTAATTTTTACGTGTCTCGAGGACTGGGCTCATTTGCATAGATTTTTTTAGTGGTCTGTAATAGATACTTCAGCTATCTGTATTGTTTTCGCCTCTTGTTTGATTTAACTTTAGTCGAAACATTTAATGTATTGCCTCGCGAATAGTATCGTATATTTGAAATGAAAGAGTTTCTCAAATGTAGTACGTTCCTACTTATACCCTCATTCGAAAGGATTCTCTTAAATTTATCGAACCTGCAGTTTGGTATTATCGTGTGTCAACTGGTGAAATAAGCAGATGATTCTTCTTGTCCTTCCTTGAGAAAGTGGGTAAATATTTATTAAAATAAGAAATACCACTTTAGGGGTTATCATTGTTTGTCATTAACAAAAAGTGTCGTACCATAATGCCAAAGTTATTTCGACATACTGCCGTTCGTTAATTTTGCCTGCGTACGTGTGCAAATTTTTATTTTGGCGAAAGTAAAACAAGATTCGACGTGTGTTGATTTTATTCCGTTATCCTTTCTCCAGAACTTTCATTCGGAAAAGTTCCGTCCATCTGGCGTGTTCCGACTTCCTAAATCTTCCGCAGAGGCAAGGAGGAAGTTACGCAACGAAGCTGGGCGGGATTTTTTATAAAAAAAAGCACATCAAAGTGCGCGCGTTACGCAACGGCTCGGGATTCGCATCGCTGTGCAATAAATCTTTCCATCGGCCGAATCTTTCCTCGTACTTCGGTTTTGAGTTGTCTTTTGAGAAGATTTTTCGAGAGTGCTGTAAAAATAGTAATCTTGTGTGCTCCGTCGTTTCCATTGTGAGCCCTTGTTCTCCCGACTTTCTACAGCACTGAGGATTCGAGGGGGGATCAGTTTTTTTTCGTCCGTCCTAAAAAATAATTTCCATTTGGAAATGGTCAATGAGTGTGCATTGTCTCTCGAACGGAAAGAGAGACGAGGAGTATTGCATTTTCATGACTAGCTTTTTCTTTATCTCAAGCGACCGGGGGAGAGGAAGGGGAAATTTAAAGCCGTTCGAGAGGAAAAATACCCAATCCTTTCTTTAAAAACCCACCTCGTCGTCCCAAAGCGGACCCCATGAAGTTTTTTAATGTTTTTTTTTTGAGTCTCGCTTATAAATTGTGTCAATGTCACCCCTACTTCGCACGAGGAAGGCTCGCCGGATGGAGGGAAACTGGTTTCGTATCTTTCTTCGACTGGGCCTGTTGGAAGAATTTAATTTTTTTGTACGTTTCTTCATACACGGTTCGTATCCGAAACTTAAAAACGATTTGGGGGGCGTATTTGTTCTCGTTCCTCGCGATACGTGTTTCTCCCCCAAGGGGTCTCTCCAACTGCGAAATTGAATAACAGGGAAAAAGGGCATTAGTCAATTCTTTACCTTCGTTTTCTTTCACTCGTAATTCTCTCTGCTGCGTCTCGAATTCTGGATTTCGTTCGTCAGTCGTTTTCCGTCTAACCGATCCTTTTCCGGACGCTTTTGTCCATATGCCATCGTAATATTTCTCGTCCCTATGAGGTCATGGGTTTGAGTCCCGCCTTGGGCATTCATCTTTTGTTCTTCTGTCTTGCATGATCGGTTTAAATGTGAGGAAGGACTCATCGAATCGCTGTTTGGCGAATGCCTAAAATTCTCGGGGAAAAAGTGTCCCTTGTATTCGTTCTCGCTGTATAGTACTGTAGTGGCTGTCCTCATCGATGCTCGATTTTTATTGAGTTCTGGAAGGGTGTGCTTATAATTGGACGTTCCGTGGTCCTTCCTCCCGATTGTCATAGTGTATGACTTGAGTAACAAAGGAGTTTTTCCAATGCATAACCAAAGAAGTGTGTAGTGGTGTTCAGTCTGCCCTGCCTTAAACGGTACACTACCAGATAATAAGGAAAACCAAAGAGGTTCTCTCTCATCTCATGTTTCCTTCAGGCACAAAGTCCCTGAAAAGGACTGTTGCTCAGACGACACAACTTCCGAAAGAGTTGAAAGTATTTTTCCCTCCTCACCTGTTTTCCTCTGAATATCTCTCTGTGTTCTACTACTGTGTTCTCTTATGTCGTCTCCTACTCTTCCTCCCCTAAATTACTCATCGTAAATATTCTGCCACCTATCGCGTCCTTCACATATTCGCCACTTATCCTCCTCGGTCTAATTTCAGCTACCGAATCCTCTTCCCAACGATTTCGCTTTCCCTTTTGTCTGCCTCTCTCTTCCTCTCCTGTCTCCTCCCGAACCCGCGTCTTAAAACGTTGGGAGTTGGCACAAGAAAACGAACTCTCTGCAATACCTCGTATTCGGTGCCCAAGTTGCAATGATCTTAGTGAATAAATGCAATTAACAAGATAACTAACGATTGTGATAACTAACGAGGCCATGTGCTTTTCATCAAAATTTGACGAGTTGGTTTTTTTTAAGGTGAGACTTCGCCGCCCAAGCTTTAGCACCCGTAGTTATTGATAAGTACAGTGTCACCATTACCTCCGTATGGTACTCCTACGCAATTCAACGCACCGGTAGCCAAATCAGGAATGCTGCGGGCCCGCTGTGAGAGTCCCGAGACTTGTAATGATGTAAGTACTAGCAGTAGTCGAAATATTACGAGAAAATCGTGTGAAATATCAAGACCTGAACTTGTTCCTTGGGGTAGAGGGGGGTGTTCCCGGCCCATAGGTTCCCGTTCTGCTATCAAAAGTCGAAAAAACTAGTTTTTGATGTTTTGATAACGGAACAATAATTCAAAGACAGGTAGCTACTCCAAGGACAATGGTTTAGTAACGTTATTTATGTGGTTACGTCACAAATAGTTTGAAATGTTAGTGGTCCTTAATTGAGATATGGCTGTCGCAAGCCGGTAAAGCATGCAGATCATTAGGGAACCTAGTTATCTATCTATATATATATAAACACAGTAATCAACCCGAAGGTCAGTTTAGTAGGTGATGGTAGAGCTCACCCATGTACCAAGCCCGACGGCGTGTGAATATTCACACATCAGGGTAGGGGGGCCAGTTCCTTTCCCTGTGCCGGTTATGGTTTCCCAGGAAGATCTGGTACCCTAAAAATCAACTAGCTTGGGTGGAGCTGCAGGAGCCCAAAGTGCCTTGTCCGGGAATCGAACCCGGGACCCTCCGGTCAGTAGTCCAACGCTCTACCCACTAGACCACCGCGACCCGCATATATATATATATATATATATATAGATATAGATATGTATGTTGATACCAAAGAAGTTAAGATGGCGGGGTAAGTGGGGCAGGAATCGCAGCTGTTATTCGGGATTGATGCCGAGCGTTTGGCTAAGAAGTCACCAATTCACGTCCATCCCCATTCAAAGTCCGCCTCTCGGAAACGTGCATCCATTACATTTCATTAAAGAAAAAAAAATGTTCTCCTTCCCGACCCCTCCCTTCCCCTCCGCCCACTCTTATCCCCTCCGGGGCCCTTTGGCATTTTCACTGTCCGAAAGTTTTCCGTTCGACGTCCCCCTTCTCCTCTCTCTTACTCTCGCGGGGCCTCAAGGATTTCCACGCCCCTTTTCAGTGTTTCCCTCCCCCCCTCACCATTTACCCGTTTCCGGCGCGCATAAATTTCGAGCGCGCGATCATTATTGCGAAATTCGTTTTTCTTTTTTTTCCTCTCTCTTTCGTTTCGCATCTTCCCCTTCTTTTATTTCGCCCGCGATGCCTTTTGTTTCCGTATCGCGATCGTCGTTTGTTCGTCCGTTCCCTGGGCGCTCCCAAATCTATTTTGTTCCGTTCGTATTTTTTTTATATTGTGTTTTTTTTGTTTTTGTAATTCGAATCTGTCGCGTCGGAAAACTTTTGCGTCGCCGTTCATTGCGCGGTTCGCCGTTTATTCATTTTGAGTCCGTGGGTGCGGGGCGATGCCTTTCTGCGATTTATTTTATTACGGGGGTGTCGTTGTTTGTGTGTGTGTGTGTGTGGTTGTGTGTGTTCTTTTGTTTCGTTTGGAAGGTTTGGCGTGGGTGGCAATGGGTGACGTATTGCGCCTTAGGGGAACCGCTCTCCCCTTGACTTCCAGTCCTGTTCTTTTAAGTCCCCCCTGTCGGTCTGCTCTCTCGTGACTCATTTTGGCGATGCAACTGTCGTAAATGGGAATGCGAAAAAAAATGAATTAATGGTTTGTTTTTTTTTCTCGTAAGAATGCCGAAAATTAATATAATCCGGGAAACTTTTTTGGGTTGATTCCACGGATTCCTGTATGGTTCCTGGTGTAATTTTGGTGCGCGGTTGCGAAGTCACGGCTTTTTTTTCGTCTTCGGATAGGAGGAGCAGATTCTTCCTCCTGCAGATGTGTTTAGACCTCTTTGGGCTGTCCTCCGGTCATGCCTTGAAAATCGTCAAGATATCAATTAGCATTCTATCAGTTTCTTTAATAAAATTGGGGATATTTTTTTGTCACGGACCCACTTAATGCAGGAAGAGTCGGGATTGAGACATTGTACAGCCCGGGGATTTCCGATGGGGAATGATTTATTGTTTGTTGGTGAGATCAGCTCGTCATTTTTGGCAATGCCATCGCACGCTTAGGCCCTGGCAATACCCAAGAAGTGAGGCCGACTTCGGGCACGCGCACAGCGTTGGCGCATGAGACATGAAATCCCCAATCAAATCAGATACTCTCGTGAGGAAAGCGGGGAAACAAGGCTGGAACTTATGTCGGGAAATGTTGGGAACGAGATTCTAAAAAAAATAAAATGAGCATCCACCCTGGATTTCTAAAACATTATTTCCCCCGAGTTCCTCATCCACATAACATATTCATTAAAAACTACGTCTACATCAACTTAAGAGGCCACGTAAACAACTGCTGTGGTGTGTGGCAGGGGGGGATGATCAATGACAAACCGAGCAGCGTGCAACAACGTGAAATATGTATAATCATCATTTACATGTGGAGGAGTAAAAAGGAATCAGTTGATAGAAATATTCACGAAAGTAGCTTACGGCGAATGCGGTTTTTTTATTTTTTGCTAGTAGTCCGGCATAGAGCGGGTTCCCAACTATCACTGCTTTACTCCTTAGTCCTAGTTCACATTACACAAATAACCTTAGACCACATACTGCATATTACAGTAATTAGCTCTTTAGTTTTACATACTTTCCATTTCCCATGATTCCATCAAAATGGCTATTCTTTTCCTCCCTCTGCTTTTCTTCCCCAGCATTCTCCCCTCCATTACTGTCTTCACTTTTCCCGCCTTCGAATTATTTCCGACGACATCCTTTTTTTACCCTTCCATGCGTAGAACTTTATGGTCTGTTTTCCTTTGCGTCAATTTATTGTTTTTCCCCCTTCTCCACAACCACACGTCAAAAGACCTCCGCTGTACGGTTATCCTCCTTCCGCCATAATGAAATGAACAAGTTTCGGATCCATATAACATGCACTCCAAAAAAAATTTCTTCAATAGTCTTTTTTTTTTTAAATATGGTAGCTGGTGTTGATTAAATGACGACTCCATAGTGAGGTACAGGTATCTAAAATGATGACCGCGCACGCCTCAGGCCACTTAGGTATAGCTAAAATCGAATCCACACACCGCCAGTTATTCCGTTACTTCATCTCGTTAAGTTGTTCACCGCGTCACGGAGGGACGCGCTCTGGTGCCGGTTTTGTGCAGCACGCCTAAAAGAGGCGAGAAGATATATATTTTTCCTCCTTTCGGCCACCATCCTTGTTTTCACGTCCTATCCCCGCGTGCGACCGCCGGATAGATCCAAAAGTGAGCGCCGGCAGAAAGATGTCAGTGCCCATCCCTCGACGCGGCCGTCATTTTCGATTCGTCGCACGGGAGTGAAAAAATAAAAGAAGAACGCCGAGCGTTCTCTCGGGAGGATTTGTGTGTGGGGGAGGTGGAAAAGTCGCATGTGGACGCGTCGACCGACCGCTCGTGTCGTCGCATTCGTATAAACCCCGCGGCTGCGTCGTCTGGTGCGTGTGACGTCACTTCGTTCCTCTTCGAAGGCTGTGCGCGCGCTACCCGCCTTACTCTCCGCAATCGGCTTTGCGGGGCATCGTGTAGCTGCTGATGCACCCAATTTGAGGGATGGGGGTGGTTCGTACCCCTTCAATGGCACGACCCGTAACGCCAACTGGATTCCTTGTTTCTTCGGTGCAGAGTATGGTTGAAGTGCTGCCTCCACGTGCGTACGATCTCTCTATGCCTCGTGCTTTCTTCCCTCATCCGGGATGGCTGAGGTGTAATGACAGTCGGTGTTGTTTCGATCGTATGAATAATACCAGGCATAATTCGTCCGCAAGACTAGTAATGACTATGAGGAATTCCATCTACATATATTAAAAGCCAATGCGAGTTCGTGTCCAACATGGCGGTGATTGCATTGTTGGTTTAAATCTTCAAATGTCGTATGGATTTGAAAGTTTATTTTGTTGTAGTGTAGCAACCCTTTGTTTATTTGTTTTGAGCCATGTAATTCAAACATCGACCTCGTTGGTGGAGGTCAAAGCGGAATAAGTATGAGTTACCACTCGTGGACGTGCTCGTTTAAGCGAAAATAGTAATTTATGGAAGCAACGGATTTTTTTCACTGGCGTCATGTAATTTAGATTGACGTGTAAATGGGAAAACTATTTATTGCCATCTCAATGTGTGGACAAATTCCTAATAAGGTTGGTCGTTGTCTGTTGCTCCCAACGGTCTTTATTTCAAATTTAAATCACCACTCATTCCTTTTTAATTATGTATGTGGAATTTCAGTGGATGAGCTCTTCTTCGCCTTTTTTTGCGCTAACATCGCGCGAGTATGAAGTTATATTACGCAGTAGAATGAAAACTGTGGGTTCAAACCCTTGAAACGTCACTCTTAGAATTTCTCCGTGAAATGCTATCCGGGGGATAATTTACCTCACCCCCTCCCATCTGTTTGGATCTTCGTTTGAGAGAATGATTCCTCGAAATAAAACATTCACCTTTATTCTCCGAATTCATCGAAAATTGAATTAAAAAAAACCTTTTCCACGTTTTGTTTACCCCCAAATTCCATTTTGACGTAAATTTCGTTTATATTTTTTTCCCCACTTGGAATTAAATCCGTTTTGGTTTGATTGAAAAATGACTCGATGATGAATCACAGAGCCAAGTAAACCTCAAAAATTCGGACGATTCGGTCACGGGAGATGTGTTGTGAGATGGACTTGTTTTATTCCAATCAGCTGCTCAAAATTGTTTCTTGGCGTGTTTGCGGATCGAACACGGGAAGTTCAGATGGGTTACGTCGAATCCTGGCCACTTGGTTTCAATGTTTACGAGTCCCTCTCTCTCTCTCTCTCTCTCTCTCTCTCTCATGGTCCCTTCTCTTCCACGCGTACCTGAAGATAACACGTATATAGGATGTGTGTGTGTGTTTGTATGTATTTGTTACCTCTGTTCACTCGTAATGGGAGGTGTAGTTGTGTGAATCGAAATCTAATACCTCCCAAAAAAAAACGTCCGCGAGGGTAAATACGAAGTGTAAGGAGGCAATCCAGACGGACTCAAACGATTGGGATCGGTGCCGCTTAGCGAAATTCCAATTTTCTTCTCTCCCGCCAACCGTCCTTTCCCTTCGCGACTAAAATCCGCGAGTTTACGTCCTTACGTGCTTCGGGCTGTTTTCCTCTAGCGATCAAGTTCCTGATGAGAAAAAGGCGAGTTAGTTCAGTCACACCCTAATTCGGTCAACGTATGGGCTTCATCATTCTATTCCCTACTTCGCCTTTAGCTTGAGAGTCCACATGATCAGTGGGTCTTACTTAGATGAACTACAATTTTGGTGGACCATTCGTTCAAGATTTCATCTCTTCATCCTCGCATTTAGATGGCTATTGAGTGCTTGAAACTTTTGGAAATAAAACTGGGAAAAATATTCGGGAAGGATTTTCCTTAATTTAACATAAATAACTTTAAATAACCGTGTCGTAGATCTACTGAAGTTACAGTTACGAGTGTCAAAGAAAGCGAAGTCGATCGATCGAATCTTCCGGAAAGGTCATGGCCAGTGTGTTTTGGAATACGAAAGGTACCCAGTTAATTGATTACCTTGAAAAAAAAGGCAGAACAATTACATGCGAATATTACTCCAACCTCCTTGATCAGCTGGATGACAACGTTCGCGAGAAGAGGCCTGGCTTGAAGGAGGAAAAAAAATCATATTTCAACAGGACAACGCACCTGCTTACAAAGGTGCGTTGGCGATTGGGGAAACCTCGGGATTTGGGGTACGATTTGCTCGGCCATCCCCTTTATTCTCCTGATTTAGCACCCTCGGACTTTTATCTGTTCCCAAACATGAAGAAATTTATTTCTGGGAAGCGCTTCGCGTCCAATGAAGAATTTGAGAGGGCCAGAGATGAATATTTTCTCAGCCTTCCAGTATCTCTCTTACGGGAAGGAATACTGATGTAGAAACTCTTGACCAAGTATGTTGAAGTCACGGGAGATTATGTGGAAAAATATAATAATTTTTTCACTGAAAATCGCGGTCTTCCATTATCAGCCCGAGTAGTTTTGGTCTTCATCAAAGATATTTCCGTTTACTGTGACATATAAACTTCAAAATGATTTACCGCGGCATGCATGCCGTAGTATTCATTTTAGCGCACGTGTTGTTGCATGTAAATATGTCCATGACTATCCAGATCATTTCGATTTGGCGCTTAATTTCAGTTCTTAAAGAATTTTAAAACGTTTTCGTATTGAGACGCTTTCATAATTTGCTTTGATGCATAATTTAAATGAAATTTATTTTCTCGAGCGCTGTAATGAAACGGTGAGAGGTTTTTGACGGGATGAATATCATTATCGTGCCGCTCGTAAATCACCTCTCGACTACCTGCTCCGTGAGATTTACTCGCGTGAATGCAATGATTTTCCGATCCCTCCCCCACCCCCCGAGAATCTAATCGTGTGCACTGCTTTGACTTTATTCGATTTTAGTGATTTATCGAGTGTAATTATTTTAGTCAACATTCAGAATACCGGTCATTCGGAGATATTTTCAGTCCTAAATTTTGGCAACATATAATTATTTCGACAGAGCACCAGAATCCCATTCGGAATATTGGGGTGCCACTAGTTCCCATTTCTGACTCCTATTTTCTTGCCCCAGTCCCTAAATCAATCAATTAAGGTATTCTGCTAACTTAAGGTTTTTTAACCGACCCTAATGTATTCATTAAACATACCACAAGTTTTCAAAAAACGTTCGCTCCTGTCCTCAACTTTTTCGGATTGCCCCAAGTAGTCACTTCTTCCCTTCTTAGTCCGCCATGTTTAAAATTTCGTCCTTCGTTTTCCTTTATTGGTCCAAATTATTTTATCCATCTCTGAAAAGTCTCCATACAAAATGCGCTCATCCTTTTGCCTCAAGCCCTATGTCTTACATCCCTCAAAAGATCTCGCTTTTGCAATGATTCCCCTAAAATCACGAAGTTTGTCGCTAAGCGTGGAGACTTATTGTCGCCTGAGATCACCTGCCCTGTCCAATTTGCCCTGCTTTCCTCACTGTTGGTCACGATTTGGTGACCTAAGAAAAGATATATATATATATATATATGTTCCTTTACCATTTTCCTTATCTCTATTTCAATGTGAATGAATATTTATTCGCCATATGGCGGTATTTCGTGTTTGAATGTGTGTATATATATATATATATATATATATATATATATATATATATATATATATATATATATACACACATGGAGATGGATATAAGGAAAAGGGATAGGAACACATAAAATGGACGAACACAGGAGAGGTGGTGAAGGCGGAATCGAGCAGATCACAAGCGCAAAAATATTTCCTTGAAGGGGACTTGAAACACCGGATCTTTCGACTTGCCGGGCCGATGCTCTAACCATTTGAGCTATCGAGGAAACGTAATCTTACACCGAGATTTGCTGGTCTTATACTAACCAAATGCCCCGATTCTTTGGTCAAGAGATGGCGCCAGTGGGCTATTTCACCCACCAAAGGGGAAATAGACAACACACAAGAATATATATATTTCTAATCGTGGTGCTGGTGGAGGAGACAGTCGTCTAATTGCCAATGTCACTGGGACATGCCATTGTCCTTGCCAAGGAACGTGATGTTGCACGTCTCACGAGTTCACACGTTCGTGTATCACCATCACCAGTAAAGCGGACAGGGTCTCTTATTTTCCTCACTTCTCCCAAATCCTGTTTTGCTTCGCGTCAACCCATATCAGTGTGCAACACACTTCTTCCGTTTTTCTGCAAATGGCTATTATTATGCGTTTCATTATTTTTATTTAAAAAATAGCACCGAATAGTTCAACCTTTCATGATAGAACTCTGTTTTTTTATGAGTTATTTTCATTTTGAGACTTGCTAGTCTTTGACCTCGCCCTTGCCATATACAATACTGGACTTATGTTTACCTTCATTTCTCAACTCCTCTGACACCTTCACCTTTTCAAGAAAAGCAATACGGAATGTTCAGAATTATTGGACGAAATGCTATTGGGTTTGGTCTTTTTTTTTGGAAAATTTTGACCAGTTATGATCCTTTAAAATCTCAGTCCCTAGTCGGTGGTCCCCCCTTTTTTTGGAAAAAAGTGAAGAGGTCGCTAATGTACCTAAAATTGACCCCCTTAAAAACTAGTGGCAGTCGTGTAATAGCCATTCCGGGCAACCGTGATCGCAAATTCGTCTCCCCCCGAAGATTAACAGCATTCCTCTCGGATCGAGGAAAATTTCGCGCGTTTATTACGGGTTACGGGTCCTCAAAGAGCTCGAGAATCTGAGCCACTCGACTTCGGCGTCGGAGGCGATGATTTATTTCCTGCGAGACGCGCGGGAAGTGAGTTTCTTTTTTTTCTCTCTCTCTCTCTCTCCTCCCACTCACACCCCTCCCACCTCTCCCAGCCGCTCCATTAAGTGATCCGTTGCCCCGGAGACGCGTAACATGGACGCCTTTCGGTTTCTCCTCCGCGTTATCAAATCGAAAATCGTCTCGCGGAGGAAGGGAGGCTGTCAAGGTGACCTAGGACGAGTTTGCTGCTCCTTGACGTTGAGGTGGTGGCTCTCTGTGTTTGGGTACCGCGGCGGCAGAAGTCGAGTTGCGACTTTCGATCTCTTTATTTTTTCCCTCCCTTCCTGTGCACTTTCCCCCGCCGCGCTTGCATTTATCGACCCGCTGCCATTGTGTCTATATATAGCCGCGCCATAAAGTTGGCCCGAAAGAAAAATCCCGGCTGTCGGCTCAAGAAATTTTGAAGGCGATAAAACGGGTTTTTTGGGCGTCTCCTTCAGGGAACCTATCGATCGATATGTATCGAGTGGTACGTTGTTGTCATCATCATCGACGTCGTCGTTGCATTTATTCCTTAGAAAGACCGGTTCTCGTTGAACGTTGTCAACTCGAGAAATTTGGAAGTTAGGAGGAAATGGATGTGGGTGAGGACGGAACCGTTCGCGTTACGCACGTCCGAAGAACGTAACATCACGTAACTCGAGTGATGCGTCCCATCCACATCTTTTTGGTCTGAATCACTCTGTTACACAATCAAGGGCGAGAAAGATTTCGCAAGTTATCCAATGACGAACGATAATGGCAGACACTCCAGCGTCACGAGTGAATAATATATACAATACTGTTATGAACTCGCGAGTTACTCAACATGGGAAGTGAAGTTAATTAATTGACCCTCGTGAGGGAAAAGCCGTTTCTTGGCGATAATCGAAATAAAAACATTAAGAAACGAGCGATGGTGGAACTCCTCGTCAGCATTCACGTTTACGCATGAATTTTCATCTTACCGCAGTTACGACTTCAGTTGTTTTTACACCTACATCTACATAAATACCCTGCGAGCCACCAAAAAGGTGTGTGGCAGGGGGTGTAGCACCATGAGGGAAGGATAAGGGTTGAGGGGGTTGGAGGTTAGGTGAGGAAAGGTGGGGGGAAACTGTAAGAAATATATATATATTTCCATATATATGTATATGTGTATATATATATATATATATGTTTCCATATATATGTATATGTATATATATATATTTCCATATATATGTATATATATATACATACACATATATACACATACATATATATACATACATACATACACACATGTATACACATCCTCGCGCAGTCCCTAACCTGTACGTTAATACTTGTTGTAATGAACTGACTCCTGGGGGATTTCGACTACAAGCATTCAGCTCCCTTATCGTTCTTGGAAAAAATGACATTTTAAACCTCTCAGTCTTGCAGTCTATCTCTCTAGTCTTATATTCGTGATTCCTTCGACCGTAATACGTTAGGGTTCGTATTATATCCTTGATGTCATCGGAAAAGGGCCCATCTTTAAATGTTTTTAATAAGTTTAATCTATATTGGAAACGCCGCTGTGTAAGAGAATCCCAACCTAAATTGTCTAGCAAAGTGGATACGCTGCTGAGTTGGTCATAACAATGTTTGACAAATCTAGCCCCCCTCCGCTGAACTCGATCTAATTCCGAAACCAAATTTATGTTATGAGGATCTCATATACTGGCCTCTCGGAGCCGGTATTAGACACATTTTTCCTATTGGCGAGCTTAGTAAAGAGAAACCAAATGTCCTGAATGGCAGAAGTTCTTGCGTACCTAAGTTCTCACATCGAATGTGGTACGATTTTCCACGCCGATTTGCTCCGCTGGCCTAACGCAAGATTTGACAACCCTGGACGCCTCGTCATTCGAAACGTATCGGTGGTGGAGGTCCGTGATCTGACTGATTTCAGATACGAGGGTTTTTTTTTGCTAGATGCCGGAGAGTCGCTGTGTAGCTACAGCTCTCGTTCTTCGCAGCCCATACGCTAATTGACCCTTCATCGAGAGGTCTAAGACTTCTTTTGTCAATACTGTCAATCAGTGTGTCCAAATTGCCAAAATTTGACCATTGCGGATCTTGATAATCTCAATCTTTTGACACAAAGTAGATTGCCTATGAGTCGTTCTTTCGTCACTATGCACGTGGGAATATTTTAACTTTTGGAAATTGCTTTTATTATAGTATCGAAAATCATGTAAAAGGTGTGGATAGAATGTATATCATTACTTCGAAAGCGACTTCGGTGGTTTTTCCTTATACCGTTCGTTTGGTTAGGCGTTTTATCGACTAGTTCCGTTCGGTACTTGGAAGGCAGCGATCTTCTCGTACCAAGAAGTAGAACGATTCCCTTCATTGTTTGAACTGCCTCCTGAATTTGTCCCAAGGAATAACTTTTTTTTATGAGGTCCCCAAAGTCATTTGTCCGTGGGTGGAATTCCTCCAGTTTTTCGTAAGGCTTCGTTTCAGGACAAATATTGTCTCTGTACTGTAACGATATTGAAAAAAAAACTAATTTAGTATGTGTAAACATTTCCCGTAGTGATGTTGAAATAGCAGCCAATATTGCATGACATTCGTGTGTCGTTATAAACAAAAATATGATCGAATATTATCTCTGAATTGTGCAAATATCAGGAAATATGTTCGCCTTGTCGCACAAGTGCCCAGTAATTATGGTAATGTATTTTGTAAACATTATGAGGAAATATTCCATCCGTAATGTGCAAATATTTGCGACTGCATTGTAGAAATTCCAGAGAATGTCACTGTCGTATTGTCGAAATTTTAGGCAGTGCTATGCCACCTTATTGTAATTGCCAACTATTTGCCATTGTATTGTAAAATTAACAGTAGAATTTAACTGTTGTGCGAATTTCAGACATTATTGCCAAACTTTGTGTAAATATTGACAATTCCGTTCCGCGATATAAATAGCTTACATTAACAATGGTTCGGGTAATTAGCGTTTTTAATTCTCGGGCGGGTGGCATAAGTCCTCAAACCTTGGCCACGTTGCAGCGCCATCTCATTTTCCTGTCCATTTCTGTGTCCTCCGTCCGCCTTGAGTCTCAGCCTGCGGATGCCCGGCTTCATATCCCCTCTTTTGTACCCCCACCACCCCACTCCCATTGGTCATTTCTCCTCTGGGGAGAGGTGCAAAGGGTGCACTGGTGCATGTCACTCCAAGGCCTTTGCGTTCCATTGTCGTTACTCATCGCCAGTGCCCAGCCACCGTGCCTTATCGCGGGTTCTCTGAAGACGGGGGGACGGCGGTGGCGGCACTGACAGCCTTGGATTCCTACGTACGTATCCGACCGGTCGATCCGGAAATAAATATTAAAAATTGTCTGACGTGATTGATCCCCGACGCACTTAAAACTGTGGTCCATTTTTCATTTGCTCACGTGCATGGCCAAGTTGAAGCGCCGCACCATTAATCCTGCCGTTCGGATCATCCCCGAGTCACTTAGGTAGCGCGCGTTCGTCCTGAATGGATTTCTCCGGTTAAACTGCTTTTCTGAGGGTCTATGACTGCCTGGAATTAATTAACGTATTCCTTGCTGTATTGGCAATGCAAATGTGCGCGACACGGTTACGACATACGTTCGCACGCGATTAATTCAAGTCTTGAGCTCTTCGGGAAATGAATTATGTTTTTCGAATCTCTGGTGTTGTGTGGTCACTGTCTACAGGCCCAACACATGGGTGCAGGTTTTATTAAAATCACAAAAAAAAGAATCATCCCTGTTTCTTGAATTTATCGTAAGCACGATGAGGGAACGTGAATGAAATAAATACCGCTATTATGTGATGTCAGAGCGATAGGAGAGAAATCTGCAGCCGTGTTGGTTAAATTTCTCCCAACCAAAGTCAATGATTAATCTCTCGAATTGCAAATTTCTGAATCGCCGTTATTATCTTGAGTCACGTGGTAATGACGTCAGCCGGTTTTAGATTCCCCGAGTATCTTATGATAATCTTTCCGTCATGAGTGTAATCAAATTTAAAATGCTCATTAACGTGGGTTGATGGAATTCAAATATGAGTTGACTGTAATACAACGATTCGTGGTGGGAAGACAGATATCGAGCGATAAGCAAATTGAGAAGTGACTACCAAGGTAGAAGTTTGTCTCGCAAGTTTGAATCGAGCTGGAGGGGGTAAATAATTTTTTTGGGTCCTTGGCAACATACCTGTATTTCGAATGAGTTCTCGTTTATGAAATTTTATAGGAAGATTTGTTGTACCCCTATCAAACCCGATTCTGGGAGTGAATGTATAAAGACGACGGCTATGCGGGGTTGGTTCGTTTGGCCGTGTCAGCTGGCTAATCAGCGCTGTCTCGAACGCTGCCCCACGGTTGGGGGGTTTTATTATGCCTCGGGGAAGGAGGGGGGGGTGGGGTATCTCGGAAAGAAGGCTCGCTTGGTTTGCGAGAAAGATCACTCAGCCATTCATTGCATTAGGTATTGTGGACGCGATTTAAATTTTTTTTCCCCTTATTCATTAATTGCTACGTGGTCTCGCGCTGCATTGGACTTTCGCCTAAGGCCGTACCCCCGCGAAGTGAACGAAGCCTTCTCCTAGTAATACGTATTCCAAGATCGCCCTGCGTACATGCACCAGCTTTACTATGCTATTCTACTAGCTATTTTTTTGGAAACGCGAAGGATGATGGTCAACTTAGTATGGGTATAAGAAGAAGAATTGCGGCCCGATGATGAGGGTTAAATTTTCATTAAGCATTTGGCATTTAAGTAATTTCTTTTCATTATGGTCCAGGACTGATCTTAATCAAATTTCGTGAATGTCGCGTGCTCTCACAGCCTCTGTAGGACGTTTGGATCGAATTTGTGGGCAATCTCCACGACAGGTATCATGGACCCCAGTCACCCATCTGCCATCGCACCGCCATGACGGAAGTGCCCATTACATTTCGTCCCCTCTCCCCACCTCTTAATTTCGCGTCTCTCCTAATGAGTGGCGAGGCGTTCAAAGCCGCGCGCGCGATTCGGTGGAATAAGTTCTTTCCGCTTTATGACTTAGGACGATCGTTGAAATGGGAAACGCGTCGGGGTGGTTGATGCGGAAACTCCCTAGCTCAGCTTTTGCGCCCAAGAAGCGAGTATGTGTGTGGGGAGGGTTTGGAGGAGGGGGTTGGAAGAAAGGGAGAAGGGGAAGTGTTCGAAAGACGTCAGCGCTCGCTCGCGCGCGCTCTAGCTCTCCGTAAGAGGTGGTCGACTTCGGAGCGTAAGATCGAACTCCCCCCGTGTCTTGTTCATTTCTCACCGCAAAGGTGTTGTTTTGGCCGGCACGCGTTATAGACCCATTTCAATCCCCTTGCCGGAATGGGAAAGGTCTGAATGACCTCTTGTGTCCTCACGCCGTATCAGGTCGACACGTCCGGTGAAGGAAGAGAAAGACTCCTAAGGGATAGGATATTTTTTTTTTTAACATGCAACCCGGAACGTAGAGAAGTTGGTGGGGTGGGGGGGGAGGAGGGAATGGGGAAGCGGTTGAGAAATTTGCGCAAATTAACAACATCTTGCCTCCAGGTTTGCTACCCGCGAATTCGTTCCACTCCGTACGTTTTTTGAAAGTTAACTCTTCAAAGTTCGTTTCGCGGGCTATAAATCCGTATTACGTGGCAGGGTTTAATTTTTTTTTGGAAATTATCCATTTTTTTTAAATGTAAAATACAATTGTAAATTTCCAACAGCCATTTATTTCGTGCAGCGCTTTCCAATGCACCTCATCCTCCGGGTACAGTATGTCGAGAGCGAAGTGTATACTATGTTCTGCAAAATCAGGTTTTCAATTATTAGACCGCAAGAGCATGAGAACATTAGCCAACGTTAAAATGATGTTCTTAAATGTAATTTAAAACTCTGCATTATCAGCGAGCCTAGGGCGATCTTGTAAATTATACATAGTCGTCGTTACTCTACTAGTTTCGTAGATCTAACGACGGCGACATTAGGAATTCCGCATTTGATATCACCGCTGACGTAAACGATTGAAGAAATATTCGTTGGGATTTTCGCATCTTTTTCTCGCATAACCGGCACAGGGAAAGGAACTGGCCCCCCTACCCTGATGTGTGAATATTCACACGCCGTCGGGTTTGGTACATGGGTGAGCTCTACCATCACCTACTAAAAACCGACCTTCGGGTTGATTACTGTGTTTTTATATCCCGAATAACATGTGAATCGGGTCTTCAAACGTGATTCCACCATTGTGGGGAAATCTCTCGAGAAAATACGTTTTTCTTCCGATAACAGTGCGTCACGTGATCGAAAACATTCTTAGTAATTGGCCGTGACTTGAAACTGTTAAAAGGCTCACAGTGTTTTTTTTTGCTGAGCAAAGCAACGTCACACGATCGTCAAAGAGTATATCCTCTGCTTAATGACGCTCACAGCACTCGGATCTCATTCCTTCCTTTGGTTTTTACGTAATTTATGAGTCGTTCGAGTCTGACGTGCCCGGATACGTGTATAGGAATGCTTGATGTTGGGGAGGTGGGGGTGTGGTAGTGGAAGGATATTGACTGCCCCTGTTCTGTTGTTGTGCGGTCTTTTCGAGTCCGACCAAAGCGTGTTTCTTTTGCACTGAATAATTGGACATAGCTGTTGTTCAAGTGTTGAAAGAGGAAAGTTTATATACTGTCAGTAAATACAGAAATGTATCAATAATTGAACCGAGAAAATAAAAAATCAAAGGTATTAGTTCTAAGCTATTCCAAAAATGATAAATTCAAGATAACTGTTCACGAGTTTCAGTGGTACTATCAGCTGAAAAATAGCCATTTTGGTACAGTTTCCCGTAAATTTCAATCAGTTTTAAGATCATCAAAAGAGCCAATGTGTCAACCTATCTTGTAGCGCAGTTCAGGAGGACAGTATTATGATTTTTTTTAGTACATAGAGAGATAGACATTCTCTAATTAATTCCATTCGTCGATTTTAAGCTTCGTCCGATTGAGCATTATGTACTAGCCTATGCCTATGCCACCTAGGTTTTCGCAAGAATGAGTACGAGAGGAGCGAAGTGTAATTTACTCGTGAAGAGGATTATAATAATAATTATTATTAGGTAATCCAGGTACATTTTGGATTGGTGCAGACTGTACAATGGAGCAGTCTTAACTTTGTCTCTCTAAACATTGTCTGACACACCACTCCAAAATTAAACCTTCCTCCATTCCATCCTTTAATTTCTATTCCATAGCTACCACATTGATTTTCCGAAGCTCTCCAGGAATGATTGTAACCTTTTGGTAATTAATTGATTGTATGAATTCCCCACCGACTTTCTCCAGTTCCTATTATTACATTGTGACGGGTGTGTTGAAAACAAAATCCGGAAAGGGTTTCCACCAACTATGTAGAAAGCCTGTGAGGCCTTTTCGAACCATGTGAAGAATCCTTTAAGGTTACGTGGGACAATTTAAAGAGGGAAATATTTACGGCACCAGGTTATATCGGATTACCCAAAACAAACGGAACAAAATCGAGCTCAAAGAGCCCGAAAAAAATTAATTAACTTGTACATTAGAATTTGATGAACTGGTCAAGCGCAACAATTATTTCATTGGTGTACACGTTTGAAAATTTTGTGTGTTTGAGAAATGATGTATCCATATGCATTTTGAAAACTAATATTTTCCCATATATGGTTCAATCCCTAACACCCCCTACCCTACACCCTCGAAGGGGGCGGGTTTGCGGCGTATATGCCGAGATGTACGTAGGTGAAAGAAAGTTTGAAGGTTTGGGCTTAACGGTTAGTGTTATTGAATTTGAAAACATGGCGAGGAAGAAGGCATGAGCAGGCGGGAAGTTCACTCGTAACAATGTGTGAAAGAGAGAATTGTTCAAATGCCACGCCGAATGGGGCCATATTACTAATAATGATGGAGTTCAGCAAGGCACGATGTTTGCACTCGTGTAACCCGGTCGAAACCGTCAATGCAGCTTGAGGACATCTTTTGGAAAAAAGTCTCCAAAACATGATCCGAGCACGTACTTAGTACGGGATCGGGGACCTTTTCCAAAAAATCGAACCCTCCCGCCGCGTGGACTTCTCCCCATTCCGATCGCTCGCTAAAAAATCCCCTCTCTCCTCGTAGCCACTGGTCCAGCCGCCCTCTTCCCTCCTCCCCCCTCTATGTGCGTGTTTCCATGGAAATTCTCTCGCATCCATTTCGTGTCGCGTAAAACCCGAGAGGTATTACGGTTTCTTAAGATTCGTTCTTGTTTTACTACTCATCATCCCGAGTCTCCTCCCCGGTAACTAACCGGTTTTCAGCCGGCGGTAATTGCTGGTGTCATGGATGATGATGCTCTTGTGGTACTTCCCTTTATGCCTTATGCCCCAAGACCTTCTGGTTGTCCGAAAAGTGGGGAAGGGGAGGTTCTCACCATCCTCCATCCGAACTTTGTGCATGTATACGTGTTTGCGTGTGTAGCCGATTCGGTCTTGCGAAATAATCATCCAGTTTTCGGAACGCGAACGTCCCAAGTTCCGAAATGTGAACATCCGCGATCGCAAAATCCGCTTAGTTCAATCTCCCATCGGTTTTGCGAAACGCTGGCGCTTAAATAGTGGTCAATTCGCCGGAAATTCTTCCGGCGCAGATTGTTGTGCGTTCAATGCAAACAGTGAGCCAATCGGATGACGCGTGTGTCGAGTTCGATACGAACTGTGGACTCGCAAACTCCGTTGCCTATCTCTTGATTGGTTTACCCTGGGGGGGGGGTCATCATTTAAAAGAAAAAATGCCCCCGTTTTTGGTCATCCGCGATTGCTTTTCGGCTAATTTAATTGCTGTCTGTTACAGAAATAAATAAAACGGTGAAATTTTAAACAAATTTGCTTTGATGTTTTCGATGGTGCGTGTTAGGTCCAAAGAACGTGCTATATATCCCTCGGGGGTCTCTGCGCATGACGTCAGTGCTTTTTTAAATGCTTGCAAATGTTCACACAAACGCGGTCCCTGTCTGCTTTGCTGCTCTCTGATCGGTCGACCAATTTGATTGTTAATATAATTGTCGCGTCATCGTATTTCGTTACGGTCTTGATTGTTCGCTCATTAATTAGGCATCAGGTGTCGTTTAGCATGCATTTCCGCGTCACGTGACGGTGAGAATGAATTTTGCGCCGGGTAAAATGAAATTTCCTCGTATCCATTCCCCCTGTTTAGGATGGGCCTTGGGATGGTCGTCATTGCGTCGCATGTAGTTAGTTCCCTGTCGTCATTTTGTTTACTCTTCTGCGAGAGCTTCATCCCTTCACGTTACGTGCGTAAAACTGCGGCTCTCGTTGTTTTTTCTTTGTTGTCTTTTAATAATTCAGTAATCCAGGGTTAATTAACGGCGGTTGGGGATGTCTATATTTTTCATCGTCGGTTCAATTAGCCGGTTCCGAGGGTAAGTCTTTTCGATGCAGCGGGGAAGTCTGCTCGGCCCTGATGCATAGTAATCGAGCAGACGACGGTTTACGGGGCCATTTCATTTATTTCGGCGGCGGGTATCCTCCTCTCCGCGCCATGCCCTAACACATTCGTTGTCTGCAGCATTTCCGCCCGCGCGAGAGGGTTGGGATGATGGGGTAAGGTTGGCATTTTTGGCATTGTCGCCTGGGGAATGGTATTCCTTGCGATTGTTTCAAAACCCACCCCTTATAAACACCTTCCCCTTTCCATCCCCTTCCCGTGGGAATCTTTTTTTTTTAAGGATCTCTTAATACTTAATGGCCGCGCGCGTAATTTCCTCCTCCTCCCCCCCCCCATGAGGCCGGTGGCATCGCCAAATTTTTTTGCGTAATTTTTTTTCTAAATGTTCATTTTGCAAACTTACGACCGTCGCGGAACGACTGTAATGCAGTCGATTCTTCTTTTCCACAAGTCGTAAGCCTGTCGTAAAATTCTGAACTTAAAATGCCTCATCACTCGTGGAGATAATATTTAAATCGCGATTTTAACTTAATTTTATAATATGCGTGGCAGTGCAGTGGTTATATTTGAGGAACAACTCGGATGTGCGTTGTTTTTTGGTTCTCCGGTTTGCGAAAGAGGGAACCACATGTGTGTGCTGCAATAAACTTCCAGCCAGCCGTTAATTCCACAATGTTTGATTTCACCATGTAGCCCATTAGAATTAAATTTCATTGGCTGTGATAATTGAATTCGAAGTTACCACTGCAATATTCCTGGGCGTGAGTATTTAGGAGTCTTAATGAAGTGAGGAAATATCGCAGTAATATTTTATGGACTAGTCTTTCATGTGGTTTAATGAGTGTAGTAGTTGTATGCAGTACTGAGTTTTTCGGAACAAAAAACTGTGAGCAGCATTGCACGAATCATTTTGGTTCCAAAAGTCGATTGCCATTTGCCGATCGATATAATCAAATGGAAACGTTCGAGAAAAAAATGAATACTCCGTCGAATATCGGGTTTTAATGCCGTTTGCTTTCGAAACGGGATGAATTGTAAAAGTGTTCGTGCGTGTGTAGAAGATTCACATCCTACAATACGCCGTCTAGGTTTATTTGTATTGTCACAGCCTTGCTATTATTGCTATGGATGCAACTGGGAGAAATCGCTATGGTCGAATTTGGCATATGCATAATTTGGTGCAATAATAATTCCATCATTTTTTTGCGAAAAAAAACTGCTGGGTGTCCTGTACCTTCCTAGACGTCTTTAAAGTCTTACCTGATTTCTTCGTCGAATCAAAGAGCTCCTTTCACGTGACTTGGTGAATAAAAAGTTAATTATTATTTACAAGGTAACCTACCGGTGAAGGTGTGTTTTTGGATGGGCACAACTATCAAATAAATAAATATCTTGTGACTCCAAACAAAACACAATCGAGCAACATACTCCACATCAGGTCCTTTTTCATCTCTGTGTACTACGTTCATCCCGTCCAACATCCCTATCCGTTTCTTTCCCCTTCCTCGTTTGCCCAACATTCTCCCCTCTATTACAGTCTTCAACATCCCACTGCGTTTAAAATATAAAAATAAGAAGTTTAATGATTTCAATTTCTTCGTGTGTTTAGCATTGACGTCTCAAAAATTTATCTCAGCCGTGCTTAACCAGTGTGCTCTCGTGTGATGAAGAGCCGTGTGCTGGGGTCGTGCATTCATCGCGGTGTCGGCAAATATTTTTCATGTTTGAAGAATCCTCATCCCTCCCTCTCCTCGTGGCGGGTGGTGTCCCTGGGGTGTCGCGGGGTTCGGTGTATCGTTATCCGCCCGCCCTCCCTCCACTTCGCGGTGTCCGTTTCAATGGGAATCGTTCATTCACAGCTGCTGACGCCTTTTTGTGTGTGTGTGTGTGTTCGTTTTTTTTGTTGCGTCGCTTCCTCTCTTCCAACCCCGGATGCTCTCTCGTCGCCACGTTCCGAGTGGGACGCTGGGCTCCCCCCCCCATCTCTCCCCAAGTGCCTCCCCCACACCTACTTCCACTTGCAAGTGCGCTTCGGCGACGTCATGACGAATCCGACATAGCGCAAAGGCGAGGTGGACAGTGGCGTAAAAATTGTTTGTTCCGACCTGGCTGCCGTGGTGGAAAGGGGTTGAGAATTGGTGGGGGAGTAGGTATCGAAGGGTTTTATCGTGTACGCGTGGGTCCTCGGATGAATCGCATAGCATTCTTTACAGGGTGGTTACTCTAACACTAGATTATTTCATATATTTTGGAAGGAATGGGGGGGATAAGTCAGCCACTCTTAATGTAAGGTCGACAGAATTTCCGGAATAATAATTGTTCATATTAGTTTTTCCGCTTAGCACTTCAAATCTTGCATATATTCATTGCCTCGCAAGCTGCCTCAAGGGCGTGTGGCGGGGGTTGTTTGGGCGTCAGCCATCAGTCTATCTCTAATTTTTCATCCCGGTAGTTGAATTTATCGATATAAATTGGTGCCATATTAATCCCCCTGTGTAGTTAGCGAAGTCATATGCGTACTCTGTACCTTTATTTCAGCATGCCCCTAACGCGTGCTCTGTTCTCGTAGCAATTTTTATCAAGTCTAGCGGATTTTCCATGAGCATTGTTTAATTCTTCAATTAATCTTTCCTGCCGTGGATCCCAGATACTTGCCGCGTATTCCAAATGTGGCGTAACTAATGAGTAGTGACACCTCTCTCTCTCTCTCTAGTAAAATAGAATTACATGATGAGCTAGACGAAGCCATTAGAAGACTATGCAGATATTACTACGAGGAACTATAATTATATATATATATATATATATATATATATATATGTGTGTGTATAGTCACTTTCTTGGAACGTGCGCAATAAAATTCACTAAAGAGTCATAGCAAACACAGCAACTAAAACATATAAATGAGGGACTCACTAGTTCTCAAATTTTCGGTGGTGCAACCACCTTTCTCCAGAGGAATTAGGAACAGAACTGACTGACTGTTCCTAACTGTTCCTAATTCCTCTTGAGAAAGGTGGTTGCACCACCGAAAATTTGAGAACTAGTGAGTCCCTCTTTTATATGTTTTAGTTTCTGTGTTTGCTATGCCTATTTAGTGAATTTTATATATATATATATATATATATATATATATATATATATACACACACACACATACATACTTATATTTTATTTACATTCATACATTACTATATGCATACATACATACTTATATTTTAAGGGCATTTTAAAAAAGACAGAGCAAAAGCCGATACTAGGCATACTCTGAAATAAAGCCGCCGAGGCGGCAAGTCACTCGGGACTGTTTCATCAAATTTTCTTATTGAACCAACTTCTTTAAGGACGACCCGTATGTTCTTCTAATTTGTGTATCCCGCTGAAGTTCGACGTCATTGTACGTAATGTGTATGTAGCATCGCTTCGGTATCCATTGCCCTTCTCTCTACTAGTCTCTCCGCACGGGAGCGAATGCCAAGTTCAAATAATTAATCCGTGATGGAATAATTTGCTTTTCATTTCATCGATCGAGATTTAATTTTTCAGTTGCGTTATCTCCGTGTTTGTAAAGGAATTGGGGGAAGGTGGGGGAGGAGGGCCGGGGTTTTGTTTTTCTCCCACCAGGCGTCGTATCATCAATACGGTAGACCTTCCCGTCAATAAGGATTGCGAGTTAAGCAAGGGCAACGCTTCCGAGGCAATGATTTCGTTCCAAAATGTCGAAATCTCCCCCCCCCTCCTTCCCGTAGCCCGGCATTCTCTCAAATATCCATCAGCACGAGCACACGTTAGCGGAGGCGAAGGGCCACACACACCGCACAAAATCCGGTAGTCTGGAGCCCTGGAGGCCGTGTCAGAAGCAATTTTCCAGTTAAAATGACACGGCGAGGAAACGGGAGCTCGTTCGCGAATGAAATGTGAAATGCACGAGTCTGTCATGTGTAAAGGATGACATGACATTAAAACTGTGTTCGGGATATTAAAAAAAAAAGAAATTATCCAGGGAATCGTTATTATCGTATTTATTCATACGGAAGCCAGGTCCTATTTTGTGTGGTGTCGCGGATATTTTTTCCTCGACTCACTCCGAGCGTGTTTTGTTTGCGTGGTCACGACGCGCGGAGTGATACGGCTAATAAGTGCATCGGACTCGGGGGACGGATTGCCCCGACGAAACCGCGGTGAGTTCCGAGTCGGACGTGTCTCGACCCTGACGGAATAAAAGAGCACAAGAGGGTGCCGCCGCCGCGCGCTCTCTCTCTCTCGTGCGTTGACCACCCTCCCACCACGAAATGAGGAAAAGCAGGACTGAAATGCAACTGTCTACTAGGAAATATATTTTATTTTCAAAGCCCGCGCATAAAAAAATGCAACTCCAGTCATCCTCACGTTTTTTCTATCCACTCTCTGTTCGTCGAATTTCGCTCTTGCGTATCAAACAATAGTATGGTTCAGTAGGCATTTTGAGAACGTCCGATGATACGTGTACGTAATCCGTTTCGCCACACTTGAAGGTCGAATTTTCAGCTGCGATTTCCGGGCGAGCGGGTAACAAAAGGTGTGTACGCATAATCTCTCCTCGCTAATGCCTGTTCCAAAAATCACCCAGTCCGCTCAGGAACCACCTGGGTGAATCGAAATGCTTTTCAAGCCTAACAGGCCTGGCGAATGTTGAATCATGGCCTTGTACGTACTACGTATCAGTCACCATCATCTGATACGTCCGAGGCAGGCGTTCTTGGCTATCAGCCTTTGTAACACTCGCGTGACTGGCGATCGGCGTTCCATACGAAGGGCATGAGTGAACAAACTTGTGGCAGAGAAACAATATGGGCGCTCCTTTTAAAATGTTTTATCTTTTCTCGTCATCGCTATAGGAAAGAGAAAACTATGTCTGCAGTTTTCATTTTGGAAAATGTAAGGAGTTTATAGTAGTATCTCTGAGGAAGGAATCTGGCCGGAAGACAAATTGAGATCAGTGTTAGTTCCCATTCCGAAAAAGGTAAAGGCTACATCATGTGAGGACTACAAAACAATAAGTTTGACATCCCACGCAGCTAAAGTCATTCTCAGGATCATCAACAAAAAGATTGAGGGTAGGACAAATGATTTCTCGGGGGACGATCAGTTTGGGTTTAGGAAGGGGAGAGAGAAATGTGGGTGTGGAGAAGTATGGAGAAGGTGAAATGGACCGAAAGGAAAACAAATGAGGAAATACTAGGGATGGTGGGCGAGGAGAGGGGTTTGTTGGGAGAAATCCTATGGAGGCAGGAAAAATGGATAAAGGGCGTATTGATCGGCAGTGGGGTGTTGAAGACTGTAATAGAGGGGAAAATGTTAGGAAAACGAGGAAAGGGCAGGGAAATGACAGGGGTGTTGGACGGGATGAAGGGAGGAAGGAAGTACACATAGATGAAGAGGTACCTAATGTAGAGTAGGTTGCTGGATTGTGTTTTGTTAGGAGTCTCAAAGTATTTATTTGATAGTTGTGTCCATCCAAAAACCTACCTTAACCGGTAGGTTACCTTATAATAAATGAAAGGAGTTTATGGGAAAATTTTTCGGTCCATTCGAGTGATAACAGGCGCCTATGTCGACCTTTAAGAGAAGTCCTCATGATCCTTCCTGAAGTCCTCGTGAATTGATGGATCAAGGGGAATCAATTTTTATGAAATCGATGGAAATAATTCCATTTTGGTCGGTGAGGGCTGAGCTCGCGTAGTAATCAGTTACGTGGCTTGCAAAAAAATCGCAAATTATCAGTGTAGGTGACTAGTTCCTAAATCCTGGTGAGGTTTTCTTGGTAAAAAATCCGCGTGCTTGTATTTTATTGTAATTTACTCGGAACCAATGGTGTAACGTAATGTTCACCTGTGCTCGACTATATTTTCACAGGAATTAGTCCAGGAACTGAGTATCTCGCGGATTGGAAAACAATTTACTTCCAGTCTATCCTCCTCCCTGGAAAGATTGTCATCTCCTTAAAGATTTCCACCCCTCCTTCAGCTACTACGGGGATTATTAAGAAGACCTCAACTGTCTCCCCATCCCCCCAACACACCCCTCTTGTGTCAATTGTTTACTCCCCCCTGAGCGGAATGCAGAGTGACGTGTTGTCTCTTCGGTGGTGCTACAGGGACCCTCCCCGTGTCCCGGCATCTTCCACTCCTTTCTTTCTTTCCCACTCCACTTGCCCTTCCCCAACTCACCCCTGGACCTCTAAGCGGGAGATGTGTCAGAGAGGGTGTGGCTGCCGGGCCTCCGCCCGTCCCGAGTCCCGCCCTCCAGTTTATGAGGGGGGGGGAATAGTCCTCTTTCTTTCGGAAGGCGGCCTCATCGTGAGCGGGAGTCCTTTGGCGCCGTGGTCCTGGAGGATTGACGCGAGACGCGCCCTCTTCGCTTCAGTTGTTTTGCCCGAAGTTTGTCTGGTGAGCAGTCTTTTGAACGTGCCGCGAAAGTCGATATGGGAACGTCGTCAGTGTGCCGATTTAGGCACCATGCTGTGCTATTCAAATAATAACCTGGTTTTTATGTTCGACAATGCTTAGGATGTGACGTCATTGTCGATGAATCGCTATTGTTATGCAACAATTTAAATCCTCTTTAAAGTGCGGTCAGATCAGTACGTGACGCCACATTTATCCAAACGGAATATTGATATTTTTGAGGTTGTACCTCTCTTCCCTTTCAAATTATTACTCCCCAGTGCTGTAAGGTCATTAAGATCGCGGTATAATCTGTCAAGTGGGGTAATTTCACGTATGTATCAATGTAAAACAATAAGGAGGCTGTAGGTCGAACATGGCGTCGAGCGCGCCGTTCGCCTCTCTTTTGTCATCCATTCAGCGCGCGGAAGACGGACGACGTTGTGTGCGACTGGAAACTTGAATCCGTAGAAAAGTTGGGAGACAACCCGCAGGATGTTGGGGAGTCTCGACGCTTCGGAACAGCTGCGACGCGACCCATCTGCGAAGCTTCTCATTCAAGTGCGAAGACTGGGAAGCGAGATCTGTAGACGGGAGGGTGAATACGTGTGGAAAACCACATATTTGAACCTTGGCTATCCCATGTACCGTGCGTACACTTCTCTGTACACACGCAAAAAATAAAACACGCGAGACTTATGGTTTTCAAGTTCGACTGTTCGCATTTTCACTTCGTAAAAGGAGATTTCATCGGATCACTTTGGGGGACAGTTGTTAGTATTTTATTTTTATTACAGTCACTGGAGTCATAAACCAATCAGAAAAATTGATTTAAAAGTTTGGGTAGAGGCGTCCTCTTGCTGGGGAATACCCTTGCAGCTAGGAAACCACCGTACATTGGGATTGTCAATTCCATTTTCTATTCCTCCTTCGGTTTTCCAGGGAGATATGGCCCCCGACAAGTGAGTCGCACATTGTGTGTGTTTATAAGGGTGCCCAGGGTCGTCAGGGATCGATCCCGGGGTCCTCAGGTCAGTGGCCAATGGATCTATCACTAAGGTACCACAAGCGTGTTCTTTTTATAGTAATGTGCGTGCAATTTTTTCCTCCCGGCAATCGAATGATTTTAATCCAGTTGAATTTGATATCTCCTTTTCAACTATATCGGGGAATTCAGTTGAAATGACAAATTAAGAAATTTAATTTTGTAAAAAAAATTAGACTATGGAGGACGAAACCTTGATTGGTTTGTATATAAATGTTCGTAATCATGATCAACGTGAATTTTCCATTCATCATTTTATCCGATCGGTTTCAATTTGCACCCGTTGGGTATTAAATCAATTTCATTCGAATACGGAGGGTGGAATAACTACGCAACGGGTAAAAACAAATTAGAATGTACGTTTTTTTTCAACTCATTGGTTTCAGATTTCATCGGTGATTACATTACACGATAATTGCAGGAATTTTCTCTTTCGATTATTTACACGGCCCTTACTGTATTTTGTTTTTTTTTTTTTAATGTTTTCATTTTTTGAAAGTACCCTCCAATTTTGCTGACAGTTGTTTAAAACCTCAACAAAATTGGCCCGTTTTGAAATTCGTTCGCATCAGGGAATTTTGTATTACAATAAGGGAAATAATTTGCTTAGTAATAAATATATATTTTTTTTTAATTGCGTCCTCGGTAATTTTTTTTCCCGGAAAGGAATCTCTCAAAATCGGAAAATTTTAATATTACCGATAGCTTGTGTTTTTTTTACCTAGTTCCTTTTTTTGTGGGGTCTGGATGGAGGGGGAGGTCTCTCTCATTAATCAGTTCATCGTAATTATCGCTACGGCCGGACTTACCCGCTCAGCGTCGATTAAATCAGCGTAATTTCGCGCGTTTCACGACGAGTTTCCCGCGATTTTCGCGATAGTGTTGGCGTTATTCGGGCGCCTCCGTCGCGTTCCGACGACGCGGCGTCCGCGTCGTTTGTTTAAGAGCTGTTGGCGGCTTCCGATCTCTTTTGTTGACGCAACCAAAATCGCTCTTTCGCACTGCCTATCGAATTGTTATTTCTGTTCCGCATAATCGTGCGTCACACAAGCTCTTCTGGAACGTTCAACTGGAACGTGTGTCGTCCGTTTACTGCTCGGGAAGTCATTCCGTTCCCATTTAGCTCCGTATCCACTCCCATAAATACTAGATCGCTCATTTCGACAGCTGTTTATCGGTTTGGCTCTTGCCTCTTTACAGCATGCTTGATGCTGTTGACCCTTGACCCGTCATGAGTTCATTTCCTATTTCGCATAAGTCGCGAATGATTTTCGAGCCTGCCTAAATTAACTTTGAAGAATAATAGTCTTAATTGTTGTGTTGACTTCGTGTCCGTTTCGTTTTTGCTCGGTAGCGTTTTGTGTTTTTCAATCAGTTCAGAATTAACGCAGTGTTGGGGAGGAAGGGGAGGCGTGTCGAAAATTTCGACCGCAAGAGCGCGTCGTCGAATGGGATAGGTAGAATGCCCCAGTCATCTCGTTTGATTGTTGCTTTTATAATTTTAATTACTCCGCAAGTTAAAGTGTCGGGTAAGGTTACTGGAGGTCATTGAACCTTGGGGGGGGGGGAAAGGACGTTTCGTATCGAGCGAATATGCACGGCAGTGGCAGCTTAAAGGTGCGGAGCACGTCAGTTTACTTCCCTTTCTACCCCCCCCCTCTTTCACTTCTTTTATATCCCCCACTCCCTTTCCGTTTCCCTTCCTCTCTCCCTAACCTAACCCTCACTGTCACTCACGAAAGACACAAAAGAGAGGGAAGAAAAATGCCCTTTTCTTTTCGAATCACAAAAACCTTCAGGAGAAAAAAAAACAAAAAAAACTAGGTGGTGGAGAAAGGACGCACTCTCCGGGGGCGGTCCTTCCCCCCTTTCTCTCACCCCCTCCCCCCCGTCCGGATCGACTCCGCTGCGCCACTGCAGTTGGGTGTGCAGCCCCAGAGTCTTCGACCGCGTGCCACCCGTTATATAATTTTTAAAGCGGTAGGTTGATAATGCAGCGTTTTTGGATGGATGCCGATGTACCAAACCCCACCCGTCTCCCCCTTCCTTCAAACCTTCCACCGCAACCAGTGCCAGGGCTCGTAGCATGTTCCACCACGCGTGTTGGATGGTGGAACTGGCGGGGGGGGGGGCAAGGGCTCGACCAATGGGGCGACTCCTTTTTTTTGAAGAAAGGGATCGCGTCCCGCGCGAGTGAGTGTCGCTCCTTTTCCCGCGCACGGCTTGATTGGTGGCGGAGGACGCTAGATGTCGTTGACCCTGACCTGCGCGTGTTCTGGGAGACCGCGGATCGATTGCGGGACGGGGTACCCTTCGCGTGGCAGCTGACTCTTCTCTCGCCGAACCCACCCCCTCTCCTTTCACATCCCCCTTACCCTTTATACCCCTCTCCGTGGGAGAGGGGAGTGGTTACGAGGGGGAGTGGGGGGTTGTAGACGTGTCTGTTGGACTGCCTCCCTCCCCACTCCTCTCGGCCTCCTCGGAAACCTCCTGCTCTCCTCTCTTCTCCTGCCTTATGCCACCACGTGCTGCGGGGCATTGTAATTTACCGTGTTTTGGTGGCGGGACATGGAAAATCTGTTCGGTCGTCGAGGACGAGAGTTTGGAAACTTCTCGGTCTTGCTCAGCTGGGATGCGTTCGCTTCTCCACGCAGCATCGCGCTCTCCCTCGCGGGATTTGGTATCTGTTTTGACATTTTTAGTTTCTCCCACGGTTGAGGTCATCTCGTACCCTGGAGCGTTCGAAAACATGGCGTCTTTCCCTCTCTCGAGACCTGTTCGCAATGGATGTAAGAACTTGAGAAATTTGAAATAAAGGGCATTGGTGAGAACGGAACCGTTCTTAATACGCCTCGAGTAGAACTTGAAACGCGTTATGCGAAAGATGACCCGTGTTCATCTTCTTAAATCTTCCAACTGGCTCAATTACCTAATCACGAGCGAGGAGGAGTTAGTTCTTTTAAGTGCTCCAATCACGTACGATCATGGTTGGAATCCCAGCGCCACGAGTGAATAAAACATGCAACACTGTGTAATATAAAAACACGAGTTGTTCAACGTGGGATGCGAGATAAATGTAACTCGTGAGAGAAAAAGACAACGCATTTTATTGCGTTGATTTAATTAATTAAATTGATAAACGAGCGGCGATAGAAATCCCCATCAACTCGTCGACATTCGTGTTTGCGCAAAAATTGTCACTTATTTCCGCTATTAGGATTTCAGTTGTTTCTGCAACTGACCCCTTCTTCCCCCTGAGCCGGTATAGGCTCAAGATTTTTCATGTTGTCGTACTTATAGAAAAGATAAATCCTCTGCTCTGAATGACTGAAGTTCTTACGCTTACGTCAGTGTGAACGGCCCACACCCATTCCTGGGTACGTTACGGCTTTTTAAGTTCGGTTCTTTCGTAGTTATGTCCTTAATTAAACATGAATCGGTCTTTAGAGTCTCTGCCTCAGCCACCAGAACTGGGGGACCTTTTAGTTTTTCGGTATCGTAACAGTTTCATTTTTTTTGGAGCGTGATTGGTTGACTTGTTTTGTCACCCGAGTTGTGATTTTTCTTTCACGTCTCAGTATCGCTGTTATTTTTATCGATTTTATTTGATGACGATTATTTTTTATCGATAGTCAGGAGACGCTTTGGTTACCACCACACAGTGATCCTGTGGAGCAGATTTCACGATCATAAGTCGAATTTATTGAGTGGGATTGCATGGGTTTTAAAAATTCATGTCGATGCAATCTTTTAATGTCCAATAAACTGTAATCCGCCTCGAAAACATCCATTGCGATTGTTATTAGGTCGCAATGGGATGTGGAAATGTCATGTCGGCGGAATTCTGTGATATCCATCCATTTCTGCTGATAAGTTACGACGTGATGTTTTTCCATCCTCTAAAATTCCGGCGATGATGAATTCTCGTCGTGATTGGCGACAAAATCATGAGTCATCGTTGAAAAAATAATAAGTGCTGCTCACTATCGTGTCCCTCACACCCTCTGCTTATGGGTACACGAAAAAATTACTGTGCAATAACGTTTTGCTTCGCGGATAAAAGTTGACTGTCATATCTCAACCTGCTTTACTTAGCCACTTAGGTGCTTTTGCTTGGAGTATGTCTTTATAAAGCCTGAAGAGAATAAACTCCCATAAGATTTAAGTACGAGTAAGATAAGTAAGTAACTCGTATTCTAATGTTCACTGGCGGGTGTGCGAGGGTATGAGTGGTTGGGAAGGCGCTGGGTTTTGCAGCTACAATTATCAGCGTTTATGTGGTTGCTTAGTGTATGGAATTGCAGGAGGGTTAGGTTGAGGGTTCAATTGTTCAAGGAAAAGGAGAGGGACTGCCTTGCCATTTATAGCTTGCCACTCAGAAATCAAAAATCTCGACAAGTGACTCGGCGAAAAGTCAAAAGTAATGCAAGTGTGCCTAGAAAAAGAGTTTAAGCATTTAGGAATTTTTATCGGGAAATGATGTTTCCTTCATGACCACTGTGTGCCATAGTCTGTGCAGGAAAATTATTTCAATAAAATTCAACCAAACCGAACTGGCATATAATTATGATTACATCGGTTGAAAACATTACCATTAACATTGAGATTTTACCAGGGTCCATTGAGGGAAACTGTCCTGGTGTGGTCACTCGACATATTATTATTATCAACAATTCAAGTACTAGGGATGATGGTGGGTTAAGAGAGGGGGTGTTTGTTGGGAGAAATTCTAAGGAGGCAGGAAAAATGGATGAAGGGCGTATTGAGCGTCAATGGGATGTTGAAGACTGTAATAGAGGGGAGAATGTTAGGCAAACGACGAAAGGGCAGGGACAGGATAGGGATGTTGGATGGGATGAAGGGAGGAAAGAAGTGCACAGAGATGGAGAGGGACCTGATGTAGATTAGGTTGCTGGATTTTGTTTTGATTGGAGTCACAAAATATTTTTTTGATAGTTGTGTCCATCCAAACACCTACCTTAACCGTTAGATTACCTTGTCATAATATCAACAGTTCACCGGTTGAAGTTGGGCTCTTGATCGGGCCTCTTATTATTTACTCTCGCATTGATAAGCCCCTCTGTCTAAGATGATAATCAAACATAAACCCCCAGCATTGCAATAAACCATTCTAAAATTCCAGGGGGTTATCCTGCCCCCTTTCATTCCGTCAAGCATGTCTGTTGATTTGTTCTCCCTGAATCGTGCTATAAATATGTATATATTTATTTATATCCACCCGCCGAGGGAATGAAGCCATTTCGAGTCACTGCCCTTTTCCCATTCTAAATACCTTTGAATTTCGTCGTTACTGGGCACAAAAGAGAACTTTAAAGGTTTCAATGGCTGGTGGATGGACACTTTGTGGGCTTGTGGATCTAAGTTTCAGATCGCATTCGCCATGAGACAAATTATGATGAAAACAAAATGCCTACTACATGGAATGTTTCCCCATTGATTCACCTCCAAACTGTTATAATTATGAGCCATAAATCCTGGACTGTTTTCGCAAGTCAAGTCTTTGGGTAACGACATTTTTTGCCGTACAACTTGTGAATTGAAATCTGGCACTTAAAGTAATTTTGAATTAATTTTCACCCGTCGAAAATTAAGTTATTTACATTTCGGAGTTAAAATTGTTTCCAAAGTATCATTTGCTCTTGATTTAAATCCAATCGTCCTTGTTTGTCCTTCACAGGTCGAAATTTACTCCGGACTCGTCGGCGATTTTTAAAGCTGGGGTATCAATAATTGCGAATTTATTTTCGCTCGACGAAGTATTAAATTAATTTCCTCCCGCTTTAGGAAAACAACGGACGCTTCATTATCTTTCGAATTGTTCCGTTGATCGTCATTTGCTCCAGTTATTTCGCTTAATTTTTCGTTCATCGGAGAATGAAATTTTTTTCCTTGTCTATTCGGAGAGTTAAAAAAAAAAAAAACTTGATTTTTTAAAATATGCGAATATATTTTTTCTCCCATTCTCAAAGCTACTTGCGCCTCGGATTTGGGTCCGTTTCACTCCATGTTCGTATTTTAATGTTTTTTCTCTCTCTCTCTCCCCAATCTTCTCGTACGTATTCTTCCCTAGTCGTCCGTTTTAATTTACTGCGCACCTGTGCTGCGCCATCCATTCCTCCGGACTCCCCAGAATTCCCGATGAGGAAGTAACACGTGAGGCGTAGACGGGAGTAAAACAGTTCTGCCCGCGAGGCAGCATTGAATTTTCGGGTCAAGCGCAGAATTCTCGGAATTCTCCGTGAAAGGGAAATTCTCCCGCGAAATCACTTCGGGGTTCCCATAGCCCTCTCCTCTTCACTCCGCAACTCCGATGCCATTTGAAAATTCTAGTTCGCGGTCTCGTTCAAGTAATATTACCGGTTTTTTTTGTGTGTAAACAGCAACACACTTACGGGGAATGATAAAAAAGGAATGGATCGGTATTTTCACTCGGTATCCCCTTCCTTGGCGTTCGTAGAGTGAAGGTATTGCTTTCACTGAAACTTGTTGTTCATGTATTCATGATATTCCATTGCAAATTATTATTATTATTATTGCTATCCCTTTCAAAACCACTCTTGAGTTCGAGGCTTTTAGCACCCCTACGTCGTATGCAGTGTTGATATAATTTTTCCTTCATTTAATGTTTTTGTTTATCTTCTCATTTAATATACATATATACATGTACACACATTGTAACGTCGCAATGGAGGATAGCTGGGAATGTTAAGCCACCAGTCTTTAATGCGATAATATTTTTGCTCTTATACATATCATGGCTACATAATGTCAGGCACACTTCAAATACGTACTTACCGACATTTATCTTTCAATAGTGGACCTGTTCGGGGTATTTTCATTATTATGTGGAATTCAACCATTTTTAGTTCAGTTTTTGATAAACACAGAAGGAACAACTATGCATTTCTTACCTCTTCTAACAAAGCATAGCATGACACCCAATACTACGATTAGATATTCTTGAATTCCGTATACTCCCTTTCTCCATTCACTCCGTCCAACTTCCCTATCATATTCCTGTCCCTTTCCTCGTTTTCCCAACATTCTCCCCTCTATCACTATCTTCATACTTTCCATTCTCAATCAAAACTCTCTGCATCCATGTTCCCCGCCTCTTCTGAATTTCTTCCAACAATACCCTCTCCTTCCCTTTCACAATGCCTAGCATTTCCTCACTTGTTTTCCCATCTGTAAATTTCTCATTTTCCATTCTCCTCCACACGTTTCAAAAGCCTCCCATACACACCTATCATCTTGCTTGAACGACACGGTTTCCGCCCCATGCAAAACCATACTCCATAAGTTTTTGTCTTGTCTTTCAGTCTTTTCTTAACATCCTTTTCTTAATGTTTTTTTCCGTTTCTCTCCTCCTTTTGTTCCCCTTTCTCTCCGTTTTCGAAAAAAAGATTCTAATTGTTCAAGTAAGATCTGGTGCTTTCCCGGCGTATGAGCTTGGTGAAGTTTTCTCGGGTCTTCAACCGGGTCAGGGGTTCCATGATGACCCATCAAGGGAATCCCTGACCCGGTTGAAGACCCGAGAAAATTTCACCATTCTAATTGTTTGTTTTGTTACTGTAAGGCGTAGGGGTGGTTTGGGTTGGATTTCATCATAATTGCTCATCGTGCTAGGGTTAGAGTGAGTACTTGAATCTGATCTGTCGTTGAAGGTGTCTCCGTATCTCTTCACATCTCGCATCCCGTTGGTCCAATGTACCAATTCAATGCTGGGCCGTAATAATTTTCGCGGTGTCACAGAAGGAATTGTTTTTGTCGGTCGAACTGCTCTTGTGCTATTCGTAGTTCTCGGTCGTCTTCGCCTCTCGTTTTGAACCACGCCGCCTTAATCGATGCGGGTGGCGGTTTGAAATCGCCGGAATACGACTCGATCCGGTCGAATTGAGCCACTTTCGAGTTTCGAAAACCTCTCGAGGAATTAGGGTCGTTACGTCAACGACATATCTGTTATTGAATTTCGCGAGAGAGCGTCGGTTCGTTATTTCTCGATTGGGCTGGAAATATTGCGCATAACACTAACCCCCCCAATGGGTATATTGATGGATTATTTTTCGCCCACTTAACCATCGACGGTATTTATCCTACCCTTGCTCTCCTTTCCTCTCGACCAGAAATAAGCCGACTTTTCTGCCCAACAGACTATAAACGGATCTCGGGATGGATTATCGGGTCCTTTCGGAGGCATGGGGAAACGAATATGTACGAATAGGATTAATGTTTTGGGCGGCTTTTGCATTCATCGTGTCCGTCTTTGGCGATAAATACGCCCGGGAATGGTTTTGAATGATTCCGGGAGAATTCCGCAAAAATAGTGTCCCGGCCGTGGGATATAGAAGATAATTGGGCGATGTGTAGGTGTGTTTGAGACGAAATCCCTCGAAGGAAATCCCCCTAATTGTCATGGCGTTCACGGTGTGTCATTGCTGCTGCACCCATTTGATCATCAATCGCTTTAAAATGATATTAATCATCGTCATTATTTGATATTATTAAATTCGTGAATTCGCGTTCTCATTTCGCCATTTTAATTTGTCGTGTAGGTTCTCATGTCGTTAATCGTCTATTTTTAGTATTTCAGTGTAGTGTAAAAATAGTATGAATGGACAAAAAAAGTGCTAGACATTCATTTGAAACCAAATCAATCCCCAAATCTAGGCTTCATCCCTAGAGAGCCTTTCTGACCCCGGAAAAGAAAAAATATTCTCGTGCAAAATTATCTGAGGTCACGTTCCGCACAGCCTCCAGCATAAATATATATATGCTAGAGTACTCTAGAGTAGAGTATATGCTAGAGTACTATATGCGGAAGTACTCACGAGAGCAATATAACTTTTGGACGGCACAAGAGAATACAGAATAAAACAGATAACATAGATAACAGATAACATGTTGAAGAGGGTAATAGAGGGGAGAATGTTGGGAAAGCGAGGTAAGGGTAGGAACAGGATAGGGATGTTGGACGGGATGAAGGGAGGAAAGAAGTACACCGAGATGAAGAGGGACCTGATATAGATTAGTTTGCTGGGTGGGAAGTCACAAAATGTTTATTTGATAGTTGTGTCCATCCAAAAACCTACCTTAACCGGTAGATTACCTTAATGAAATATATATATATATATATATATATATATATATATATATATATATATATATATATATATATATATATATATATATATATATATATAACTCCATTAATTAAACACGAAATGATTCAATGTCTGATTCGCAATTTCATAGAACAGGTTCCCTTTGAAGTGATTTTACTGCTTGTTGGGCCCTATTTCTCTGTGAGGCGGAAACGAATTTTACGTACTCGTATTTTCGAACGGAAGCTTTTAAATCTCCCAACTGAGAGTGTCGCGTTCACTTCGTAAGGTGATTCGCCGATATGCTATCCCTGACCATAATGTCATTTCGCAGTGCCATCCTCGATGCGACTTTGCCCCCTCCCTTCCCAAACCCTGATGGAGAGCTTTTTCGATGGACCTCCACCACTGGGTGTGTAGTAGGTTGGCAATCTAGATGTTTACTCCCTTCTCATTGCTTATTATCATGTCGTGCATAATTACTTTGGAGCAACTGCACTCGCTAAAACGTCAGCACTTCGAAAGCATCGTGGAGAATAAAGTGATTTTCAAAATCCACCTTAAATCGCTTTCTGATTATAATTCCCCCTGGGTTTCGCAATTTCGTGCGACGCAGTATCGAGTTGCAAAATTCTCTTTGTAGCATTTAACTTAATTATTTGTAGATAGGGAATATATTAATCCCGAGAGTATTACGGCGGTGCTCATTATTGGAAGAAACTGTCGAGCATCGTCGCATGGACCTTTTACTAATTATATATAGTATGTATGTTATATGCACAAACACACGGATACAACATATTCAACACACAGAAACATAAAGGAAGGACACTCACAGTATATATTGACGTTTCGACAGCCCGGTCGTCGAAACGTCAATATATACTGTGAGTGTCCTTCCTTTATGTTTCTGTGTGTTGAATATTTTGTATCCGTGTGTTTGTGCGTCGCCGGAGAGCGTCGATTTCAAAGATACGGCACAATAGAACACAGAATAAAACAGATAACAGGCCTTCTTCAGGTCAGACTCTGACCTGAAGAAGGCCTCGGAGTGGGCCGAAAGCTTAAATCATCTACAGTGTGAGCGTCCTTTTACGTGTTATCTGTTTTATTCTGTGTTCTATTGTGCCGTCCAAAAGTTATATTGCTCTCGTGAGTACTCCCGCATCATCGATATATATATATATATATATATATATATATATATATATATATATATATATACATTATATATATATATATTATATATATATGTATAATATATATATTTAAATGTATGCACAATTTGTTAAGTTGAATTAAAATTTAAAAAATAATTTATGTTTGAAACTTAATATGTTTTATATTTTGAATGTCGTCACAGTAAAATTCATTCATTTAATAGTTTTTGTTCTCTTCAGCCTGGGATAAAATGATTTGATTTGCAGAAAATAAATCAAAATAGCGAGATTGAAAAATGAAAAACTTGACTCTTCTTCGTGGAAATAACAATGTGGAAATGCCAAGTATTTTATTTTTCAATTTCAAATTGAAGATTTTCCACCAATTCACGCCATAAACTTTTATTTATCAAAATAGGGGATAAAAATAATGCTTAGTGGGCCAAAGTATTCTTGGGACCACTATTATTTTTAAATATTAGTGAAGAACAGTGATAAGTATCTTCAGAAGAGGGAAGGGCTGTGCTGGAGACAACATATCTTTACATAGATATCAATATTCCTACATCTAATCAAAGAGAAATTCTGAAAAATCATTATAAATAAATAAATATATATAAATATTTTGTATGTCGATGATACGGAAGTACTCACGAGAGCAATATGATATATAAACATATATAATAAACATATATAAATATATATATATATAGTTATTGTTATATATAGTTATAGTTAGTTATATATATATGTATAGTATATATATATATATATATGTATATGTATAGTTATATATACGTTAGCTCCTTTTTCGGCGAAAAGGTGGGCGAGCACAATCGCATAATTGACTTTGTCGTATTTTTCAATAGAGCCTCAGGTTCGATCCGCTGAGAGCACCGTCTTCTATCTCGACCGGGAATCGCCGGGACCCTTTGTGTGCGAGCGATAGAGCAGCAGCCGATCCCGTTGACAAATGATTCAGTTTGCTGCGGCGAGTTGAGTTCGGAATAGATAGTGATCGTTTTCCTTTCGAAAGTCGGATTCAAGGTGTCGGGATGCGGTCGGCCTTAGAAGAGAGGGTGGTCCGAGTGACGTAAATTCCAGGGCAAACGTGAGAGAGCGGTTACGCCGCTGTTCTCCCGGTGAAATCATGATCACAGCCGTGATTCAATACGAGTCATTGGTTCTCGATTCTTTGGTCTCGCTTCAGCGCGCCGATTCAATATTACGTCCCGCGGAATCTAGTGTTTTACTCGTTTCGTTTGCGTCAAACTTTGGAAATTGTTTTTCTAACATCTGCTTCGATTTTTTTACGATACTTCAATTGGTTTTCAAAGCATTAGTTGCTCAGTCAGCCAAGGGATTGCAAGCATTGTTGAGTGAATTGGAGGTTCAGTGCGATAGATATGGGATGAGAATCAATATTAATAAAACAAAGGTCATGCGATTTTCCAGAAAGAAAAAGGCTAAGCTAAATATTAAAATAGGCGGGGAAAAAATAGAGCAGGTAGAACAGTTTACATATCTCGGAAGTGTTTTGGACCAATACGGTCAAAGTGGTAGGGACGTAAGGAGAAGAATTGCGCTAGGCAAAGAGGCTTTCTCAAGGAGGAGGGAGTTGATGACGGGGACGTTGAGTAGGGATGTTAAGACAAGACTGGTAAAAACTCTGATATGGAGCGTAGCTATGTACGGCGCGGAAACGTGGTCGCTGAAGCAGGAGGATAGACGTAGATTGGAGGCTTTTGAAATGTGGGTGTGGAGAAGAATGGAGAAGGTGAAATGGACCGAAAGGAAAACAAATGAGGAAGTACTAGAGATGGTGGGGGAGGAGAGGGGTTTGTTGAGAGAAATCCTATGGAGGCAGGAAAAATGGATGAAAGGCGTATTGAGCGGTAGTGGAATGTTGAAGAGGGTAATAGAGGGGAGGATGTTGGGCAAGCGAGGTAAGGGTAGGAACAGGATAGGGATGTTGGACGGGATGAAGGGAGGAAAGAAGTACACCGAGATGAAGGGACCTGATGTAGATTAGTTTGATAGGTGGGGAGTCAAAAAATGTTTATTTGATAGTTGTGTCCATCCAAAAAACCTACCTTAACCGGTAGATTACCTAAAAAAATTGGTTTTCATTTGTGTTTTTGTTTTACAATTATATTTACAGCATATTAGTGTCGTTTTTATCGAGCTGAGGTGGGCGCATGTGGCATTTTCTTGTGAACAACTCAGGTTGATAAGTACGAATACGGGTGGAAAGGTATGAACCTGAGACCCATAGGTTTTGTATTCGAACAAATTGTCCCTACAGGATCACCAATGCATCCATATCTACCTGCAGATGGATGAAAATATCGTGGTAATAATAAAAACCGGTTCATTTGATCGAGAGAGAATTATAAGCATAGTAAACAGGAATTAGAAATGGAAATTTAAGAAAAGGGATTACAATTTTCCCTTTTTTTTAATGTTTCCATTTTGCCTCAGGGTGCTGTCAAATCCATCTGGTTCTTCTTTGCATGTGGTCCTTTCCTCTGTCCTCTTCTTTGCTCTTCTATGTATTTACTTGTTCCTCACTTCCTGTTGGTCCATTTAATTTTCAGCATTCTCCTCCAGTACCGTCAAATTTGGGCTTTATTCTTCACCGATTCATTTCTCCAATGTTCCATGTCTATGATCCGTAGTGTTTCATGTTCCATGCGAACGTTTTGACGAACTTCTGCAACTTTAGGTTCTTAGAACATAGTAGTTGCCACGACAAGAAGCGAGGAAGCTACCACATCAGTGAAATGAAAATCACTCGCTCTCGAAGTCTACCCGTTCAATACTGGTCTCCCCAGGATGAAGAAGACCTGGATCTTCACACTCCATTTTCCTCGTTTTTCCCAAAAACATTTGCTTTCATTCAATTAGGAGAGAACTCGAGGATAGATTGGGGATCATATACAATTTCTTGAGAAGATTCGGCAAAGAAATTGGGAAAGAGTGTGCAGATTAGTGTGAAAAACCACGGAACTCAAAATATGAACCTGGAGAGTGATATGTGTATCGGGGGTATGGTATGCGAACAGGGAATACGGTACACCAGTCTAGAATACGATAAGCGAATCCATAATACGATATTGTGATTCGTTAATGCGATATGCGATCCGGGATTAGGATATTTGACTCGAGAATATTGATATGAAAATCGATAACATGAAGTTGGGAACCGGGCACGTGATATTGGGTCCGTGGATATGATATGACAATCGGGAATGTTATCTGCGGAGCGAAAATATCTTGATGGGGATGGCATTTCTGTTTTCCTTTTAGTTTTTTGAGATCAATTCGCGTTTGCCTTGAGCCAATCGCCCTTTCACGCCCCACACAAAGCCGAAACTATTAAAAGCGCGATCGACTTCAGCGATACCGGTCATACATACCCACATCAAATGAATACCTGATTAGATTCAAAGCAGTCCGGAGAACGTTCGTAGACGAGGACCTCACTTTCCCCGTCGAAATCGCGGAGATGTTGGGCAGGATGGGAATCTATAATATGAGTGTCCAAGGGGCGGTGTGTGGGTTCCTTTTGGTGTACGTCCGCAGTCACCGTCGTTAGGGGTCGATCTCTTAATCGTCAATTCCCTCTGCGAGAGTTTTTTGTGCATTACAAAAAAACAATTTAAATATATTTTGCGTGCGATTTTTTTCGGGCCAGTCGGGAGGGAGGCAAGTTTGGTTTGGAATTCCTTCTAAGATGAAGGATTAGGTGTTGGTGTTTCCATCGTTGTTTAGAAACATATTAAAAAAATCCACGACAGCATTTATTGGATATTACGGCGAGAGGGCAGGGAAGAAATTTGAAAAATCTCGGAAGTTTGTCGAAATTCCTGGGAATTCCAGGAAGTTTTCGGGAAAAAAGCAAAAAGATTTTTTGGGAAACTTAATCGGTTCTCCTAGGTAATTCCGAAAACTCCGTCCCCTTTAATTCCTTCCTCATAAAGGTGGGACTTAAGTCGTATGCAATGTTCTTTTTCCAAAAAAAAAAACTGCCGATGCATTACCGCCGCGTAGCAGCGTTTGCCCGCGGGCCGATTGGCGTGAATAATAAAACTCGTCCCAACCCCCCAAAAACCCTGGAAACTTCGATCTTTTTATTACAATTTCAATCTACCGTTTAGGATAGCATTTGAGTGGGAACAGATCCCAGCCAACGTCACATTTCCAAGACTCTAAACTAAGTAGCAACGTAAGACCCCAGCATGCAAGTAAACTCTTTTCTTCAACTCCGCACACTTTCCGTCTCCCTTTAATTTCGTCCATCTTGCCCTTATCTTCTCCTTCTGCCTCGCTTACCCAGCATTTTCTATTCAGTCACAGTCGTCAACATTCCATCGTCAGTCATAATGCTCTCCGTTCATTGTTCCTGCCTCCTTAGAATATCTCCCAACAAACTTCCCTTCTCCCCTCTTACCATTCCCAACAAATACGTTCATTTTTCATTTATGTCAATTTCAGCTATTTCCATCCTTCTCCGAAACCACATCTAAAAAAAATCCTCTTATCTCTTCAAAGTGGCAAATAAACGATTTTAAGTTTTTTTGCACGGTGCTCTACCATATAAGTATATCTGGAATATTTTGCGTCACGACAAATTTGGATATGTCGCAAGTACTCGTATCTTTAGTCCCCATTCCTATTTCCTGGATTCCGCGACCAAGTTTCCGAGCCTCACAAAAGAATCACTCCACATCATCGGAATTTTCTATTGGCAAATCATTTCCTAGGGGTGGAATTTTTCTCGTCGGACCCGAGGAAAATGGTCATTTTGGTTTTGGTTTTTTCGGGTGGGGATGTTTTTGTGTGTGCGTAGGGAAATTAGGAATTAGGGGTGGGTCGGGGTTAGGATGGAGGAGGGCAGGGTGTTCGCAGGGAAGGAGGTAGTGGGTGTAGTGTGTCTGGGGTGTTGGTGTCGGGGTGAAGGCAGTCGGCCGAGGGAGTGGCGCCCCCACCCTTTTCGAAGGCGCCGCATATCCCAGACGATTATCGATTCCCCGCGCTCCGGCTCTCTTTAAGCCCCCTTCCCCCTCTCCCTCCACACCTCCCCCACGGGAAGGCCAGGGGGGTGGGGGAGGGACACGCCCCCTTTGCCTTTTTCCTCCCCCCCCCTCCACCGAAACCCTTCTCCCCCAAACCCCTTTCTTTGTCATCCAAACCCGTTGCCTGGTTCCTCCACAGCACTTCTCTCTCCATTCTTTCACCCCTCGCCGTACCCCGTTTTTAGGGGTAGAGTGTGCGGGGTAGCAGGGCGTCAGGTGAAATGGCGCTCTAGGTTATGCGTGGGCGGGGTTGTAGGAGGGGAAAGGGAGAATTTTCGGCACCCCGGGCAAAAGGGCCAGCCCTTTTCCATTCTCTCGGCGCTTATGATTTGTGCTCCGGGGGGGAATATTAGCGATTCCCTCGTCCCAACGTATTGTCCCATTCATATTGTCTTTCTTTCTGAATTGAGGAATGCGGTTAACTCTCTCTCTCTCTCTTATGCACGTGCGTGGATTGGAATTGGGCGTTGTTTCGTAGGAACTCCTCGTTATTTGGACGATCTGGGGGAGGGAAAAAATGTTGCCAAGGGTCCTATTGTTGAGTCGTTTAAGACGTTCTGAAGGTTACTCAAAGGTTGAGCCGCAGTCGATCGATTCTCGTAATTTCGTTTAATGACGAATGTCCTATTTTCTCTCGATTTCACATACGTGTCGTTTTTTAAATTATATGTGTGTATCCACAAATTAATAGCCACAGGGTGGATATCAAGAATCATTCGATCGTGAAAGAAAATCATTTTTCACATCGTTAATAGGACTGTAATAACTTCGTCACGTGTATATCGGTTCGTATTATGTTATGCGAGGACCCATTGCACATTCGTTCGGATATGGACCCTTTGGTGAGATCAGTGAAAAAGGTAATTATAGACAAATATTAAATGAAATATTTTTGTGGCGTTAGGAGGAACAAAACCGAATTTGTATTATATATTCCCTTAGGATTTAGCCGAAATTAAAGTTAAAGATTTATAACGCGTCAGGTGCCACAGATTATGGTTTTATTTTAGCCCTTCACTCGAATTTATGTTCAATTAATTCTTCGTGTTTTTTTCCAACGTTTCTGATCACGGTTTTATTCGTCGCGTTCTGGTCCCGACTCCAATGTCCTCTGCCCCTGTTAATTCTTCCATAACCGTTCTCCTTCCATCGGCTCTCCCCGTAAGTTTGTCGTCCGCAACCCCCTTTGAAGGTTTTTCCTCCGTGTGTGCCGTCCTTTCTCATATTTTCCGGTCTCCTACAGCCAGTTTTGATTTAATTTGTCGTGGTAACACCAGTGGTGTGAGTTTAGGTTTCATCTTCACGCGTCTCCGGTCTGGTGGCGAAAACGCTCTTATCAGCCTGTCGTGTGCCGGGGTTCGTTTGATCTCGTCCCTCATCATGGAGATGGTGCGGTGCTCTTCGACATATCTCCGTGTGTCCCTTCGTGTCCGCCACTTTCCAGACCCGAAGCTGGACTGGCGACGCCCCATCGTACGCCTCAGGGACCAGTGTAGTGGTATCTGTGGACGAATCCCACCCTAACCGATCAATCCACATATTAGTTATTATAAATTTGACCTGGAGTTGTGTCGTCGTGTGACTTATGTTTACGTTTGAAGAGAAGTTTACGGATGGATTACTTTGTTTATTATTTTTACAATGTCAAAACTCAGTTATTCTTGCAATTTTTTTACTTTTTAAACATTATAACATTTTGAAGACTGTAATGGAGGGGAGAATGTTAGGCAAACGAGGAAAGGGCAGGAACAGGATAGGGATGTCGGACGGGATGAAGGGAGGAAGTACACAGAGATGAAGAGGGACCTGATGTAGACTAGGTTGCTGGATTGTGTTTAGTTGGGAGTCAAACGGGACAGACAGCTTTGCAAGGATGTGAATGGAAGCTATACTGTGAACACTTCGTAGATATGCTACATAGATGTTTGCATTTGGATGACAAATATGATGAAACGATGATGGTTGGCTGTTTCAAGCCTGTTCGTTCCGAAATTGAAATGAAATTCATTCGGCTTGGCAGTGTTTGCCAGTCTAAATAAGAAAGTTCCCTTGAAGTGCCCTCTAGTATCTTTCCTTATCGATTAAGCACGAGGTCGTATTATATTGGCATTGGGTACGTCACATGCGAAAGATGCGGGCGCTGTTGAATGCTGGGAAGGCTTGGATCTCGTCTCTGATTGGCCGAGAATTGGGCGCGGCTCTTGAAATTCCAAATTTACACATTACTAACAGAATTGAACGCATTTCCGTGAATTTGAAGTGGATGCGAAGCTTTGAGACAGTTCTACTTCGGTAAAAAGCAGAATCTTTTCCATTTAAAAAATAAATATAGTCATGTGGAATGATGAGTCCTGGTTATATAATGAACGCGTCTGGCCGTTATTGGGTTTGAAGAAATGATCGATTTAAAATTATTTCAATTACTGTATTAAATGTTTGCCACGAAATTGAACGTAAGTCTGAAGTATTCATGCAGGAAGATGGCAGGTACGCAATGCTAAAGAATGTCTGCCATTAAAATAATGACTCAGAAATAGGTTTATCACAGTATTAATTCGTACTTATAAAGTTTCACTTAAGGATTTCACGTGTAGGAGTACGTCGCATATTTAGATGTACGCATAAGAGAGACAATTAAGGTTAGTTCAATTTCGATGATAGAAAGTAGAACAAATTCTGAAATAATTGTCTTGAGGGTCGAAATATCAAGAGTTGATATTTGCATTGAATCGAATACAGAGCGGTCGATTAGTAAAATATCGAAATTCGTATTTAAATTACGTAACGAGTATAACGAATCGGTGCCTTTATCCTTTCTGTGGCCCGTTCATATGCGTCCATCTTTTTATTACCAACCCCCATCCTTTCTCCTCTTCCATGCTTTTCTCTCTCTCTCTTCCCTCCACTCTCCTCCCCCCTTTCGTATGGACGTGCACACGATTTTCTTCGCGTATAAAGGGGAACTGTTTATGGCGTGTGTGCAGTGTGGGCGCTCGCGGGCGAGACCCGCGCGAGGGTTGCCGAGTCCCAGTGTTGACGCGGAGAGACGCCTTTAAAACGATCGATTTACTGCAATGTTTATGGTGCGCTGCGTTTTTCACGGTTTCCCTCGTCGCGTCGAACGTATGTACGTGTGCATATCTATGCTGAATACATATACATATGTACACGGTCGCAAGCTTGGAGGTGGAACACAACTAGCAGAAAAATGACACAATTTTGCAACTTGTATATTTTGTTGGCACAGCCACCTTCTGTAGCCAGAGGAAGGAGAGTACGAACTTCATGTATGTGTTCTGATGTTTTTGTGTTTGTCATCACGTCTGAGTTGCCAAACTATTTAGATATGATTGTTAAACTATGAACAGATATATAATATATATATCTAGCACGCGCGAGGGTATATATTTATATATTCCCATATATATATTTTGTATATATCGATGATGTGGAAGTACTCGAGAGCAATATAGCATTTGGACGGCACAATAGAACGCAGAATAAAATAGACAACACGTAAAAGAACACTCACATTGTAGATTTTTTTCATCTACAAAAAAAGAAAAAATCTACTATATATGTGTTCTTTTACGTGTTATCTATTTTATTCTGTCGTCTTTTATGTGTTTTCCTATCCCCTTTCCTTATATCTATTTTAATGTGTGAAGTAATATTTGTTCGCCGTATGGCGGGATTTCGTGTTTGAATGTATATATATACACACACACACAAGCACACACACGCACATTTTTGCCGCACTCATTCAAACAAGAAAACCCTACAGACGGCTAAACCATATGAAAAGGGAGCAGAATTACGTCCGACCACGGTAGGGGTAAAAATACTCCGATCAGAATTAGTTTGGTGCATATTCACCCCCTGCCACACACCCTAGCGGTGGCTTGCAGGTTATTAAAAATACTTGAAAGTACTAAATATTGATATATGTGTAGGGGAAAGGTATAGAGGGATATAAATATGCAGATTGCTTTCATGAAACCTCGCTGGTTTTTTGTAATTACGTTACCTCGACGGCTTGATTGGTGGAGCATCGCCAAGTGGGAAGGTCCGTGGTTCGAGTCCCAGTCTCTAGGAATTTTTTCCTGCTTGGAATGCGCACCCTTCCCCAAAAACCGTGTGTTCGTCCTACATCTGGATAATTTTTATCCCTTTTTTCGTATATCTATGACCGTATACTATATTGTGGTTTGGACTGCATTTAAAAAAATATATATGTTCGTGATGTATGTCTCCGTACCTGACCCAGGCGTCGTAAGATAATGAACGGTTCAGATAGGAGAGGGGGACGTTTAAAGTCTGGGTTTTGGCCGCAGTATGGTGCGTTATGTCGTCCATTTATTTCCTTGCGCCTTGTCGTTTCTCTTTTTTTTTCTCTCTCTCCTGGAGTGTTTCGGGGCGGCTTTAAATGCCCCCGCGGAATCTTTTTATCATTTGTAGTCGTAGTGAGGGAGGTGGGGGGGAGGTTATGAGCGCTTTTTCATTGGGGATGTGGGGTGGGGGATAGGGAGGAAGGGGGTCCTCCCCTTCCGAGAGTTAGTTGCGGTTGTTCTCACTGGAGTCACGCTCCTGCTTCTCCCCCCCCTGCCGGGATATAAAAATATAACAAAAGGACGCGTTTTCATGTCGTAGTGATATCGAAACCGAAGTCGAGAATGGAGGGAGATGAATTTTAATAAAGCGAAGGGCAGCGAAACGTATGAATTTGTCAACGTGAATATGACGTAGTCGATGGATTGATTGTGGGCTCCGTTGCTTGGACGATTTGGATCGTGGTGCATTTTGGGAAGGACCGTCGTCTTTCGTTAGGAATTGAGAAGAGTTAGTATTAGTGTGGCAGGAACTGGCTCACAATGAAAGTGGTTTTGGCAGTTTTGCACTTGATAGTGTATTTATTTTTTGTCATCACCCCAGTCAATACTGTCAGTGGTCGAAACAGACATCGAAACATTTTTTAAAAAGATTTTTGAAGTGCAAAAATCCTAAAACTTCTCCTTCAATTCGATTTTATTAGTCGTCCCCCATCGCCATTTCCATTCTTGGGTGCGACCTTTTTAACTCTTGCGGAAGTTTAATTTCCGCCATGTATGAAAGTGGAAAAAAGGAATATTTTAATTAGTACTTAACCATTTTTTTTAATGAATTTATCATAATTGTTCTTCTGACGGCATATTCATGGTTGGAAATGCGTCTTCAATCGCCACCTTTTTTTTGTGAATTGAAAGTGATCAGTTGGCTCTAACGTGTTACCTGTGTTTAGACTCAATATTATTGTCCAAACGTTTCGGCCTTATGGTGTGAGTGCATCCTGGGAGTGTTCCCATACTGAATCTTCAACCCACCCGAAATAAATTACTTCAGTTAATTCAATTTCTTACGGGAAGTTTTTAATTCTTTCGGAAAAATTCAGGATAGGGATCACATGACATTCATTTTAAATCCCATGGTGCTAGTTGGCCTCTACTGTGTACGCCATCGATATTACTCCAAACTACGCACGAAAGAAGTTATCCGCAGTGAAAAATTGCTATAATCACTAATATGAGTAATACTTTCATCATTCGGTCTACTACGGTGACTGGCGCGACGATCCAACGCAGTATGTAAGAAAAAGTCGACATTTTGCTGCCTGGACGTTACGTTAGAGTTATTTTAGAGTTATTATTAAGTTACCCCTTATGTTGAATAAGGTGGTTGAACCGTCTGGACTATTTTCTCCCCTTGCCAGAGAGTGAATTCAGTTTGGCCAGAAGCACAACTATTAATTTTGCTTACCGGTGCAGCTTGGGTGATCATTATGAATCTTCATAATATGGTTACATGCTCGTAAGCTGTAACGGTCGCCCTTATAATGCCATATGGTTTAGCTGACGACTTCGGCGGCTTGATATTGAGTTTTAATCAGAGACGGAAGTCGTTCCTTCTGTCGCCGCGGAATGGTCGACGCTGGAAGGTGGTTTCAATGCGGTACGCTGGCTCTCCTGGAGTTCGAAAGACACTTTTTCGTGTTTTGGGGTTGTATACTTTTATGGATTTGGTCGAGGGTAGGTTCAAGTTGGGAGGTCGATGTGTGGTTGCATGCGCGTCGAACGATGGGATGTTACGATGAATGTGTGCACTGCTGTGGATTGGGGTTAGCATGTGTGTGTTGGTTTTGAATGCGGTATTTCTTTTTTTCCTTTTTTGGGTGGTGACCTAACACCCCCCGCCACACGCCCTTGCGGCGGCTTGCGGGGTATTATGTAGATGTAGATGAAGTTTGGCATCGCTGTTGTTTTGGGTTATCAATTGTTATGGCATGTGGATATCTAGGTGGAGGAGGGTGCGAAATTGTCAATTTTATTCTCTCTCTCTCACACCCCTCCTCCCTCTTCGACATTTGTTGATTGTTTCCAGGCGATTCCATTGTGGGGGAGGAGGGGTAGGAGGGGGGTGGGATAGGTTGGCGAGTGAGGAGTGAGTCCTTGGGTGACCACGGACAGACGAATTTAACGTCCCCGAAACGACTCGGAATATCCGCTGTTAATGCATATAAAATCAATCCCCGCCCCCTCTCCATGTACAGCCATTCGCCCTCGTTTCGAATAATAAATCACATGAGAACTTTCTTTTAGACGGGGTAAGTTTCGTTTTCGTTCGGAAAGACGTCTCCGGTGTGGTGGAATAAACGCCTTGGGTGTCTTCTCGAAATTACTCCGAGATCGAAATAAAAAAAAACGATTTCCTCGTTCCTCTTCCCCCCACATACTTCGAGTTGGTCCGAATCGATTAATATCGTTGTCGAAAGTACTCGTCTAGAATGCGACGAATTTGAAAATTCGTGATTTCAAAACGTCGGCGATAGTTTGTGGACGAGTGGGGGAGGAAAATGTCGCATTTCCAGGTTTTGAGATACGGTCCTTGAAAAAAAAAAGGAACGTATCGTTTTGGGCGGATGGAATATTTCGCGCATAAGGCTACTCTCTTGTTTATCAGCGCTCTCTTGTCGGAAGGTGTTGAGGAAATCTTGAGGGAAATGAGTATTTGTAAATTTGCGCAAGTTGCCGACCGAACCTTCATTCAAGTTCGCTGTCGAAAAAAAATCCCATTGCATTTGTTATATATTTTTGGCGTGGTCGACACCAAAATTTTAAATTGCGCGCAAAATTTTATAGTACACGACTCTGCGCTTTCCGTGAATTACCAGGGGCATGTGGTATTAACTCTCATTTATTTTTATCTTCGAAGACGGAATGGGGTCTAAATATTTCCATGGTACCAATAAAAAAATGAAAGACACTCGATGGTCGCAAACATGGCCGCCCTAAGACTAGCCGAAAGTGGGCCGCATGAGTCCTCCAACTCTCCATGAATCACGCGTTAGGACATTAATTAACTCCCCATGAGGTAACGGTCGAGTTTCTCCTCCCTTAGTCAAGCTTCTTCGTTTTTGTCGTGCCCCCATGTGCATCAGCCCGCTTCGTGAGAGCCTCTGCCACAACGGTCCATTGGATATCTTACGTATGTGAAAAATCGTTTCCCGCCCTCCGTATTGCTGTGTATTTACAAATGCGTCAGAGGAGAAAATAGACTTCCACCCAAGGGTCGTATTTTTTTCATCTGCTTTCTTGTGTTGTATCCTCGACGGAGCGTGATCGAGGCCGTTATAATCAGCTTCGGCGATTGAAGTATTTGGTTGTCACTGGAGTAGTCAGTTCTGGATGCTGAATTGGTTGGATATCCTTTTGTCAAATTTCCAAAATGGTCGGAAATATTGAAGAAAAAACTAATTGTTAAGTTATTGATATCAAATGTACGTGGCTTGAATTAGCACTGAAGCCATGCAACACGGATTTACGGTTTGTCTCTTGTAACAAGGCAGTTGGGGCTGTGGGAGGATGAACACTCAACCAGTCATCGTTACCCGACAAATCTGGCTAGGAATTTCACCTTACGAGTTATGTTCATGTTCGTTGGTTTTTTAAAAAAAAATTTCCAGTAAATCACTTGCATCGTAAAGTTGTAACTTCTATTACTTCTTGAAACATAGTCTTTGCGAGACACACATTTTAAAAACGCCGACGCCATGATTATATTAAATATGCTCGGCGAGAACGTTCCCATAAGATATTTTCGCCCTCGTGAAAAACCGACTGGTCCGTGCCTTATTTGGTTCATTGTTACATGAAGTTCTGTATTCCTCGAACTTTCGCTCCCACGAACTCACACTTAATGCATAACCGTAACACTATAAAATCACGCGTCTCAGTAAATTGGCGGTGAATTTCGATGAGTGTGTTAAGACCACGCAAGTACAACGAAACGAATGATCAAACGCTGTTCTTCCGCACTAAACGACACCGTTTCAATTGTTTGAAACGCTTTCCACTCTAGCGGCAACTATGCGAACCCCGCACAGTGTACGGTGCAGCCATCTATGAATTTTACTCAAAAATATTTTTCGCGTATTATAAGCTCAGCCAAATATTCATACCTATTCTTAGTCCCGAGAAAAAAAATCGATTGAACTTATATCTGGAACACACGTCGTATACCTTGGTGGAAACAGGTCGTTGATTGGCCGGCTGGTACGCCCGACATTTCCTTTGGTATCGTGCTGCAGAATATTATCTACTACTATTGAATAAATGTTCGTTGATGTACGTATTGGATATGGATGTTGGTTGGGAAAACATTTGTTCATCGTAATTTGAATATTCATCTTGGAAATTGTCGAAGATTTTGGGAATTTGAGAGAGAGAGAGAGAGAGGTGGCCCTCGGCAACCAGAGCGGGGGGGACAGTTAAATTATGTGGTTTAGCCAACTTGGGCACTCTTTCGAGCCTTAATCATTTAGGCAAACATGAGCTACTATATAATGCTAATCCTTCCGCGAATTCCTAATCTGTGACTCTTATCAACTGGTCAACGTTCGTAGGTACTCCGGCCAGCCCCTCTCTTCCGCTCGGGACTCAAGGTCGCGTTTTCGTGTTTTGAAATTCGATTGGCTTTTGTTCTGTCCTTTTAAGCGTATCAGTCGCGCTCGAACCACTTCTGACCCATCACCTGTTTCTTTTGAACTGAGTTTGAAGGCGATTCCCGTCCGCCCGGTGGTCTGTACGAGTCACCGTCAGTCGTACCTTCCTCCTTCTGTTTCAGAACTTGTAGTTTCCCCTTTTTATCATCGTCGGGCCTTATTTGAATTAATTTTTCGAGGAATGTATTTCGTGTTTCGCTTCTAATCTCGTTATAATCTCTCCGTCCTCTCCCGTCTTAATCTGTGCGGTCGGTTTTTTTGGGGAGCCGCAAATGCGAGATGTTTCCCTTGGTCACATAAACGATCTCAATCATTTCCCCCGCAGCATTTCCCGTCATAAAAACGTCTCGTAAAAGCGACCTTTATGACGCACCAACACATCCAATATATGGATTTATGCGGGAGTTAAAAAGATCTCTCTCTCTCACTATTTCTTTCTTTCTCTCTCTCTCTCTCTCTCTCTACTCCCTTCAAAAGTCGGGCCACATAAGCTGTCCTTGTCATTTTCGAGTTCGTCTTGAGGGCTGAGGATGATAAGATGTATCTCGGGAGATTTCTTGAAGGAATGGCCACGTTGGAGCCAGCTTCTTTAATCGTAATTAATGTGGGGACGCAGAGAACCAAGTTTCGCTTTGCGGAGACTCGGTTTTCTCCACAGGAAGGAAGGAAGGAAGGTTGTAAACGGGAAAAGTCTAATGGCCACGTTAGCGGAACCTTTGCAAATGAATGATTTATTTTTATTCCTACCTTTGGGTTGACTGCTCAGGCAAAATGAAGAAAAAGTTGTTTTCTCTTGGATTTAAACAATTGCGATGATTTTCGAGTAGAAGAACGGTACGAAAATGTTGTATGTACCACTACGCACGACAGAGGAACTTGTTTTAAAAACAGCTGAATGACGAACTGTGCGTTCGCATTGTCGTCTGCCCTAAGTCAACCGCTAATTACCAACTTTGCAGCATGTATATGCAATATGTAGTTATATCGTGCAGTAAGTATGCATAGTGTAGTTGTATATATCGTATAGGTCTCATATATGTAATCTCTTTAGGTAATGTAGAAATGGATTGTAGTTTAAGTGAAAATTATTCATTAATTTATTCGTCAATCATGTACTTGTATATATTTCTGTGGAGGAAAGAAAAACGAGCGTGGTGTCAACTGAAAATTGTTCGTAGTTTGGAACGAGTAGGTGCATTGTGTTCATTGTCTTCGTTCTGTATTTCTATACCGAAGTATTGCGTTTTACTTGCCTTGTTCCTACAGTTCGAATTTTGCAGAGTGCCCTGTCCGAAAAATCTCATCGTCCAAAATCACATTGACGTGTAAAAGTTAATATAAATATGCGGGACCAATGTGACGAATTGGTTTTTTTTGGCCTCGTGCGAAATCATAAATGAATGCTGCGTCGATGAAGTTCTTCAACACTAAAGCAAACTTCCCCGTTCCGATTTGACGTCTTCATTCCTGTGCACGTTCTTGCGTGGAAGTGGCAATGAGTAATGGCGTATTTCAAACCGATGGGCTATATGATTGCTATTATTTGCAGAATTACGAGTCGATTTCTGCTCAGTATGTGAGGAAAATTGAGCTCTCAACCAAAGCAGAAGGAAGATCTTGAGCGTTCGACTCAGTATATTCTTTCGTTAGAGCGTTCGAGGAAAACCCATCGTCTTTCCGGGACCTGTGACGTGTGGTGCAAAGCCGATGCGCCCCTTTCCTACGCACTTCCTCGTTCCCGTCGTCCTCCGCGTGGCGATGTAATCCCTAATGCCGGGTGTGTGACGGAGTGATTTTTCGCTGTTTGTTTAACGGTTCCATGTAGAGAGAAGGGGGAAGGTTGGCGGGGAGGGAAATGAGTCAGTCATGCCGCGGGGCTTGTTTGGAGAACCACCCCACGTCTCTCCAGTAAGCTTCGAACCCTTCCTCCTTCTCTCCCACCCCCCCCCAGCTAGATCTCCTTCCTACTCTGACCCCCTGCCCCTTTCAAGAGTTGATTCCATCTCCGTCAGCTGATCCTTCCTCACTCCCGGAGCTACAGCGCCTCGCGGAACGATTGAGTGGAGAGCCGAGGAAGACCAGGTATCCGATCAAAGTTTCTTTATGCTCATCTGGCACGGTCTTAAGTTTTTTGTCACGGCTACCATCGAAAAATGACTCGCATGCGGATACATTGGAAACGGAGGTGAAGTCGACGGAGAAAGAGTTTCGGGGAGACTTTATTTTTCCCTCCCGAGTTGCGTGCAACAATCGACAAGGCTCCATTGTTGTTGACAAAAGAGCTCTGCTGCGCAAACAATAAACAGGGCGACAAAGCTACATTAATGTAACAATGAAATTTAAATAAATACGGAGCGGTTATGCCTTTGGGATGCGGAGGAAATAAGCCTTTACAATAGCAAACTTGCGAATTGTCACACAGAGCCCTTTCAATTTATCTTATGAGATTTTTCCGAAGTTGTGTGGAGGACGCCCTAAGATAAGTACTATACTAATCGACTTCCGATGTTTTTCCCAGACGCAATATTGTACAAAAACTTTGATCGTGTGTCAGGGCCTTAAGCGAATGCCGGAAGCTGTCTTTGGAGAATTCTTATCTTTGAAATAAGTCATGTGAGTGAAACGCTCGAATTCCAGGAAGGAAAGGAATGAGATAGGATTGTTGAAATGTTTTCAGAGGCCACATTAGTTTTTAATGCGTTTGGCTGACCGCGGAATGGAAATGAAGTTGGTGTGTTTCCGTATATGTGACCATATTCAAAATGTCCGCGAGGACGAAGCGTAGACATCGCGTAGAAGACGACCGCACACTCTCCGAGAGCCCCGAAGAGAAAGAAATGGAGGTGATAATCTGGGATGAAGAAATTTATGCGATAACAAACGTAAGTCATAATGCGTAAGAGGTATTTTCTTCTTAATCCTTGTTTCGTTCAAATGTCCAGTGTGTTCAAAATACTCGATTCGCATAAATGTCTCAATTAGTGATGTTTGCTCAAAATGTAGTAAGATTGGTCCTGCATGCCTTCATATTAGAAAGGAGAATGGTGGGTGAGCGAAGAAGAGGTAGGGATCTTATAGGCATATTGGACGAAATGATTGACGGAGGAAAAGTATGCGGAATAGAAGAGGCTCCTCGCTGTGTTATGTGCCAGGTTTTGTTTTGTCTGGCCCGGCTAAGAAGTGTGGCAATGTTCTGGTTTTGCGTATCGAAAGCCTACCTTAAATGGTAGGATGTAATATTAATGGTATGCCCATATGCACGCACTACCACACACAAACGTACATTCCTATTTACGGTAGTGGGTGTCATTTACCAAGTTGATGGGTAATGTCATTTATCATGTTGGGTAATGGGAGGTGAAATGTCTTGGGGGGGATAAATATTAGGACAGGTCGAGAATTCAGTTTCCCGCCAACTTCCTTGGATCGTGGGCTTGTTAGTTTTCCCGCGACGTTGACGCCACACTCAGAATGCCGCCGCTAGGCACGGTGCTATCGGGGAGGGCGCAGGCATGAGTGCGGTAGGTCTGAATCCAAATGCCGGAGCGGCAGCGATGCACCCAAGGCGTCGAGTCGACACCCTTCACCGGGGTCGGAGGAGGGACGACTAGCGTTTCCTCGAGTCCTCCTCGGCAGTGGCCTCCGCAATGATCACCGCCGACCGACTCGAAACGGGTGGCACTAGTGGGTAACCCAAGTAAACTGTTCACCACGGAGATCAAGATCTCGGGGGGGAGGGAGGGAGGAAGGTTGGGTGGGTTCGAGGGGCTAGGCATCGGCGCCGGTAATCTTCTACCCGTGGGAGTGCAATGGGTAGGCGGGATGGATCTAGGCGGGGTGCCTCAACGCCTTACCTCCCTCCACCGTCACTTTTGCGGAGGAGAGGCAGTGGGAGAGGACGTCATTGATAGGCAGCCAACGTTCCATTGTACCACCTTTGATGTCATTACAGTGGTGGCTATGTTTCGTGGAGATTGGGAATCGGACATTAGATAAGATTGTGACTGCCCTCAGATTGCTAATAATCGCAAGAAATTTTGGTGTTTCCCAAGTAGAGACGGGTATCTAAAAATGATAGCTGTTGAAATTGAGCTCTTATTCCCGTCCCAAACCGAAGTGAAACTTAGGTTTTATACCATATAAGCGTGTATATTTGAATTTTCACATAGAAACGAATTAGTCCAACATTTTGCGTTAATTAAAGCGTAGAGTATGTATACGTTGATTGGGTGGTCTAGTTAACTTGAAAAAAATGTTTTTTAGACCAGCGGATTGTATTTCAGAGGGCGCTCCCGGTCAAATAATTTGATGGTGAATTGTATATTTAATGGTTCACAGAGTCATGTAATCAGTTTTAATTAGCATTTAGCGTAGGATTCTTTTTTTTTCTGCCTTTTCATTGGCGCAACGTTTTAATCCCCTCGCGGCAACGCAGCTCAGTCATCGGAGAGCCATGGGATTTCTATTGAGAAGGGAAATAAATTGGGATTATTAAAGTTTGTATGAATCCGAACTTTTTTTTTTGCCCGGAGGTGGCCTCTGTAAATAGTAAAAAAAAATCCTCGATCCTCGTGTACAGCGTGTTAAGTAAGGTAAATTGAGTAATTAATTAATTAGATTAATCGTGGATAGTACACAAAATCAACAGGAAATTGAGTAGACCAATCGTGATGTTCTAATAAAACAAAATTAATCATTAATCGCGTCTCCCACGGGAGGCATGGGTTGAAAAACTGGTCGTCATTAGATTGAAACATTAAATATTACTGATTGAATATGAAAATAATTTGTTTTTTCCCCCAAATCCCGTATTTTTCCGAACGGCGATGAAGGGATACAGGTATATTTTTTCTTTTGCGTAAACTATGTCGAGTCATCGATTCTAATGTCGATTGTGGACCTTTCTAGCCCTTCCCTCCGTCTTTGAATACTGTCACTGTCTTGCTGTCATCTCTCTTAGCTTTCTCGGTGTGTGAAGCATATATGCATGCCCCTCGCGTACGCAACATGGTCTTCCGGGACTTAGTATTCTCTGTATTTTTTTTTCTGCCGTTGCCCGACGAAATTCGCACCCGAGCGCTAATTGTTTCCAGTGCTGGGCTTCCAATCTGCCGACCTCATGACTTAAACGCGAGCAAGGAACGGTTGGCGTATCTATAATTAAGTGAAGGAGCCACCCCTCCCTCCCCCCCGGTCTCCCAATCGTGTCAGGTGATTCAGTCCCAGTGGCAAAGTAGCGTCTCTCGTGCGACTCCCAAAGCACAGTCCTAGTTACCGAAGTACGATTGGTTTGGATTCAAAACGGATGTCACGCTTTTGACATTTATTTACAAGGGTTGAAAATCGTCAATTCTCGACGCTCCTTAGCATGGGGTGTCTTATTAAGGTAGAAATCTCAATCGGGTTTATTTTAATCCTTTCATTTTCCGCCGAAAGCTTGCGGAATTTAATGTCCAGTTCGACATGAATTATTTTTGTGAAGCAACCAATTTCACGGCTATGAGAGAGAGAGAGAGCATAAATTGATGGCAGTCGCGACGGAAATTGAATCGCAGAGATTTTAAAAGTTTGTTCTCAATTTGACGTAACTCAAAAATTTCTGCGTTGAAACGAGACGGTTGTGCGAGAGGATCTCTCCCAAAGATAAGTGGAATAATGGTTTAATGATAAGTAGAATGATTTAGGCGTTGTTCACCAAGAGTTCGTGCACCGGGAACAGACAGTGAACAGTTAGTTATGTTTTATGTCCATATCAAAAGAGTTTGTCATTTTCCACAGACTTTTTTTTACCGTAAAACGCGGTTCACCGACTTGGCGGCGTCATCAGGCGTTGCACTGTGAAATAAGGTCTATGGCTAAGTAAAAACTCATTTAATATGGACATCAAAAAATTTCCACGAAGTGAAGCCTGAAAGTGTAAAGTATGATATATTTATATTTTATTTGAAAATTCTCGAAAGGCTGCAGAAAAAAGTATAACGCGTCAGAAAAGGTGATGTTTTCCAACTGAAGCCTGCACCACGATAGCGCGCCATCCCACACCGCCTCCTCCTTCGTGAAGTACTGTGTGCCTGGCCAAGCACAAGGTGGCAACGTCGCCCCAGCTAGCTGCTCCACAGCCCCAATGTGACACCGCTGAACTTCATTTTGTTCCCAAGAATAGAAAGGAGCTCGAAATGCTACCATTTTGCAACGCTGGATAACGACAAAGAGGCCGTGACGAGGTGGCCGTAGACGCCTTCTAGGAAGCGTATCGTTACAGTTTAGGCTGGTGCTCTTTTGAAGAATTTTAGAAATTTGTCCATTTATCACCAATAAAATAGTCCCCCGATTTATTGTTTCTTAATTTAAGGACATACTAGGTATCTTTCTTCCTGACTTTATGGATAATTAGGAACACATAGCCTTACGGCTTATAATGTAAGACTTAGGCGGATGTGCCAAAGGCTCTTTCCATGATATCAATTGCGCCAATTTTTTTTACCAAGCGTGACATCAAATCCTCTGGCATTGAAACCTAGGAGTAAACAGCTTAATGGAGTAGCGTAAAGATAGTCGTGCAGGAAAATGATTAGAACACCTCGTGATATCTTTCAAGGCTTTGTGACCCAAAAACCGACTTCTTCGAACATGCGCCAAGATTCACAGTTAAAGACAAGCAAATATTTTCCCTACTATCAGACGTCGGATATCGAAATATTGACAATCACATCATTGTATCATAAATTTCTATGTTGGAAACCCATAATTTACGTTCGTCCCACACGAATATATGGCTTCCGTGGATCTTAAAGAGACCAAATCGATGATGAGATCGACCCCCGGTTTGCCGAAATTGTTGTATTTGCGTGGAAATTTGCATTAATGAATGCTTAAGCTATAGAGTATAATGGCGCTCGGAAGATAACGTGGGCTTGACTGGGTAGTAGCGGAAAGCGCATTTGGGGGTTATTCAATCAGGGAGAGAGACAATGAATGAAATAGTTGAGGAAATTGCAGGGCACTAACAGAATATACGCTTCTAGTGTTGAGGTTATTAAAACATTCAAAGAAACGGCGGGAGATGCCGCAGAAGTAACTTTTAACGGAGCTATTCTCTAATATTCATTTCAATGCAACAATTTCAGAATGTAAAAAATCATTCGCCTTGACCGGGATACGAACCCGGATCCCTCGATGTCCGGCCGAGTGCTTTAGCCAGTTAAGCTATCGAGGCGTCCTCTTAAGAATGGTATGTCGTCACATCATCTTGTTCCTTTAAAACCACCCAAATTTCAAATTTTCAGAGTTTAAAATGACGCCTCGATAGCTTAAGTGGGTAATGCACTCGGCCGGACATCGAGGGTTCCGGGTTCGAATCCCGCTCAAGGTGAATTATTTTTACACTCTGAAATTGTTTCATAGAGATTATTATTATAGCCCCGCACTTGAGTACTCTTTTGTCTTTCGTCTTGAAATTTTTAGTCGCAAAATAATAATTATAAAAAGCATTTATCGTGCATGGAGTTTATCCCATCTTGTCAAACCTTTTTTTGAGCACCGTAAATTATATATTTCTCAAGGGCATTGTTACGACATTGAAGGCATTGCATCCAAACACGACTGGACCTCTTTGGTGTTTGCCCCTCGGTTGATATCTCCAGGTTCGGATCCGGTAAAATTTTTCTGGTTGATTTTGATCTAGTGGGTCCTAACTTAATTTCCACGTCCGGATTTATGTGGATTTAGGTCAGGAGACTACAAGGGTCACTTGTCGGATAGTGTTACGTATTATATATACGCCGATAGTGAATTTGCAATAAAATACGGCCATTAGGTCATCGCCGCAGACTTATTTTTTTTAATCGTCGCATTTGGCAGATAGATGGTAATGTAAATGATTTCGGTCGGAAATGAGACCGTCTTCCATTTAACCCGTTGAAGGTGACCGTGTGTGATTTTAATTTTTTTTTGTCGAGCCGGGCCGTTTCAATTTTGCACTCGCCTGCGACTCCCACAACTTTTAGCGTCAGCGTGCGAAGTGTTTTTTTTTTCGTTTTTCCCGAACGACTTTTTCTTCGCCATCCTCGTCCCATCTCCTATACCCCCGCCCCACTCTCTCCCCTATTCACACACACACACACACACCTTCCTTCCATGCCACCCCCTCTCTCTCTCTCTCTTGCCCACCGCCTTCCGTTCCGCGAACACCTTTTCCCGTCTCTTAATTAAGCGAGGCGCTCTTAAAGTTTCCATTTTTATGCTCTCGCCTCTGCAGGGGAGAAAAAAGTCCTTTGTCACTCTCTCAAGAACCTCGGGAAAGGGGAAAAAGTGAGCCCTCGAGATGTGGACGTAAGCAGTGTGCATTGAAGGCTTTTCCTGTGAAAGAGAGGTTGAGGGAGGGAAAGAAGAAAGGTTTTTCTTAGGGTTATGGTTTCCCTTCCCCCACCACCACCAACCCCCATGTGTTTTTACCCCCTTCAACCCCCTCCCTCCAACCCACCCACACTTCGATTTTCAAACTTTTACCCAATTTCCTTTGCGCATTTGCGTTTTTCATTTTGGTCTTTGGCGGAGGACACCTGCGCCCTTTTCCCCCCCACTCCCCACCCCTAAATCTTCCCTCCCCGTAGGCTCTGGGCAGTGCCGTACGTCTTTCTCTCTTCGTGAATTTCTGTTAGCGTCCGTATCCCTCCTCGCCCGAATGCTTATTTTCCCGCTCTCTTTTTTATTCATTTTTTTACCCCACCCACCCCCCACCCCCCCTCTCCCCCGATGCATATTTGCTCTGCGAAAAAAAAACGTGACCGGCTGGTTGGGTCTTTAAAAGGAGGAAAGTGTGTGCGTGGGTTTTGTTTGTTTGTGCGAGGCGCGAGTTGTGGTTGGTGTCTTCCGGATATGGCTCCCACTTGCCGCGGGAATCTGTAAACGCAAGCTGGGGCGCTAATTTGCCAAAAAAAAATAAAAATGCGTGTTGAGGAAAAGTGCGGATATTCTCTCTTTTTTTTATTACTATTTGCATGTATTTTTTTAATATTCCTGACCCACTTTTTTAAATGAATGCGTGCGATTCTCAAGGCAAAATTCTTCGGAGGAGTGCAAACACACACACACACACACACACACACACACACACGGGCGGGTTTACCTGAAATAACAAAACTTTCTCTCTCAACAACGACCGTCTTGTCGTGTTCACGAGGGGGATGGAAATTTATTTCGTCTTTAAGGTTCCAAAAGTCAAAAAGGTGCCAGTTTCCGGCACAAAACTGTTCCTAGGTGGACTGGCAATGGACCAATAGTGTGGATCCACTGTTACTATCTACTGGCGAGTCTTTACGGTCGTCCGGTGTTGGCCGAATCTGTGCCTAGAAGCCAATTGAATATCACAATCAGTCGATAACATCTGTATGGTGCACCAAGAGCCACCGCAAGGATATGTGGACGGGTGATGATTTATTGGACCTTCCTATGTGCATGTTTCATTAGTTCGTCTCAACTTGTTCTCTGAAGTTATTTGTTTATGCGTATTTGTGGAGTAGACTTTTTTCGTTTAAAAGGAAACCTTTCGTCCGATTATAATATCTTTCGTTATGGATGGATTAACCCCCGAGTAAATTCATCCGGAGTTGACAAGTCGTAGTATTGGCTGGTGACCTAACACCCTCCGCCACACTCCCTTGCGGCGGCTTTTGGGGTATTACGTCGATGTAGATGATGATTATGCGCGGGTCATGTCAATACCTGCGATAAATGTCGCGTGGTAATCGAATCCCAATAAATATGAAAATTAATTGAAATATTTGAGATAATTTTAACAGCATATGCACGCAGTACGGTGTACATATATAGTGAGAAACATTTCGCATTTGGAGCTGGTAAGAACATAGAATTAAGGTTTCGGAAAATTTGGATAACGTTCTAAGCTACTTAGTGTGAAAACAGTACTTTTTAATCTCCATCGCGGTGACTTTTAAGTTATTCTGATCCGTTATCGTTTGCGGGAAAAATGGAATCTTAAATCTGTAGTGTTGTACACTTGATGTATCTACTATTTTAGTAATCGCATCTGACACATTCGTTTATTTTAAACATGCTCGATCTACTTGCCACTACTACTTCAAGGTTCTTGTTTTTCGTAATTTGACCTCGCATCTTAAGAAAAAATTATTTAATATGGAAAACTCCTCTGGTGAAAGATTGCGTGAGTTCGACCGAAAATAAAGCAGCAAGTTCACGTAATCTGAATAACCGGTAGTTCTCCCCCGGGTAGAAATTATTACAAGTCAAGGATTAATTCCCTATCCCTCCCTGAGCGGAATGGTGGGCATGGTCAGGATTCGTAAACCTTTGATGGTCCGTGGTCAGGTCAATGGTGACCCTTTTGCAATGGTGGTATGTAGGGTATTGGGTATTTTTGCACGTGCAGGTTTCCGTTGCATCAAAACGAATACCATTCTGTATTCACTTACGCTCTCGGAGTCTGTAAAAAAACGTTCAGAATAAAAAAAATCCTAGGGGATTTTTTTAATAATGATAGAGCCGTTTCGCGTCTTAATTATCTCTTGAAATATTCTGACGTCTGCGGCGTGAATTGCACGCGGTGAAGGTGTCTTTTGGCCTTCCGCGGAATTAAGGTTTCTCCCAACATCACCGTCTCGATCAAACGCCTACGCCCTCGTGATTCACCCCTTGAAAGCAAGTGACCGAGGCCCTCGGAAGAATGAGGGTGGTTTTATATATATCGCCATTCTTCACGTGTTCTGGTTCCATTTTCCCGGGAACCTGAGTTGTCCAGGCAACCGGGAAAAGAAAACAAAAGAGGGGACAAAAAGCTGTTTCTTCGTGCGCTCCCATCCCCCTTCCCATCGCCGACCAGCGTGTCTTCGTCGCTCCCCGAGAACGAAAGTCGTGACCGCACTTAAAAAGGTGTCGTCTGGACGACGGAATGAATGGCAGCTTCTAGACTCGCCCTCGGGACACGCGATGGCGCTAAGGGTGACTTCTCTCTGATAATTGGGAGGTTCGCGCTGGAATCCGAAAGGATATTTTTCCGCCGTTTACTAGCCGTCGCTAGAACCGCATTCTACCTCCCGCATCAGCCTAAGGTTCGACCGTTCGACCCCAATTCCTTGGAGGATGCCACGAAATAATAATGTCTTGGTTACATCCAGGACCGTGTTTGTACAAAAATAAAAATGGAATTCCAAAGGCAACAGGAATAAAATTTAAATTAAAAAATAAATACATTCGTTTACTAAATATGTGTGGGCAAATTCTGATCGTAATCGTTTGCTAAGGAAGAAGAACTTACAGTTTGTTGCTGGTAGCGTCTGAGTTCGAGTTTTCCCTTCCAGTTTTCTTGTACGTGAACTGTCAGTGACTGAACTTCACGATTTGGCAGTATGGGTAGATTGGATTCCATATCGTGATGTACACCATCTCCAATCCGCAATTGTAAAACCTTTGATTTAAGTGAGACAATTCCTGAGGAACATGAGACCCCATGTAGCCCATGGTCCTTGAGGAAAGAGAGTTAACTTATTATGCTTTGAATCTTGTACAATTCACTCCTACCTAGTGAGGCAATGATCTCCCAATGGTTTAACATCCCCACGAGAAGTTTAATGTGCTTTGTCCCATGTGGTGACATTATATCCATTATTTTAAAGAAATCGAGTAATATTGTGTTTTACCGATTTACCGTTCACAATTTTATATACATATATACATACATACATATATATATAATATAAATGTATATATATATATATATATATATATATATATATATATATTTCTATAAGAGTAGGTTGCTGGATTAGGTTTTGTTTGGAGTTACCAAATATTTATTTGATAGTTGTGTCCATCCAAAAACCTACCTTAACTGGTAGATTACCTAATATATATAAATATATATGTATATATATATATATATATATATATATATATATATATATAGACACATAACATAAAAATATATATACACACAAAACACACACGCAGCGAATCATGGGGTTTTTACATGTTTTAGACCATTGCTTGATGTTATGTCAACATCCCTTGTTTTCTCGTTGTCACATCGGGCTGCCTTTTATGTAGTCCTGATGTTAGTTTGTGGTGTACCTCAACTTGAGTACGTGATCTGTGCGCCAACTAGGTAGTTCTGGACCAATTAGTGCTCGCCGCGCAACCCGAAGGCCACGGGCTCGCTTCACGAGCTCCCAGGATAATTGTCATTTTTTGGTGACTGTCTCCAATGGCCCATGTCAAATTGTGCTACGGTTTCGCAGTGACTCCAGCTTTTTGAAACACCAAAAACCAGGTTGTAACTATTACTCCGGCTTGGTGACCGTGATTTATTGTATGACTCTTAAGTAATAAGCTCTTTCCGACTGAAAATTAATCGCCACAGGATAATGAATTTAGAGGTTGGCTTGACGAAGTCCAGAAAGGTGGCTTTGAAGTGAACATAGGTAGGTGATGCCTACAGAGCAGGAATGCTGAGTGCTTGAAAATCTAGGTGTCAGGTATTGATCCTGAATGATTGGTAGAATCACAAAGCGTTTCATTTGTATCCTTTGACTTCGGCCTATGTTCAAGTTTGAAAGTTGTCTCTGCCGAATTATTTTATGCCCACGTGGATTCCTTTTCTTAATTGTAATAAAGGTTTATTGTCAAATGTAGATTTTATTTTTTAACTCTCGCGTCCTGACTGATGTGAAAGCTTAAAGAGAAAATAATTCCGGATGATAGATTGTATGTGACGAAGGAAATAATGCACAGAACAGGCATTGCGGTGTCAAGCGTTGGGAATTGCGATAGTGTAGAACAGCCTTAAAGAGCGTATATTGAGCCGTCCCAATAGGTCCATATTAGCATAAGTTGGGCGGTTGATTTCAAAGCGGGGAGAACCTGATCATTTTTCTGGTGTCTGTCCAATTATGAAGTGTGCATGGATAAAAAAAAAGACAAGAGGTATCGTATTTTTTCACCTCTCTGGGCCCATATTAGACGATGAAATGAGTTCCAACCCCGTATTACTTGACTTCATCCTTCTCTCTTATTTTTAAATCTTAAGAAATTTTTCAAAATTAGATCAATGTTTTCAGATACACGGTGGATCATCGGTCTATTTCTCGCGTCGAGATGGGAAAGTTATCATGTTGTCTCGCCAATTGGAACATCACTATTTATTTAATCTCCGCGTTTTTTTTATTAATGTGCAGCTCGAGGAGACTTTCCATGAGGCTTAAAAGTCTTCCCGTCCATATTCCTCCGGCGTCACACTTGGGCAATTTTTTCGCACACCTTATCCTTATGGCCGAATGGGCAATTGCATGAAAATTTTTCAAGGCGGCCGATCCAGGTGTGTGCTTAAATATGGGAGGTCAAGTTTGCCGTCCGCGGTCGTTCGCAATTTCGCAGTAAGTATACACGTACGTACATTCATTTTCTCGTTGGGAATTTTCTTCGGTCGACCCCTTCGCCCCCCAAGTCGATGCCGGCGTGCATCTCCCCAGAAGTCGCCCGATTTCACACTCGCCGCCGGAAATCGATGCCCCTGCATCTAACCCCGTCCCCTCTTCCCCACCAGCCGCTATCCGGCCGGCTGTGCGGCGAAGCGAAAATTTTGGCTCACGAGACCGGCACCCACCCTTGTGACTCGTTTGGTGGTGCTGCTATGTGAGGATCCCACCTCTCCGCTCCTTCGATATCTCTTTCGTCCGTGCTTGGGTTTTATTTTTAGTATCCGTCGGTGGGTTGGAGGAGTAGGGAGAAGGTGGAATGGACCGCTGTGGCCCTCTAACGGCCGTCCTGGCATTCATCTGTGGAAATGGCTTTCACTCTCGAATGTCTGTGACCTAATTGCCGTGATCAGCATTCCCATTGGGGGCAGCGGCGATCCAATGTCACTTTCCACTCGCCTTATCTATGACACAAGCTCTCCCATGTATGCGTTCCGAGAGAGAGAGAGAGACAACTTTCGAGCGAGTTACATTTCGCTATCAGCAGGATTCTGAAGTCCAAGGCGGATTAATACGCCTTTTTTTTCTTCCGTCAGTACGTTCGGTTTTGTAAGAAGAGTGGAACGTGTTTTTTTTGCGCGAGTCCCGTGGAATGTTGCGAGTTTTCATGGTTTTCGTTTCCATCTGCGCGTGATTCTGCTGACTGGAATTTTTTCGAGGTATTATTTTTTTGTAATGTCGCGCCTCTTGATGCCTATAATAGTAAACTTAAAAAAAAACACCAGAGTGTTCGTGGATCTTAATCCTGAGGCGATACCTATAACGTCGTCCTCTTTTTGTCGTAACCCACCGCCGCGGATTGGCTGGATACCGGCATCGATGGTGGTATATACCACGTTGCCGCTTCTCCCTTCCGTATTTGTGCCCCTTTCACAACGCTGCTGAAATGTGCAAGTGGGCGAAGGTGTCGCAAGAGCGTGTTCACGCAAGAACTGCCGCCGGTCAAGCTCTCAGTGGCGTCCACCGTCCGTCAGCTTTGGGTATTGTTGTTGGTCGCGCGGACCCATGAGGATCCACGTGATGTTGGATTGCTTGCCGAATCGGATCGCGTGTGGCGTAGAGGAGGAGAGGTTTTCAATGTAAAACGTTGTTATGACGAACTATGAAGTGGCGTCTTAGAGGAACTAGATTGGGAATCACTCACGGAGCGAAGGTTAATTTACAGAGTGAAACATGCCTGAATTGGAAGCGCACCTCTTCAGCGATGGTGTTTAAATATAATCCAGGGTGCGGCAATATCACCATGGTACTACGAGAGATCACGAAAATTAAGTAATTATGCGTAATTTGCATGAAGATATAGAAAAATCAAGCTTAGAATCGACAGATTTCATATTTTCCGCGAACGATAATAGATCAGAAACGATGCTGTAAGTGGCCACGCAAGGGAAGAAACTGTTTTCCTTTTCTTTATTTTAAATGGCCTAGTGTGTCGTCATAATTTCATCTAACCTTAGTTTATTTTCTCCTCCTTGTAATTAGCAGCTCATCTCTTGAATGTGGAGAAGTATTTCATACTTAGCCACCATAGTGAATGTACCTGCATTTAACATTATCTATATTATTTGGAATATTGTAATTACTTGTTGTATCTTACAAATTGAGAAAAACTTAATTTTTATATCGTATACCTGGTGTTCAGTCACCCACTGCCACGCACTCGCTTAGCGATGACTAGCAGGGTAACACTTAGATGTAGAAGACTGCAAGATTTCTCCGCAATTCTCTCGTCATCGTCAATCGGTATTATCCTCTTGGCCCGATCGGGATATCGCTTTAAGCAATCATGATGAAGATAAGAAAATGTGCCACGCCGGTTAAAAAAAAATATATTAACCTGTATATGCATGGTGATAGATCATCTGGGAAAACTGGCACGTTCATCGAAATGTCTATGCTCTCTTAGAAGTTCTCTCTTTCGTCAGGCCGGTGCTCGCGAATTTGTAGTCGTTATGCAGTCCAATTGTAAGTTTATGTTCAAATAATGTTTGTCGTTGTTGAAAGGTAATGCAGCCAAAGGTTGCCATCTTTCAGCCGACGTCATGTGTGGTGTATGAAATGCGTATTGAATATGCTGCTCCAGGGTCAATGCAGAGCGCGGCGATTGTGCCGCGACAGCAGAATTGTCATTCCGAATCCCTCGTTATCGGCATTGCAGAAGGGATAGAGAGAATATAGATAGATATGTGTGGATATATATAATTATACATACGTATATATACATACATACGTACATATATATATATTTATTTAAAAAATATTTTTAATGCCGTTACTTATCTTAACAAGTGCCGCGAGTATGTGTACATATATATGTGTGTCTCTCTTCGCCGGCGCAGTAGTCCATCTCCCACGAAGCGCGTGCCATTCGTCTGTGAATCGGACCGACTTCTGCGACGTCCGTTTGTTATTTTGCGCGATGTGTTGGTTTGCGTGTCTGGGGTTCGTGACTGTGTTTGGGCGCGGGTATCGATTGAAGCGACCTCAAAACGAATAGAGAAAAAAAAGAGAGAGAGAGACCCGCCTTTTTCTTTTTTTGTTCATATCAAGCGTTTCGATCGGGCGAGACCGGTTGGTCGGTGGGTCTCGTTGTGTCCTCTGGGTCGCTCGGTGGTGTGTGGTTGGTTGGTTGGTTGTTTTGGAGGGCTCACGAAAAAGGGCCCCACGTGGGGGAGCGGGGGGAGTGACGCCGGAATCCGAGGCAAAGTCAGCAGAAGCGACCTTGCCCCACTCCCCCCGTTGTCTTTTATCTACCTTGCCCACCCCATCTTCCCATTGTTACCCTCCCCTGTGGCGTAGTTCAGTTTTCGTGTGATGGGACCTCTCCCAGGACTGGTTGAAGTCGGCTCTCAGTTGGGGACAACGCTGTGGCCGCGTGGTTCGAGGGTGGGCGTGGTGCCAGGGGGTGATAGTTCCGTGCGTTTGACCAGGGGATCGGAATATCTTGCGCGGAGACGCCGGTCGACAGCCCACATGCAGCCGGACGTACTGCCTAGTAGTGTCTCGACCGGAGGCGGCTTCCGTTACTGGCAGGCCCGCACTGCTGCAACAGCGGAGGGGACACGTTGGTCCGCCCTCGGTCGGTAAGTTATTTTTGCGGTTTTCTCCCTCCCAGCCCCATCCACCCTCCTACGCTGCTTCCGTTCCGACGCTTCGCCGCCAGGTCGGTTGATTATTCTCGTGTCGGTTCCGTTGCCTCTTGCTTAGGTGGCGCACAGCGCGAGATGAAGGTGCAATCGAAACCAGGTCGATATATTTTCGTATCGGGTAGTTCTTTATGGATAGTTCCACGAAGCCGATGTATCGAGGCTCGGTATTCATCGTCTACGTTATGGGGTAGTCGATACGGCGACAGTTTTCGGCTCGATATGGAAGACACCGAGGGTTGAAGTTGGTAAAAATATGGCTGTTTTTTTGCAGAGGTGAAAAGACAACAGTGGAGACAGAATGGTTTCAAGCGTCACTTTTTGGAAGCGATTCATATCGGAAAAGAAATGCTTAGTTATCCCACATATATTTTATTGAACACGATCACGGTTTCGACTTACAAAGTCACCTGATGATGGCTTTTTAAGTCCGCGTCCGTTAAGTAAACCGTGGTCGTGTTTAGTAAAATATATGTGGAATAACTAAGTATTTATTTTCCGATAACAGTGGAGATGTTACTTTTATATTTTAACATTTGACCAATTTAGTCGATCGTTAATCGATTTACAATCACAACAGTATTTTCCATATCGAAACAACACTTATTTTGTATACGTGAAATATTTAATCATCTACCAATGATTCAAGGTTGAAACTATGGTCGTGTGTTGATATTTCACGTGTTTTTTTAATATTGAATCGTATCCAACTAAGTATATTTAACGCCAGAAACCACATAATTTAAATATTATCCATATCGCCTTGGGAATGTATTATTGTCCACGTGTCCGGATATTTCGTCTCAATGCTGTCGACATTGCTCGATATTCCCGACAGTTATCGAGCGGTCGACTTCCCATCAGCAAATTTATATTCGTTTTTTTTTTGTATCGAAGGTCGATAGTGGAATATTAACATCGCACAACCCCGGTCCGTCTGCATGCGCCGTGGTTCGGAATCGTCCCGCGGCGCTCTTGGCGGCGCCACGGCCGTCGTCTCCGCCTGCCTCTTATCGAGGTCGGGTCGTGTCTTCCCGTCCGTCGTCGTGTCCCATGCCGCGCGTCGACTCCCTTCTTGTCTGTCGCCGTCTCGAGTTCGCTACCCGTCGAGGTCGTGGCAAGTGTACCGCGGAATGGCGAGTCTCTTGGTGGGGAGGGTTTCAAGTTTGCACCCGTTTCATGTTCCGCGTTTGGGTGCTTCAATCACCGTTGACCGGTTTTTCTCGTTGCTAAGTTGTTTGTTTACCGTATTGCGACTTAATTGCGCGATCACGTAGGAGAAGATCGATATTTTCGTTGGAGTTAAGGTTCCTCGACGACCTCGAGATAACTCTAAGACAATAGGACTGAACATACTGAAATGAAATTATTGACTTCGTAATTACAAACACTCCAGAGTGAATGGAATTACGAAGTCAACAATTTCATTTCAACATATTATGAAAATTCCATCAAGTTACGCCGGAGACAACAAATTTTCATCTGCATCTACACAATATCCCGCAAGCCGTCTCAAGGGCGTGTGGCAGCGGCTGTTATGTCACCAACCATTCTACATACCTTCAGTCATTTCCTCACGCTCCTGGCACCCCGCGATCCACCAAAACTGCGTGCAAAGGGGACGACCGAACACAAATCATGCAACATACCTACATATTTTACGAGTATAACATAGTTAGCAGCTATCGCTATGCTTACGCAAAGAAGACAAGAAAATGCGTTAAAAAGAGAGAATGCAAACATGCAATTCAGACACTTATTACCGGTTAGTATTCTACGAATTTCGGACGGACAATTCACAAGTACAATAGGCATAAACGGGGAACGTTTAAATTTATGTGGTTTATTTACCGTTTTTTTGGGACTTTAATGTTGTAAATCTCTATTTTAGACAATGTGTACCTATTCTTTTCTTAGCTGTTCCCCCTTTTATTGTTGTCACGAATTGTGCGCGGGAAAAATGAATACTTGAACCTCTTTGAGTTCGACAATCTCTCTATTTTTTTTAGCTAGTCGGCCCTTCCGCCGTAATTAGTGGGTCTACTTATATCTCCAATGTTGGATGCAAAACGACACGCTTAATACCTTTGTAATAAGTTGAATCTAGTCCTGAGTCTTCACATTTCTAAAAGTTCCCACAATTTTATTTGGACTGAAGTCAAATCAAATCCGTATTCATCGATTTTTTTCCCTTCTGGACGTACGTGAATGTTAGAAAAAGTATTCTGTGATTCCAATCGGAATGGGTGAGTTTGTATTTGCATTAACCTTCCTTACGGCACAAACGTAACTATTTCAATCGTCCTTATGAGTTTGAAAAAACAACTAAACAGGAGGGAATGAAATGGCGAGAATTTGAAGTCACCCTTCATGATCGTTAGCGCACGTGATTTTGCCAAGGAAAAATAATTGAATAACGGTATTGCAAATCTTTGCCGAATTTCCTTTCGTTTGATCATTGAAAAGGTCGATGTAATGAGGCTGGTAGGGATGCGATGTTCGTAACAGTTTATGCAAGCTGTTTGATCTCAGCACGACGCATTCTTCATTCTTGGAGATCCAGCGTGGTGACTCGATAACGCATAGGTTGGGAAATTTTGGCGAATTTTCGCGGAACTCGAGGGATAACATTTGTATTTGCGCTTTCCCCTATCACTCCCACGCTCTTCCCTGGAGCGAAGATTTTTTTGAATTCTTCTCTCTCTCTTTGGCTAAATATTTTGATTGACGTCTCCCAAGACGAGACAGGGTTCTTGCATGGGGGCATATTTGACGTAAGGGAAAGGGGGGGTGGAAGTGGAGGGTGGGATAGAAAATGGGTGAGTGATTTATTTTCGAAATACTCTCCCAGGCCGGCATCTGATTACTGTTGTCGCCCCAGTGAATACGCCAGTGCTCTCGCATTGGCGGGGAGACTGCTAGTCAGTCACAGTCCGTCGGAATTGCGGGCGAGACTGTTCAAACGATAGTTTCGTCGTGGGAAGGGGAGTTGGGTGAGGTTGACGGGGCTGAACTCCCACCCCTAGGGGGGGGGTGACCAAGGGAGACGGTGGCTGTGCAAATACTGCGTCACAATGTTTTTCGAACCTAATTTCATCTTCCCCTCCGTTTCTGCTGTCTTTTGGAACTTAACCTGTACAGCATGCCTGGTTCGATTGTTAATATTTCCAATTCCGAGAAAGTTGAAAAAAATAACAAGTATAGGAAAACAATTGAAATTTGCCGGGCGAAGTTGTAGTTCAGTGGGTAGAGTGTGCTGGGCTGCTGACCCAGGGACGCCTCTGGGCGCCGTCTGATTCATCCAAGTGGTGTAATTTATTCGGGTACCAGATCTACCGTCACCTATCAAACCAACCTTCCTGTTGATGTTTTTTGTGGTTTTATGACATTAGCAAATGATTCCGTTAGGACAAGAGGCTTTCGAGATGTGTGGAGAAGAATTCAAGGCGATAATTTTGGGTAGAAAGGAAGATCAAGTCCAGAGTGTTATATGTGATGGGCGGAGAGAGGTGAAATCTAAAGGTGGCGGAAAAGGTATTGGGCGGAGGAAACATTGACGGGTAGTGTGGGGTGTTGAAGGGCGTCGTGTGATGGAAGGGAAAATGTTGGGTAAGAGGGGTGGATGAAGGGAGAAAGTGGGGCTTTTCGAGGGACTTACAGACGGGTAGGGAGAACGAAAGTAGTAGTGGAGGATAGGAACAGTAGGAAATTCACGGAATGCATAGGACAAGATAATTTTTTCGACCCGTCCGAAACATAACCTGCAGTAAATAGAATGCGTTCGATGATGAAATTGATTTGCTGATGGGGACCAAAGTTTAAATATTTGAGCACGATTTTACTCCGTATCTCAATTTTCGATCACGGATCTTAGACTACATCTACATAATACCCCGCAAGCCACCGCGAGGGCGTGTGGCGGGGGGTGTTAGGTCACCACCCGTAAAAGGAAAAAACAACCGCAATCAAAACCAACACATACATGCAAACCCATACCCACAGTGGTGCATACGTTCATGCAAAACACCTATCATTTTACACGTATGCAAATACGTATCTACCTCCTATCATTCTACACGCATGCCATTACATATGCCATCATCTAACAAATGCACTACATCTCCAGCGATTCTTGGTAGTTCCAGTAAATGAATTATTTTCGGCTACAAGGAGGGAAATCCACTGAACGGTGGAGTAATGTTCGTTATTCATCTCGTCAATGACCAAAATGTCTTCCGTCTTTAGGATAAGCCCTTATGTCCTCTCAGTTGAGCGTGTGTACTTTTCCTCTCCTCTCCTTGTCGAAGCCAGCACGCCGTAATCACGTGAGCGATTGCCGTTTTGGTGTGTAAAATTGAAATTGACTCTTCTTATCGTCAGGGAGATCCGGGCTCCCATTGGAGCTAATGAGTATCACTCTTACCTATTTTATGTGTGTGTATATTTACTAAAGCTCTTAGTAGTATTCCTCCCGTTAATTCGTCAAATTTGATTGCCTTGGAAGGCCGATGGTAATCTGTAATTACAAGCGCCTGGGGTGCGATGGATACGAACTTCTTTTTTCATCAACATCTACGTAATACCCCTCAAGGGCGTGTGGAGGGGGGTGTTACCTCGTCACCTGTAAAAGGAAACAAAACCACATGCAAAATCAACACATCCATGCAAACCTATGCCCACAGTGGCGTATACATTCATGCAAAAATCCTTTCAACTTACACGCATGCAAATACATATACTTTCAGCTGACAAACAATTGCACCTTAGGATGCAGTCAAAAATTTATCCAATGACTTGTAAGCTAGAATTTGATAAGTAATAAGCGAAATTTCACGACCACATGTACATGCAACATCCATCAGTCTCATCCCTCAGGGACACCGGTAGGGAATGTGAACCAACAACGCTGCAGGTAGCGGGAGGGTCCCCCCAGAGAGAGAGAGAGAGACGAAGGATGGAAGGGAAAAATTAAAAAAAAGACTAAGTAGAGCAAGCAATTCTGTTAAGAGCAGCACATTATTTAATGGCATCGTAATGCGTCATTCTGGAAAGATTTTGACAGTAAAACACGAGGTTAGTGAAAGTGCATGCAATTGACTAGAACTAATTATTGTTCCCTAGGCGGTTAGGGTGGCAAATGGAATTTTTGCTACATGTAACCTTACAGTGGGTGTTATCCCGTATTGTCCGTGGGAAGGAGGAGTCCTTGAGTCTGGCATTTATTTCCCGAATTTTATATACATGATCCAAGCGACCAATGTGTGTTGGAGTGCGAATAATTTGCGAGACCTCGATGCTGAAACATTTTCGGATCTGAATTTATTTAGTAAGTTCAACTTGGCATTGAATCGTCTTTTGTCTGTTGATTCCCACCCCCAACTCAAGAAGCGTTTCACTTTTTTGGAGTAATCAACCAAACCCACCCCTTTCCTCCTCTAATGGCGCAAGCAAATTTCGGACCCTCTCACCTGACGTCACACTTGTTGTTAAAACCCCTCCCAAACTCTCGTCGGAAGTGACGTAATTCTATGTGGAGAGACCCTTAGTTCACCATGTGGTTGAGTTGGGGAGGTATGGGGGGGTTGCCCGGCCTCCCGAACTGAAACCTCACCCCTTCTATACCTCCCCCTACCACCATGACGGGCATCCCAACCCCATCCCCCGGATCCATCAGAGGAGGTGGGGTGGGTCAGAAGAGGGGGTCGGAGGATGGAGGTGTGGTAAGGTTTTTAAAGGGAAGAGGAGGAGGAGGAGGAAAATCCCCCCCACTTCCCTCCCCCACCCGTAGAACTCTGCGCGCGCATCTGTCCCACTGACCTCCTTTCGAAAAAACCTAGGGATTTGTGCGTGCTTGCGCGGCAGAGAAGGAAGGTCCTCTCCTGCGGGCGAAATGGTTCGGTCTGTCAAAGAGAGTGGGCGGGGAGAAAGAGTTGGGTGGAGGGGGTAGGCATTTTTAATGCGACCGAATCAAGTAGAGAGTGGAAAGTAGATGGGTGAACAGAGAGCGTGAAGGAAAGTAGCATTTTAAATATATATGTGTGTGTGTATATATAAAAATATAAATATTTATAGATATATATATATATTTTTTTTTTGGTAATCTACCGGTTAAGGTAGGTTTTTGGATGGACACGACTATCGAATAACCATTTTTTAATATATATATATATATATATATATATATATATATATATATATATATTCAAATACGAAGTCCCGCCATACGGCGCACAAATATTCATTCAAACATAGAAATAGGTATAAGGGAAGGGGATAGGAAAACACATTAAAAAATATATATATATGTAAATTAAAATATATAAAAATTTAAAATATATTTATTCACATGGAAATATAAATATTTCACAAACATATACACACAGACAGACAGACATGTATATATGGTGGTGTTACGAGTTGGGGAAAGAAATCCGTCTCCCTCTCCTGCCACTCTTACATTATATTTTTCTCGCTCAGTGATTATATTATTTTTCCGCGAAATTTCATTTTTCCAGCGAGATTTCTATCCCTTTCACTCTCGTGGCAACTTCAAGGTGTTCCTGGTATATGGTGCCTGGTGTATGTGCAGAGACGATTGAATACCACAGCAGTTATCAACCCGAAGGTCGGTTTGACAAGTGAGGCTAGAGAGATTTCCTAGTACTAAAGAGTCCAACCTCGTGTGGAATTCGCACATCAACTTGGTTATAATTAGGGGGGGGGGGCAGTTCCTTCTCCTATGCCGCTCATGGTTTCCCAAAAAAATCTGGTACCTTAAAAAATGTTACAACTTTGGACAGTCACACCAATGGTCACTAGTGCACACCAATTTTGCAATAGCTGCTGACCACAACACTCCCCTGCCACGCCCTCTTGCGTCGGGCATCAGGGTCTATAAGTCGTATATGTAATTAGAGAAATAAGGACTCCTGCACTGATTTGAACCCTTGCGCGATTAGCGATCATCATGGCTGACACCGTTTAAATAATAGAAGTTAAAGGGATACATGATTGCAATCTGGAATTACTTGCTCGAACGAATGACACGGAAATTCGTGCCATAAACTAACTCTTGCCTTGACACCCGATGCCATACACTCTCATCGCGGGGTGTAACGTGGATGTGGAAACAAATTTTCATCTCTCCTCCAGATGTCTGTGGGCGCGGTCTTTTATCCCCACCCGACGCTTTTTGCGGTGGGCGGAAAGTGCCAAGGCCCAAATCGAATGAAATCATTACGCCAACGGCATCCGAGGAATTTTGGCGGGCCGGCTGTTCCACGGTAAAGCCGCATTGGATGGCATCGCCTGGACCTCAAGCAAGGCTGGGAATTTCTACTATATGTTCAGTCACGTGAAACATATGGGCCTTTTATTCATGTGGCTGGCATAATTGGTTGCGTAGTTGGACTCGAATTTCTGTGCTCTCAAAAATTTCAAGTTGAACTATCGGGCGGAACTATGTACGGCGCGGAAACGTGGTCGCTGAAGCAGGAGGATAGACGTAGATTGGAGGCTTTTGAAATGTGGTTGTGGAGAAGAATGGAGAAGGTGAAATGGACCGAAAGGAAAACAAATGAGGAAGTACTAGAAATGGTGGGGGAGGAGAGGGGTTTGTTGAGAGAAATCCTATGGAGGCAGGAAAAATGGATGAAAGGCGTATTGAGCGGTAGTGGAATGTTGAAGAGGGTAATAGAGGGGAGAATGTTGGGCAAGCGAGGTAAGGGTAGGAACAGGATAGGGATGTTGGACGAGATGAAGGGAGGAAAGAAGTGCACCGAGATGAAGAGGGACCTGATATAGATTAGTTTGCTAGGTGGGGAGTCACAAAATGTTTATTTGATAGTTGTGTCCATCCAAAAACCTACCTTAACCGGTAGATTACCTAATAATAATATCGGGCACGGTTGAAATAATGAGCAGCCAGGCCACAGATTGGCCCACTGATACTGAATGGCGTATTCTTTCCTGTTCTCTGTCGTATATTTTTCGCATCAGGTTTGCTATTCGCCGCTCCTATTAGAGTTTAGGTGGTAGAGGAGACTATATGGTCTCAATCTCGCCTCTAAACAAAGACGACTATCCATCTCCTTCAAAGGGAAGAAAATCATCAATCATCACGTTATCTCTCATATTTATGATCACGGAGTAAACTTAGCCGGTGATTTCTCGTTGTAATTTAATTTACACGTATTATCACGAATTATCTTTTTCCTTCCCTTCAATAGCTGATAAATTGGTTTTACTCCCATCGGGGAATGAGATGAGTGTTTTATCTGCTCCGTCATGTTTGTCTCCTACATCTACACAGTGCCTCGCGAGGGCGTGTGGTTGGGGGTTTGATAGGACTACATCCGAAAATAATTGTGTGCAACTTCATGCAATACCAACAAAAACATGTTAATTCACGCCTACACAAAATTTAGGCTTTGACCACGATGTGAGCTACACGTTCTCAAATGGATGAATAGTGATCTCCGCTTACGCCGGGTCAATTGCTTCCTTCAGTGTGTGTGACGAGTATTTCACTTTCCAAGGATCTCGACTTCAGGGCAACATCCACTGTTTCGACGTAAAGGTGGAGGATCGGAACAATCTCTCGGTGAAATTTCTTCTCGACCATCTGAATAATTATCGATTCTTATATTGGTTTCCAAATGAGGGAGTACTGGAGATGGTGGGTGAGGAGAGAGGTTTGTTGAGAGAAATCCTATGGAGGCAGGAAAAATGGATGAAAGGCGTATTGAGCCGTAGTGGAATGTTGAAGAAGGTAATAGAGGGGAGAATGTTTGGCAAACGAGGAAAGGGCAGGAACAGGATAGGGATGTTGGACGGGATGAAGGGGGGAAAGAAGTACACAGAGATGAAGAGGGACCTGATGTAGATGAGGTTGCTGGATTGGGTTTTGTTTGGAGTTACAAAATGTTTATTTGATAGTTGTGTCCATCCAAAAACCTAACTTAACCGGTAGATTACCTAATATATTGGTTTCGCCATATTGAAGTATTTGGAGCCCGAGGAATATTTCGTTTCTGGATTCGTCGGTGTCTCTTATGTTACTGCCTCGGTTCGTAACGAGCATAAACCTTTTCATGCATATTCCTGGTGACTTATCAAAACAAGCTCGAAAAAGCCGATTAGAAAAAAAACTTGAATGGCGGTTAGGACGTTCCCAAATCCGACGCATTGTTATCTTTCAAGTAAGCATGTTCTTTTCCGTAGAAGCGGAGACATGGCCCATGTAGTTTCTTTCTCCGGGGGAAATGATTTTCACGAACATCAACGGAGTCAGTGGTTTTTTTTTGTTTCACCGTCTCCCCCGTACGAATATCACTGTCGTGCCTTGTGGTAAGGGAGTCTGTGTGTGAAAGAGTTTAATTTCCTTTTTACGGCGACTAGGATCGCGTGTGCGAGTTTTAATTTCTTTTTACAGCAAATAGGATCTTGTGTGTGTGTGGTTGGAGGGGCGGAGTTTGGGGACTGCGTTCTGTATGGGGTTTTGAGATTTTTGAAGTGCTAATTTTTCAGTTGCCGACTCCCAAAAGACTAGGGATTTTTAGTGGGGAGGGAAGGAAGGAAGTAAGAAGGAGATGGTTGTGCATGAAAAGAGAGAAAGAGAGAGAGAGCACTTGGCGAAACGTTATGACGGCACGGTCTTCGTGTCGTAAAGGCATTTTACACTCGCTTTATTGCCATGGATTTGTTTATTTTCGTTATTTTTTGCGTGGAAATTTTTTTTTAAAATCATCTGCCGTCCATTTTAGTGTGTCTGCCTTGTCTATCTCTCTCTCTCTCTTTTCGTTTTGGAGGGCCGACTTGGTTCGTTTCGTTCCGCCCTTGGCTGCCGCTTTGCCTCCGTCGTTCCGACTTGCCCAGTAAAACCTTTTCCTTCCCTCCCTCCCTACCTCCTCTCCTCCACCTCCCCCTCCCTCTTTCCTCACTCACTCCAGCACTTCGCTCGCACCCGGCGCTCCTCAGTAGTTCCCCCTCGCCCCTGAAGGCTGCGCTGGCGTCGGTCTCGCGTATCGCATGGCATGACGCTGATGGCGGTGGTTTGGGGTCCCTAAGACGGCGGAGGAAGAAGCTCGACCGGCGGCTCATGTAATAATAATTCCGCTCTTCCTCTACCGTCCCTCCCCTTTTGAGGATATAGGGGGAGAGAGAGAGAGAGAGGAAAAAAAGTCAATTATTACCTCTCGTCCTACGAAGAGGAGAATCCCCTTCTCTTCGGGTTCCCCATCACCATGAGCAATACCTCAGCCTGCGTGTGGAGTAGTGAAAGATTAAGTAGTTATAACTCGGGCTTCGCGTCAGCAACGCCGGAGATACCTCTCTCTCTCCCTCGCTCTCAATCTCTCTCGCCAAACATAGAGACGGCCTCGGATGAAACGCGACCTTCAGCTTTCGGAATGTTTTCCTAAACCCGAACGCCGCGCGCGAAACCTCCCGAGATGATGATTTTTCGAGATTTATTCCGTTGTCATGGCGTCGCCCGCACTGCTGTGTAGTATAAACGCGATGTTTTTTTTGCGAAACGCGTTGGTCAACAAAAAAAAAGTAATAATTAAAACTGTCGATGGAATTCGGCTTATGAAACCGTTTCCTCTCATTTTGGCGGCACGAAAATATGATCGTCTTCTCCATCTGCCATATGGTGCCGTGCTCTCCAAACTAGTTGCGCGATTCGTCTGCAAGCGAAAGGTTTCTGTAAATATATCTTACGGGTCGCCTTTCTATTGGTGAAAGACGTCTTGATTGTGCGAACATGTGGCGAATTCGTAAAAAGAAAAAAAAAATTCTTTTTCTAAATCTTTTTCCGTCTCAATGTTTTTTTTCAACACTTTTCTTAATGCTCCTCGGTATGCGTTTCATTGAACATTCCATTTTTTCCGTAAATACCCACCTCAAGACCTGTGCACTCTCGAGAAAGAAATGGCTTAACGCAGACTTAAATTTATCCTTGCTTCTTGGTTGAAAAGAATTAAATCTTGGCTAAATGGCCTTAACTGTGCATTGTCCTAAGTCCCGTACATCTAAATTTATTGTTTTCGGTGATTATTTATCAAAGGAGTATTCTCAGTCTAGCTACTAGTAGTGAAATGAACCTTTAAACCTAACGGTGGATTCGATATTTCCGCATTAATTCCAATCCACGCATTTTGAATTTTGCTGAAAGGTTATCTAAAATGCTTCGTATCTGACGTTTACGAAAACGGTGCCCACCTCAAGACCGTGAAGTCCTGGTTCAAATAAGCTTCCAGTAAATTTCTATGGTAACTTCAAAATCATTCCGTTTCAAATGAGTTGGGTCAAATTTTAATGTGCAGGTGTTAGGGTATGAACACAAATTTTGACATACGACGTACGTCTCCATCTAGGGTTTGGGTCATTGTTTCTATTGTTATATATACGTATCATTGTTAAATGTCCTATGTTAAGGTCAAAGTGCTGTTTTCGGATAAATTCGAAGTAAATGAAACAATGAAATAGAACTTAAAAAAAGTTAAACTTAACGTTCATTACATGTTACGTCGGCATTTACTTCAAATTGTTTACAACAAGTGGTATGTTCTCACATTTGTCTGGTAGTGAGGCAAATCGAAAGCACAATTCAGTGACTCACGTTCACCAGTCCAGCCACGTGTGAAGGAGGAATGTCTGTTTGAAATTTACGTTGTGCGATGGCGCTTTTAATCGTTCTGCGGACGATGCGATACAACGCATCCCGACCGTTCGGCTGCCGTCGAACCACCGCGAATCCCCAAAGCAGCGAGGTAGTTGAGACGTGTTTTAACATACGTCCAACATTTCGCGTGCGAATCCTGTCAGGGGGATCCCCCTATGGGTTTTTGACCACGTCGTCCTCTTTCCGCTACCGCCGCTGTGAGCGATGTTAATGGAAATTTAATTGCTCGGGACAGCGGTGAAGTCGGGAGAGTCGGTGGTGGCCGAAGGTCGTCCCGTTCTCAAAGTCAGTTGTTAGCCCGGCATTTCATCCGGTTGGGGAAAGCTTTGGAGCGATTAGTCAGTGTTTTGGTCGATTGCTTCGTTTGACGAGACTGTCTCCATCGCACAGTCCACTCTCCCACAACCCCCTCCTGCTCTATTCCGTCTTCCGATTTTCATGCGATGTGGCAACGCGGTCTGGATCGTTAAGGGGGAGGGAGTCGCGCTCCGGTAATGACTTCTTCATTACAAGGGCTCCCCACACCTGTGTGCCACTGTCGCACTTAAAAACACTTGCAAGTTTTCGGTTGTTGCTGTTAACGAGACGTCGTCGCGGGGTTTTATTTTTATGCCTTGTCATGGGCGGTCATAAAATGGCGGCATAACGGGCACACGCAGCCGCGATTGTTAATTTAAATTGAGTGAATTTTTGGATTGAAAAAGGTCGCCCATTCGGGTTTCGGTGAATTCGTTGTCATTTGCGCTCTTGTGTGCTTAATCTTGTTGAATGCGTGATTGAAATATGTTGTTGGAAATATCTTCAAACGTTTTCCTTTGGTCCATGCACGCCATTGATAATGATTTGACTCGTTAGGTGAATTCATTGCGACCTATGCATTGTTTTGCTTTTTTCCTTATGGAATTGTACCAGATATACGAGGATACGATGCCTTGTGATCGTTAGTTGTTTTTTTTGTGGCTCCATATAAGCTCTGCCCGACAACGTCCTGATGGTTGTTTGAAACCAAGTGAAAAGTTTTCGCATCCCTCGAGAGGGATTGATTGCCCTTGATGTGTTCCTCTGAGTCAATCGCCGTTAAATTCTTGACGATTATCGTTTCGGCGATGTTGTTTTTAAGTTGCTTGCAAGTACTTCCGCCTCATACTTTACAACCTTCCCATCCCTAAAAAAGTGTGAATTACATTCAGATGGAGGTACGTAAGTTTCTGTTTCGGGTCGGTGTCAAGTCGGTTTTCGATTCCTTGACGACACGATTCAACGCCCACACACCGATTTCCTCCACCAAAAATAATTCTTGTTCCGTTTCGAATTTGACAAAAAAAATAGAAAAAAATGCCTTGTGGTTCATTTTCTCTCGGATCTGTGGTCTTTTCTTTCGGATAAAACTTATAAACCTCGCGTGTGATGGAGGACAGTTGATAGAACCTTGGGTAGTCCCATCAAAAAATACGCGAACCGTTTCCCAAGCGGTCAGAGCAACAGGAAGAGGCAAAAACTGTGTGCTCGCTCGCATCCCTCCGTGGGTCGTCTCGCTGCAAGCGGTAGCTGTCTCACTTCGCGAGTCCACGTCTACTTAATATATCCTGAGACCCGTCAAGAAGATCTCGTGACGTGTGTTAGGGTACCAGCCTTTTCACTCCGTAAACCGGGGCGAACGTGTTTTGTCCACGCGAAGAATGGCAGATGACAGCAAGATTTTCTGTTGCAGTTGCTATGGGGAGGGATGTGGGTGAGAGGGGGCTTTTGACCTTGTTTTTTGCACGTTCGCGAATTTTGCGAGGGAAGAACGAACGTTTCAATCTATCTCTCCGTGCTGGGGAATGTTTCTGTTATGTTGTCAGTGATCCAGTCAGTCTGAAATGAGGAGACACCACGCACAAAATTGAACTGCCCTGAAAATAAAATGGTACCGAAAGTAATTAATCAGTGACGGTTCTTAATGGAGCGGTTGGTACTTAGAAAATGTGTGGCCATAATTAAATTCTCCTCACGCGCTTTAGTTTGAACATTTCTCGAATAGTCGTTTGATAAGAAAACTCAAGTTTATTTAATTAAACTTCACAGTTGTTGAAAAGTGAGTGCGGTAGTCTGTCCAGTGAGTGGAGCACCAGTCAACAGGTCGGAGGGTGCGGGTTCGATTCCGGTCGACACTTTTGGTGCTTCCCGATTTTTCGGGTTCTATTTCTTCCTGCGATACTATTGGCGGTGCAGGGAAAGTAATCTGACTTCACTTGTGCATCACACGCATGAACATCACACGTATTAATTAGATGAACCCTATCCACGCGTATCAAACCAACCTTTGGGTTGAATGCTATGGTTAAACGAGGCTTTAACGTGTTTTCTCCACGATAGATGTCCACGAAATACGTGCGACTCTCACCCTTCGAAAAGTTCCCGTTTCAACACAGAGGCGTACCCGAGGAATGGTTAGGAAAAGGGTGCCCGTTCATTACTTCAACCCAACTATAACTTCTCTGATAACATCAGATGCCCAAAATGAAATTCCATGCAATGACAATCAATCAAAATGATTAACTTTTATCAAAAACTTGAAAGAAGTAACCTCTGCTGAGTGTAACTTTTGTAGCTATGTAGTATTGTATCGTACCTAAAAAGAGACGCAAGTATCGATATCCAAAACGAGCAAGGAGACATTCATCTGCGCTTAGCTGCTGTACAACGGCAAATGGACAAAGAAAAGCTTCGAGCAGAAATTAATATATATATGAATGACGAATCCTGTACGTATTCGCCTTTCCATTTTGTGAGATAAAAATCTCTCTATTGCATCACTTGTGCGGATTCTTGGTCTAAACATAATAATGGTCCAACTCTTGTAGATCCCACATGACCCTACACGAGTGAGAACGTTAGCAATATATTTTCGTTTTTGATTTCGTAGAAGAACGACCTGGTTAATCTGGTTTACTCTTTGGCGTAGCAGTAAAATATTTGGAAACTTATCATCTGATTCCGTTACAGGGTAAATACCTATCAGATAAATTCAGCTTATGTCAAAAAAATTGAGCGTATGGAACTGCGTTGGATATAACAAATCATACTAATGAGTTTCTCGGTGGCAAGGGTGAACTCGATTCCTCGGATCCTTTCCGAAGACCTCAAGACGTCAAGGAATCCACGGGTGTCACTTCCTTCCCGCAGATCAGGGGAACGAGATTACTCGTGTCGTCTCGAATCCCCCTCACCCCTCGTGCATCGTCCGACGTTCTCAGACATTCCCTTACTCGTTTGTGCTTTCCTTTTTAAAAGCACTGCGGATTAGCCCAAAGTTGCCTGCGTGTCCTTTTCGCGAACCGTCTTTCGTGCGCGCTGTTGCCGAAACGTTCCACCTGGTCCGTTCTCTCTCGTCGACCTGGCGGGGGGTGGGGGAGAGAGGGATTGGGTAACGATGACTGCGGGTTGGTGGGGAATTGTGTTGCGTCCCTTGCCAAAATAGGCGGTTGTAATTTCCCTTTGCGTGCTGCCCTCCTCCGGCTCTCACCCGGTTTCGTCATAATTATGCGTTTGTTGATTAATTGGTTTCGACCTAACTTCGTGGAAGTTAATGTTATCATTGTTTTAAGTACCCATTAAAATCGTCGCGTAATATTATAGCGTGCCATTCAAAAGATGAAACGTTACGTGCCGTCTGAAGATACTGTAACGCATGCGCGAACCGATATATTTTAACGTGGATAATTACATGCACTGGCACGTATTATGTTTTTGTTGTGTAAAAACTTTTTTATAAGTCCCACCTCCTTTGTCTGTGTCTCTTGGCGATGTTTAGTAATCAATTGGATTGCTTTCGATATTGATCTGTGCGACATTGAAAATCTGAAGGGTTATTCAACGAGGGGTGGTAAATATCGTCGACTTTTGCACTTTTTCTTCTTCTCTGCGAGGGATTTTTTTCCAAATTTACATGTCAATTTACGATCCCTCCATGAACACTTTGTTTTTGCAGTATGAAGCATTTCTAAACCACACTTCAACTGAAAAATAAGTGTTGTAGCGTGGTTATTTCCCATCTGAATGGACTGAATGAGTTGACTACAAGGACTTTGGGTATATCGATGTGCAATGTCATCACATCGATATATAACATCTACGGGTCGCTGTTGGACATGTGAGGAGGACGTCATCTCCCCAAGGACGGTATGACTTTTCAATTGCCCGGATAGATATATTTATATGCTTCGAAGTCTTTATTCTTCTTGAGGATCGTTTTAAGTGACTCGTCACCTTCTTTTCGGTCGAGTCGCATTTTTCATCCGTGCCGTTGTTTAAGAATGAAAGGGGCAAACCTGCTCGACTTAGCGTTTTCTGTCCGCAGCTGCGTGGTTGAGGGTTTTCTGCAAACTCTGTCGGAAGCATGGGTAAGCGTTCTTGTCGAACAATACCCTCGCTTCTTACGACTGGAGTAGTTTTTTTTTGCGTGAAAACATTTATTGCCATTTTTTCCCCTACTCCACCTCATTTGTGCCGTGAGTTGTGAAAGTCTCTCCAAACGCTACATAAGGACTTTCACCTTCCCTAGGACTTTAATATTCACCGGAGGCATCGACGGAAAAACGACTCGAAGGTACTAATGCCTTAATGATCGACCGGGAGGGAAGGTGTCGGTAATTTCGGGATCTAATCGTGAAGATTACGTCGTTGAAAAACCCTGTAAAAACTTTGATCAGGTCTGTGCTTAGGAGTCATTTTCTGTCGTAAGAAATTGTATCAGGTGGTAGGTACTTCGTGGAAACGTTTAAGATTCATCATGATAAATTAAAGTATCTAGGCTGATTTCCAATTTCCAAGGAAAAAATAAGTGGGTTTAGTGATGAGAAAAGTGTTGAAATTTATCTAGTTTTATTTATTTAGCTTTAGTCCGAAAACAGCACTTTTTGGCCTTTACACCGGACTATTCACAGTGAAAACAATGGAGTCGATTACAAGCGCCGAAGACCTAGGTGGAGGACACCCCACCCGGGCGGGAATCGAACCCGCCACCATTGGATCGGCAGACAAGGACGTTCCCCGCCGCCACCGAGGCCGGAGAGTGATTTTAATTCAGAGCTGTGAAAGTTTCCTCTGATACTAATATAATTTATTCGGACCATCATCCATGTTTAGCAATCGTGCGTTACACATTTCGTGTTACAACTGAGGAATATGCAATTATGTCTTGTCAGCGGGATTCGTGAGATTCTAAGGTTTTTTATTAAGTGCGTTGTTCGTGTAAATGGCCAAATTATGTTAGTTTCGATACCTGGCGCAATAAACTAGGCCGTAATCCATTCCTGTTCTCGACGCCGATAAGGCGGTTTCATCTTGACGGTGGTGAAAAGCCCGTCTTGGAATTCTTAATGTCCCCTAATCCTGCGGAGATGTAAATGGAGAAATGCAGTAATGGTTATCATCCTCCCTCCTGTTTTATGCCGCCTTTTTTCCTAGTATATTTGATACTTTGATGAAATTAATGAATGATCAAAGTACCGAATTTTGTTGATATTTGCTAAATGTCTCCTCAAAACAGAATAAACGTAATGTGCGTGCAGTAAGTGTTCCGTTTTAGCGAAATGATGCATTGGGAAAGATGATACTGTTTGTAATTGAATTCTCAACTATGACCGACATACCTAAAAACTTTAAGCTTTATTATGCTTCTCAGTCACGACTAATTCGGTACTGTAAGATACGTAATGCCAACAATCAATTAATCGGACAGAAATACGCATTTTCTGCATGCATTACGTATTATACGTGCTGCGCGTTGTCTTTGTACGCAAATTTCACGCGGTGGAGTACGTCTCACTGTCCTACGCTAGCGACGCAACTTTCCTCCCCCGCCCCCCCCCCCACCACCATTCCTCAGCAAGTAAATCCCCCACCCTCTTAGTCCGATGGCCACGACATGTATCGCCCCACTCCCCGCAAACGCCCCTACGAAATTGTAATGTCAGCCCCCATTAATTCCCCCTCCTCCCACTTCCAGCCCGGTGGCGCGGGCGGCGACGGCCCTCCCAACTTTGCGCGCGTTGGAAAACCTACTAACCTGAACGCGCGGAGGGAGATATTGGCCTCGGGCAGACTTTTCGGCTCTCCCAACGCGGGCGACCTTTTAAATGACCAACCGCCCATCCCCCTTCGCTCCACCTCCCCCGACAGCCACCCGACATTTGTTTTTCGGCATCATTGGTCGTTGGAAACAATCCCGAGATAAGTTTCGCTGAACTTCTCCGCACCCCGCGTCCTTTTCGGTTCCCCACAAACTGTCTTGCGCGCCGAGATTTAATTTGTTTGACAAATTCTTGAGCTTACTACATCGTTCGTGCTCTTCTGTCAGAACTCACTGCTACTTTCATCTTTGGGAGCCTGTTGCGGCCAGAGATATGTCCGATTCTTATGTCTCTGGGTTGAATGCTTCATTTCATATTCCTTGAAGGATTCCCTCGGTGCATTTGGGCTTCGGAAAAAAGTTTGTTGGGGGAAATTGCAGGAATTCCACCTCCATTGACGTACTTAATGATTAAAAAAATTCGCATTGGCTTGAAGGTATAAGAAGTGACCATTTTGACAAAGATTACGCCACCTAATTATATAGCCTGCGTAGCCTGACCAGATCTTAAAAATTCCGGGGATAATTATTGTTTAATTAAATAGATTCGGTGTGCCAATTTTGCAATCCGATTAAGCTATTCTCACAGAAACGACTAAAGAGTGAACGTGAACTTGATAAGACATGACGGTATTGCGTATACATTGCTGGTGACTTAACGCTCCCTGCCACACGCCGACAACGTAAAGCAGCGTTTTGTAAAACGCAGCACAAACTTCCTTTGTATGTCAAAACAATGCAATGAGTTGGCAGTGATGCTATTCTTGAAGAATTTTGGGATTGGAAAATATCAGCCTGACGAAGTTTTCTTCGTCGTAATATTGTTCTGGTCTCCTAATATCGATACCCTTAACAGTCAGGAAAAGTCGGGAGAAATTAAAATATCCAGAGCCATAACAACACCATTTACCAAGTATAATTTATTTAGGTCTCTGCGACCGTCCTAGATTATTAACACCGCTCGAGATCTTTTCGTTAAAGACATGTCCTGCGTTTAGCAAGCGATTTCAGGAGAGAAGGAACTCTACGTACCCAATCATAAAATATATGTTTTATCTTGCGTGGAATGTTGTAGCAGTGGGTAGCCCAGTGGATGACTTGGCCGTCCTTAACTCTTTCGACATTCCCAAAACCCGGTTGGTTGGGTTATTCTCGAGTATTGAACGGAAAGACTGATGAATGGGTGGGCTTAATCCGTCGGGGGATAAGGAACGTGCAGGGGGTGTGGCGCAAAAGAAGAAAAAATAAATCAAGGCGTCATTGCGTTCTCTCGTGTCTCTTTTGTTTTTGATAAGCATCCTCCATTTCTCTCTCTCTCTCGGTCTTCTCCCCTCCCTCCCCCTTCTTCTCAGTCAGTGGGGGGTGTCTGTGTGGAGACTTTGAGGTTGCCACGTCTCGGAATATGTACCCACGCCGTACTTACTCACGATTCCCCCTTATCTCCCCTCTTCCTCTCGGTGAAGTAGACGCGAAAACGCGAACGAAAAAAAAATTATGTGGAGCGGACACGGTTTTTTCAAGGACGGCAAAGGGTTTGCCCGGTCGGGGAGAAGTGAGAGGGAGGGAGTGGGATGGTTATGTTGGACCCAGAGGGGGGGGGGGAGGAGGGGGCAGCGTTCGTTGCAATTGTGTCTGCGAGTGGGTACGAAATTGAAAGCGCGCACTTGAAACAAGGCGAGTTCTCGGTCGGCGAGAGGAAACGCGCTGTGCCTCCCTCCCCTCCCCACCCTACTCCATTCCGCGCTGTCGGCCATGCTTTTCGCTTCCTTGCCTCCACGGAGGAGTTGTCGTTTACGGGATCCGCGCCGTCTTCCAGTTCGGCGTCCGCTATCCCTGTCGGTCCTGTAATAAATAGGTCGATCGATTGCAATATTGTCGATTTATCCGCTGTATTAATGATGGTTTATCGATTATCATATGTGCAATTTATCGATTTGCGATGACGCGTATGAAGTGGCATGATTTGACTTTGGTACGTGTGATGTTTCCTCTTAAATGTCCATCGTCGACGTAAGCGAATCGAATAAAAAGAGACGTTTCAGGCGTGACATGGTGGAATATCCATCTACATCATCATCAGGTCGTCAACCAGATGATGATGTAGTAACATTGAAACCGGTCGCATTAAATTTTATTTTTGGGGAAAATTGTTATTTTTAATTAATAAGTAAGCGAATCGATTAATCGCAATATTGCATTCTGTGTATCGAAGAGTGACCATATTGCGTCGCTATTCGCACCTCATCTTCGTCTTGATTTAGAACGGGATTGCGGAAGGTCATTGTGATGATATCATTGTGAACGCCGTTTACCCTTACTGAAGAAAAATCATCTTTATTAGCATTGACTGTGCTATTTTAAAAAACTCTAATAAAGCGTCATTAATGTATTTGAAAAATTGCAATTTTAACATGCTTCATACATGTTGGAATTTCCATCGTACCCCACCCATTTCATGAGGCACAGTGGTGAATTCGTAACTCTGCGCCCGCGACCGGTTAGCAAATGTATGTAAGCGCAACTTTTTCACGACAGGGACTCGGTCATATTCGTACACAGGTGGGGACAGCGTCATAGGCTGGATGTTATTTCACTATATCTATATGTTTTATTGGTGGACCCACTTGTTTGTGAGGATCGTTCCTTTGTTGAACACGACTGAATAGTTAAAAAAGCGCCTTACACGTTGAAATCATCTCCTTTTAAGAATCGTTTTCACGCTTGAAAATAATGCAAAATGTACTATATTCACCACATTTATCGACATTTAATACAGCTTCTCAACTAAGGTCATTTGACGCCAGGCTGTATACAGTCTGCCATCTCCAGTAAGTCAGTTTTTAGCCCGGAAGATCGTCTACACATGAATCGTACTGTCTGCAATGGACTAGTGAAGTCTTTCATAACCAAATTCCCATGTAACGCAGTATGTCGATTTAAGTTTCGCTGAAAATAAACCACAGGGTTGGGAATTTGCTGCATCCGTCGGAAAATTCTGTGTGAAACCTACGTGTATGTAGAGTTTTCTTTCGTTTCTTCAAATATTTGAAAGCAAACGAAGCTTGAAATCGAAAGAACTTAATCCGTTGTGGTGTAGCTGCTCGTTCACTGTCTTGCCGCAACCTTCTAGTGGCGTTAACCCGAGCATAGCAGGTGTTCCTCGCACCATTCCTTCGCCTGAATTTTCTTACGATTTAAATATTCTCTTTCTTCACGGTGAATAGTGTGCGTGTTTCCTGTACACTATCAGTCGGATATAATCCACGGGTTTTGATCTTGAAGGATATGCCCTCTAGTATTTCGTTGGTCCTGATGTGTCGTCGTAAATCACGATCACGAATTTGATTCGCTCAAATTAAAAAAAATATATCTAATCGTTATCCTATATTGTGTGGCTTCGTGGTGTTCCTGTGAGTTGATCGTAGGTATCTGGACCCCATCATATTTAACCCTCGCAACCATTAACATACCCCGAGATGCGTGGATTTCTCGCTAACAGAACGTCCTCGAAATCCTCGCGGTCTAGAGGAAATGTCCCCATATTCCCTCGTTTGTGTTTTGACGCCCACCATGGCTCATTAAGCGGTGGAGTTTTGTGGCCGACATTAATGCAAGTTAGTCTTAATGTATAATACATACGTGCACACAATATTCCGCAAAGTGCACGTGGCGGGGGGTGTTAGAGCACCAGCCATGTGTACCTTTCAAGAAAAAACCCACACCATTCAACCGGAAGATTTGTTTGATACGCTACTAGTGTACTAATAATCCCAGCAATTACCACGTGGTGGTAATAAGGGGAGCTCTGTAGTTCTCTTCCATGTGCCGCACGTGGTTTCCCAGGTAGATATGGTACCTGGAAAATAACAGTTTGTGAGAAGCTGTGTGATTTGCCGGAGAATCGAACCCGAGCCCTGAGGTCAGTAGCCCGTTGCTTTTTCTTGCATAATAAATATCATGACTCAAAACTATATTTCCATAAATATGTCCAGACTCGTTCCGTATCTCGCGTGTTGGAATCCCTTTGAAAATTCAAAATAGGAGCGGTCGGGATGTTTGTTCCTTTTTTAAGGTACATGGGGGATGTATTCGACAAATCGGGTCCTTTCGTACCTGCGCCGTTACTTCACCCTACCTTGTACCCCTCGACTAATTCCCCGAGCCCTTCCCCCTTTTGTCTGCCGTAGACGAAAAAGCACGACCATAGTGCGGGGGAAGGGCCGGGAGGGGAAGCGGACGGCGCTGGGGAAGGGAGTGGATGCGTTTGGGCAATAGCCTTGTTGTTGGGCCATATGACTTCAAAGCACACGTGAGAAATGAATCCCGCCCGGCTTGATGGATGCCGGCACCCAAACAAGCGACAGGTGGTTTCCGAGGAGTGTTCCCTCCCCTCCCGAACACATGAGCCCTCCAAATCGAACGAAGGGAGGGGACTACCCCACCGTCGACCCTAGTGAGCGCGGTTGCGCCCCCTCTATCCCCCCCCTCCCACGGCGTTCCCCTCCTGCGATAGATCGGGTCCAGACGGTCCCTCGACTTCCTCCCCGCCTCTCTCTCTCTCTTCCTTCCCTTCTCCGCCGACCCCATGCGCGCGCGTGGGAGATGCTCTTCTTCCTTCCCCCTCTCCCACCCACGCTTTTATGTTTCTCCCGTCCCCGCTCCATCACATTATATTTTTTTTCAATAAGTTCGCGTTAGCAATGCAGGGCCGCGGCGTGAAGCGTCCCCACGGGTGTCGTTGTGTTTATTTATTTCTCTCCCTCTCTCCCCCCTCTCTCTCTCTCTTCATACTTGTATCTTTCTTGTTTAACTCGGGCGGCTATTTCATATAAATATATATGTGTGTGTGGATAAATATAATGTATAAAACTTAGACAGCAACACACAATATGAGAACACAAAAAAGGAACACTAACACGTTATTTCTTGATAATTTCGACGGAATAGTGCTCCGTCTTCCTCAGAAGATTAGTTAGGACTGCTAACAGTCCAGTCCTAGTTAATCTTCAGAGGAAGGCGGAGCACTATTCCGTCGAAATTATCAAGAAATAACGTATGAGTGTTCCTTTTATGTGTTCTCATATTGTGTGTTGCTGGGTAAGTTTTTTTATTTATATTATATTTATAACACTTCCGTGTTACTTCAACCAAATCATCAATACATAAAAAAATATAACACTTTCGTGAAAATCTCACGGACATGAACAATAATGCAAATGGAATTAACGCTAGTAGACAGAAACACATATAAAAGAGAGACTCACTGGGTCTTGAATGTTCAGTGGTCTACCCACCTTTCTCAAAAGGAGGAAGGAAGGGAACGCGTTGAGTTCCGTACCCACCGAAAATGCGAGACCCAGTGAGTTTCTCTTTTAAATGTGTTTCTGTGTTTTTGTCTACTAGGGTTAATTCCATTTACATGATATAAAAATATTTATATATATATATATATATATATATATATATATATATATATATATATATATATATATATATATATAAACTTGGAAAAGACGCTCTCCGGCGACGCACAAACACACAAACACTAACACAAAAAACACTACACACATAGAAACATAAAAGAAGGACACTTACATTGGATATTTACGTTTCGACGGCACGGCCGTCGTCATCAGAATCTATATATATATATATAATTATATATATATATAGATTCTGATATATATATAATCTTATTATATATATATCAGAATCTTATTATAATAATATAATAATAATAATTATAATAATAATTATATTATATAATATAATATATAATATTATATATAATAATATTATTATATATAATTATAATATTATATATAATTATATATATTTATAATAATATTATATATAATATAATATAATTATAATAATAATTATAATATATGTTATATATATATATATATATATATATATATATATATATATATATAATCTTGAAAATGACGCACTCCGGCGACGCACAAACACACAAACACTAGGTTAATAAATATTAAATACACAGAAACATAAAAGTCCTTCTTTTATGTTTCTGTGTGTTTAATATTTATTAACCTAGTGTTTGTGTGTTTTTATATATGTATATATATATATATATATATATGTATATATATATATATATATATATATATATATATATATATGTATATATATATATATATATATATATATATATTCATTCACATAGAAATAAAGATAAGGATATGGGAAAACATACACATATTTACGTACATATATACAAAATATAAACACACATACACATCTTTTTTTCTTTTCATTGCTATCCCCGCGGAAAAAGGGGTTCTCCCCGCATCAACCCCCGCCTCTTCCTCCTCCCCAATGGCCTCGAGCGGAGATGGACGTCGGTGACTTTCGTTTTCATTGTGGATGGGAATGGGTTTTTTTTCTGGGACTGAAGGTTTTTTTGTGCGGGGGTGTTTGGCTGTAGGTGGAGGAGAGCTAGAAGACGATTGTTGTTGGATGGGTGGGGGAGGTACGGAGAGATGCGGCGCAGTAATGGACAAGTCCCCGTGTTTTTTTTTTTTTAATGTGTCCTCGGTAACTTGGGCATGGTTAGCTACATGATTTTTTATCAGTGAGCTCATATTTTATTTATATGCTTAATGTATACGTGCTAATTGTAAGCATGCTATACATTTGTGTGTTCATATATGCAGGTATTTTCTTATTAATAATGCTAGTCTACCGTTTTAGTTAGGGTTCGAATGGACACAGACTTCACCTCTACACTTTCCAAACCCGTCGAAGGACACAACGCATGCGCATGAAACGTTTCCATATTGTTATTATAATTGGTGTTCTACCGGCTGAGTTAGGTTTTGAATGGATGCAGACAATGCAACGATACGTTTCCTTACCCCTCCCAACTGAACGTAACTTGACGTCCGACTACGTAATTATTCTCCGACGTCGACTATTCTTCAATTCCGCGTACTTCCTTCATCCACTCCATCCAACATCCCTATCCTATTTTCTGCCCCTTCCTCGCTTGCCCAACGTCCGTGTCTCTATCAGAGTCCTCTACAATCCATCGCTAATGAAATTACTCCGCATCCATACTTTCTGCATCGTTTGGATTTCTTACAACAGTCCTCTTTCCTCCCCCCGCCAATGTCTTGCACTTCCTCGTTTGTTTTCCTTTCCGTCCTTTTAATCTTTTCCATCCCTCTCCACAACCGTATGTTAAAGTGCTCCACCTATGCCTATGGTGTTGCTTTAATGGCCACGTTTCCGCGCCGTACAAAATCGCGTTCCATTTTAAAGTTTTGACGAGTCTTCACTTAACATCCGTACTCAGCGTCCCTGTCATGAATTCCTTCCTATTTCCTTTCCTGTTTTGTCGTCTCCAATTATTTGCTAAACATTGGGATACATAGTATCTTCAATTTTTATTTCAATTTGTTTCCGCTGAATGACATAAAAATTGGTTTCGTCTCGTCCCACTTTAGAATTTCGCAACTATCATAATTCATTGGTGATGTGCTCATAAATAATATCGGTCGAAAATGAAAAACCACAGTTCCAAGATAGGTCTTATGAGCAATTAACTGGTCGGTGTTCTTAAGTTTCTTGCGACTGCGTGAGTTGTTTCGTATGCCATTCCTCGAGAAAGGGGTATCTCATTGTCTGAAACAGCGAGGAACGAGTCTCACGACCAAACGGCCACCAAGGTCAAGTGCGTCACTTTCGCGAAACCTTTCATATCTCCTCTGATTACTCGATTGTCAGCCACTACAATGGATTAGCCATTCCTTTCGAGTCACTTATTTCGCGTGTCGCCACAAATGTCATCGTTTGTTTCCACGGAGATGCCCTTTTTCACAATATTGTTATCGGATGTATTTTAAAATCTGCGGTTCGATCACTGGTATTTTGTCTGCGTGAAGTTGATACGATCGTGTCATTGCGATCTCGTGTGCCAATTCGGGCGGCACTCTTGTCCTCTTCCCAATCGGTCTGAATTCTTCAATATGGATGGGCAAATCTCCAATAATGTGTACGTATAGAGCTTGAAACTGTTGTCGTGCTTAGAAGTACGTATACTTATGATTTATTTTCATTTGAAACCCATTGAAAGCATTCGAAGAGGCAGAAAGAAACCATGGCCTGAAAAACCTGGAAATGCCCTGGAAACCTTAAAAAAAAACCTGGAAGTTTTGTATGATGATAGTAAAAACGTATTTTGACTAATTTATTTGCCAAGCTATTGTACAAATTATCTGTTATTGCAACGATATTGCTCCCGTAGTATGTCCAATTCTGGTTTGTTGAATGATCAACCTATAATATTCAAAGTGTTACAAAGACTTACCTTGACGTCACTCGCTTTATGCTTTTTTCATCAATTGAGAAAGAGTTTTGTTGCTCATAGTAGAAAGAAAGTGTCCCCAGTTTGAAAGAGTATTGAAGTTAATATGAAGAAAATGGTTCTCATTAGTATCTGGAGTGTAATTTGCAAAAAAAGGCGAGTTTTTGTTTCGTTTTGATTAAATTATCCGTAACATACATCGAGGATAAAAGTAAGCCGGAAAACTTGTAAATTTTGTTCCGCAAATCTTGGGAGAATTTCTTGAATTTTGTCCTTTTCGTGTGTGTGATCACCGAGAAAAATTTGAAAAAAAAAAAAATGAAACTGTTTCCGGCGTGACTTGGTGGACAATCTTTATGTTGAAAATGAAAAATAACTAACTTAGCTTTTCCACATAGAAATTTAGGATTAAAAAAAAAATTCTCTGAGGAAAAGCTAAGTTAGTTATTTTTCAATTTCAAGAAAAATCTGGAGAAATTTACATTTTTGGTCCGAAAAACCGTTGAAATTGTTGAATTGTTGTCTCCAGATCCTTGTACGTAATTATTAAAATAAACTGGAGAGGGTGGAGGAAAGTTAGACCCCCTCCCTTATTCCAAGGGACACGCTCAAACTCCCCCCCCCTCCAATCTTTTGTGTGCCCGTGAAACCGATTTCCGCGAATGTGTTATACTTTGCGGAATAGTTATTTTTTATTTAGCTTCACGAGAACTGCACGGTCGGCGTAATTTGCCGCGTCGAAAGTAAGGAGCATAATCACTCTCTTCGGTCTTTGCCATCCCTTTCATTCTACCCCTTCCTATCTCTCACACACATGCACCCCCTAGGCTCCTCTTTACCGACGGTGTTCCCAGGCCCCCCGAGTCAAACCCTTCTCCCTTCGTTCGGAGTCTCAAAGCACAGCCCCACCCCCTTCCCAAACGCCAGCAGCCCTTCTTCCCCTCTCGTCTGCCTCAAAATGCCCTCCCACTCACGTCACCCTCCCTCCATTTCTCACTCTCTCTATTCAACCCCTCCCCCCTCTCGTCTCACCCTCCTCCTTACCTTAACACCACTCCCGCAAGGGCTTACGTCACTCTCAGGTCTGAGGTGAGTGAAAGTTCGTGATTCTCTCGGATTGAAGGTCCTTCGCAAGTCTGCGATAAAATGAGCCAGACCCGTGGATCTCCTCTCCGCTCTCTCTCTCTCTCCTCATCACCTCCCTCCCCCGGGGTTGCATCTCCTCATTCCCTTCTCCACCACCTCCACTCTCGCGACCCCTCCCTCCCACCCCGTCCAACACTTCCTTTCTTATTCCTCTTTTTTTTTACCTCCTACTCGTCCCCTGAATCCATAAGGGTCTGGGCGTTGTCTTTTTCACCGCGCCGAAGTTTTTTTATTATCATCCCCCGCCTCTTCATGTTCTGGAGGATGTGGCAACCTGGTTAAATTTCGCACTGATTTTTGCCACCTCCATCATCAATCGATCGAGCGGAACGGGGCGTCGTGTGGGAGATATAAATCGAAAACCTACAAGCCGTCACAAGGACGTATGGCAGAGGTTGGTTTTGGAGACAACGGACGTTATTTGGTGCCCTATTAGCACCTACCAAACGTTGCATTTGATGTGTGCAGTATGAATTGTTTTATACTATTACGGTCTTTAATTTTGGTAGGGAAGATTCCTCTTTATCACTCTAGCCAGCTGTGTATTTCACTGTAGTATCGCGTGCCATATACCAAGACATTAACAAAGAAGTGGGGATATAAAATTATTCCTTCTGTGTCGGCGTTGAAATTCGCGTCGATCAAGTATTATCTTCGCAATCCCCAGCGACTCCCCGATTTCAGCTAGCCTATCCGATAACAATGTGAAGTTTGCGTTTGTTTGACATTTCTCCCCAGGGACGTGGAGAACGTCTTCGTGTCCTGTTCAGTTTCGAAATTAAGCCCTAATGCGAAGGGAATTTATGAGAAATTAAATCTCAAGCACAAAAGATATATGGTTAAGTTGAGGTCTAGCCAATCCGAATCGATAAATGTCCGTCGAAATTTAATTCCATTATTTCCGTTCAGTTGATTAACCCTAGTTTTCCTATTTCAATGCCGCAGGTGCTCCTCACGTGTTTTCCTCATGTCTCAGCTCCTTGAGCATGGGGGCGTACCCTCCTCGGAAGTCATCCGTCGGTTCAATCCAATTCCCCCCCCCTCGTGCCCACATCCTCCGCGTCCACGTCATACACACCCCGTGATCGACAAGGGAACGTGTGACATTAGATCTTGGGTAGCCCAGTCCTCAGTGTGTGTTTGTGGCCTAAGATGATGCTTTCACTGCCGGAGCGTATGCAATTCTCTGTAATGTTACCCGGTTGGCCATGTACACACTCGCATTTTCCAGAAGTCTTCATCCACTCACCCGTACGAGTTCGCCATCAGTTGAAAACGAGTTTGATACTTGCTTGGCAAGTCCACACCATCAATACGAGTAGTCGTCATTGTGGAGAGGGTTCGATTATTATTTCGACCCAAGCATTCCGAGCGACGAGAATATTCACGCAATATTTCATTCATTGTTTTCTCGGTTCCTTTCGATTTATATGGCTGTTAATATTTTATTCAGTTTTAAAATAGATCCTTGATCTTGTTTCAGCTTTGGTGCCAAACGATAAATGCCGACGCGAGTTTTTAACCTGCATAGTAGTAGGCACGAATCGTCTTCCCAAGTTAAAAGTAGAACAGAGATTCGACTCGATAACTAATTTAGGGGTCTAAACCAGTGAACGTACCCGAAGTTTTAGCATGAATTAGTCTAATTTAGTGACAAACATTTGAACCTGATTTGTAACATTCCAAAGTTGATCTCACCTCTTACTAAAAGAAGAAATGACATAGGAAACAAGAGGAATCTCATTTTATGGTATTTTTAATTACAATGATGTCTTTATTTAACGGTTCATTTGCATTCATACGCTTGAAGCAACATCGGATAAACGGCAGAAATAATTCAAGCACACCCAACCCTAGTTTTGAGAAAACCCAGTCAGACGAGAGTCGAACACGGGACCTATGGATTAGCACCCGATGTCGTTACCCCACCGCCAGTGAGGCCGGCACGTGTAAACCGAGAAGGGGAAAGTTATACGTTTGCAAATGGGTTTTCATTGCCCTGATTGTGGTTCCGAGACGAGTCCTTGAGGATTAACGAATGAGAACGTCGTCCATATTCACTCAATTTCCAGTGTTTCTGTTTGTTCTTCTTGTTTTCCCGAATAAACTCCTCTTGGGATGTCCATGTTCGCGGGCTCTTCCATTATAAGGCCCGTGTAAAACTTCGTGGAATCTCTCGCCCTTGGGAGCGAACAAAGGCAAGATTTCGCGCTCACAACATTCGATTTCCTCCATTATTGTTCCCGCGCACTGAATATCCTCAATTTCCGGAACAAGGGTTCTTGAGCCACGAGTGACTGAATGAGGAATACGTAACTAGGATTTCTCGAGGCTTATTTCACCCCGAAGGATTTTGGTGTTTCCTCCTCGACTTGTCCTGTTAATCGCGTCCCGAAACGGGAGTCTTTCCGGGAAAAGCTTCCATCAATTATGTTCAAGCTCCGACAGTATATGCCGCAATTGAATTCGGTCGTATTTCACTCGAAAATCCTAACCTTCAGCAATCTGCTACGTCGCTACCTCGTGTATTGCTGGTTAACCACCGTTGGCCATAGTACTTGGAAATAACGTAGCTTTTTCATATTTATTTGTTTGGTCACATGGTTGATTCGTCCACCCTTGTTGGAATAGATTGAGTAATTTCACTGTAGCCGTATCCGTCGTAATGTGGTTCGTATTTAGGCGGAGGCGCCATTGTAAACTCATTAATTCTAATCGGCATTTCACTGTAGACGGAGATAGAGTTGACATTATAGATATTTCTGCATGCATGTAACCCTGCAAGCCTCCACGAGATGGCGTGGCAGGGGGGAATGTGTCGGGTATTCAACCATTAGGGTGATTGTCTATATTTAGCGTGTGGTGTTGTGATGTTGATCCGAGCAATGTTGGGACAATGTGCTGAACAAAAGGAATACGATATCTGCAACTCGATACATTCGGAAAATATACCGACTCCTTTTGTACTGGGGCCCCGCCCAGCCAAGGCAATCGGTTTGACTTAATATGGGAGAGTTGGCGAGATGAAATTGACTCTTAAATTCTCAATCACAAGTAACGCTTTCGGTAGATGTGAGTGGGAAAAATTATGGTCGCGGGGGAAGAGGGAGATCGTTCTTCTCGGACAGCTGACTTCACATTGATCATTTCGCTCACTTTCCCGTTTTCAATTTCATGGTTCTTCCGTTCGTTATTTTTACTGTGTTCATTTCCGTTCGGAGCTTCGTGGCTCTCTTGCCTGAGGGGAGAAATATCGATTTTCCTCCCCTCCCGCCGGGGTGTTTTCGCAGGTAAATTCTCAACCCCGCGATTCCGCGATTGATTGGTGGGAACAAAAAAAAAATAATATCCGTTCGAAGGGACAGGAAACGACAGGAAAGTATCGTTTTGGTTTCCATTTTTTTAAGTCTCCGCTCATCATCGCCCCTCTAACTCCTCGCTCCTGCTGCATTGTTTCCGGTCGTTTCGATAACTTTTCCCGCGTCGATCGATCGGCCACGTACGTTTTCGTGATTGCGAGATAGAGGAAATCCGTCGGGTTGGATCGTCGAGCCCAGGGCTTGAAAGCGACGTCTCCGTGTGTGGTGTGGGACCCCTTTTGGTGGCTCTCTTTCGAATCTCGAATGTTTCTCCCCAAGCTCTGGCGGTCTCTGAACTTGATCTCAATTGTTTCCCAAGTTCGCCCTCGAAAGTGATGGCCATCGATCCACCTGCGAGACTCGATTCCCGCCGTGGTAGATCTTCAGGTCAGGGCAATCGTGATGTGCCGTTTGAGAATTTGGGTGATGTTTTTTTTTCCTTCATGTCACGCATAGCCCTCGTCGGTTTTGTCAAGCGTTTGTTTGCGAGTTCGAAATGTGCGGTCAAAAAAAAAACTCCTTAGCACGTGTTTGTAGCTGTTGTTATTATTATTTGTTGGTTGAGGTAGGTTTCGGATGGGCGCATGACTACACGACGATACATTTCTTTGCCGACAAAACACGAAAGCAATCCTTCCACGTGAAGAAACAGTAAACAAGGTTTGCTCACTGACCTGGGGTTCTAATTTCCCCATAAATTGCCGAGTAAGGTGCGAGTGAGTGTTCGCGCATTGCTCAGTTTTTTTTATCGGGAGAGGGAACGTCACTGTAAGCTTATTTTACCCAATTTTTTGGCTTCATGACACCAATAAACAGCTCGTCTTTCCTCGGCAGTGGTTTATTTTGTTTTAATATTTCTCTTTGCCTAGAAATTGAAACAATATTACCAACCAATGTACGAACGTATAGCCAACAATTACGGTTATTCAGATCGCCGCAATATTTCTAGCGCTCGGGAACTTAACAAACGTATTGCGAAGACTTATCCTAATAAGGGATTCGAATTTTCTATTTAAGCGATATATGTGTAAATATTATTTTCAAAGGTAATCTACCGGTTAAGGTAGGTTTATGGATGGACACAACCGCCAAATAAAAATTTTGTGACTCCTAACAAACCACAATCCAGCAACATACTCTACATCAGGTCCCTCTTCATCTCTGTGTACTTCCTTCCTCCCTTCATCCCGTCCAACATCCCTATCCTGTTCCTGCCCTTTCCTCGTTTGCCTAACATTCTCCCCTCTATTACCTTTTTCAACATCACACTGCCGTTCATTACACCTTTCATCCATTTTTCCTGCCTCCATAGGATTTCTCTCAACCAACCCCTCTCCTCAACCACCATCTCTAGTACTTCCTCATTTGTTTTCCTTTCGGTCCATTTCACCTCCATTCTTCTCCACACCCACATTTCAAAAGCCTCCAATCTGCGTCGATCCTCCTGCTTCAATATGTATTGTAGAAATTCTATGTGTGGGTTGAGGGAGGATGTGGTAGACCCGAGAAAGTCATGGACGAATGTGGTCGAAGAGAGGAGGAATTGTAGTCATCTCGGCGACCGAAAAAGATTGTCGGAAATATTTTATTAATTTCCATGGTGGAATAATTTTTTAAATAATCCTTGAATAAAGTGAAACCATTGACAAGAGAGAATGGGGTTCGTACGGAATAGGCGCACGAGTGGGAAACGTCTCGAAGTCGTAATAACACGAGTAAATACCCAATCGTTTCTTTTTTTATTTAAAACAATTTCTGCTTCTGCAGAAGATTTTCCGCCAATATCCGTCCTAAAAATTAGCCTTTCAATTTACTGTCGTGATCTACGAAAGGGGATGATAAATAAAACACCAGATGGTGTTATATCATAACGAAACCTATGTAGTGAATAATATTTTTTTTCATTTTTTAAGTGGAAAAGCCAAGTTGTTTTAATTTTCAAATTTCAATCGAAAAGGAACGACTTGCGTAGGAGTAGGTAAGTACACGATTCATTATTCACGGCTTTCAATCTTACTCCTCAATCGACACGGATCGTCATTCCCACCGTGATGATTTCGTTCCCTTGAGCGACGCACACCTCCCCCACCCCATTTGACATCCGCACACCTTCCGCATCCCACACCGTCTACACCCACACCATGTCCTCTCCAAACCCGGCACCATGCACCATCATCCTCCTCGCATTTCGGCTCAGGTGCTCGAGACGGGACGACCCATCTCCCAATGGGTCGCCACGGTGTCGCTTATTTAGGATGCCGAGATGGGGTGCGGGGGTTGCCGTGGGGGAGGCGGGGAGGGTTCCAGAGCGGCCCGCTGAGGCGGGGTAGAATGAGTTGGGGTCGAAGAAATCGCAGCTGCGGCGCCGCTTCCATAGAAACACAAATGCACGAGGGGGGGGGACTAGTAGAGCGATGCGCGCGGTGAGGTGGGTGGGGGAATGGTCTTCCTGACCACCTGTGGGATGTTCTTTTAGAATAGGTGTATGGTTTTTCTCCCTTTATGAATGGGGAGGGAACAGCTGAAGCCTCCTTCTCCGCCATCGTCCTCTCTTTGCCCCTCCGACGCGCCGTGGGAATGTTCGTTAGGATTCACTGGTGTCCTCTCCATTCCCATGCTTTGATTTGCCCCCTTTCTCCAACCTAACCACCCCCACCGGTGCACCCTAGACCGAAGCAGACCCCTCATACCTGCTGTTTTCAACCTACCTCACCCTTTCTCTCTCTCTGTCTGTGCAAGCTGCCGATAGGGTGCGTGGCGATGGGGTGATTCCACACCAGGCATTACTGCAACGTCAAAATTGTGCGTCACTTAAAAGGGTTATTTCCTTAATTTTTGTTAATTTGGATTTAAATAATTTTTTAAATCCCCCCCCTGCCACACACCCTAGCGTTGGCGCGCATGGTATCTTGTGGATGAAGTTGAATTTAAACGTTGGGAGTTTTATCTAAGGACATCCTTACGTGCATTGAAGTATCCCAGTTGAATAACGCTTAGCAAGCAAGCGATACGAACTGTTAAGTACAAATTGAGTAGCTTCAGGCGTGAGTTGGTGGAAGTCGAACATGATGAATAAAATGTTAAAAAAAAATAAAAAATAATGGAAAAGTGCTACGATCAATTATTCATTACGAAGTGTTGGTTCAATAAAAATAAAGGCTAAATGAAATAACGAGCGCTCAGTTAACTTTAAGAAATTGTTGCCCGAGCTCATTTGTTGATAATTATTCTGATTTTTTTTACCGTTCAAGGTAAAAGGTTCATTTTAAATCTTGTCGGATCCATGGTTTATCAATGTAGTCTTGTTTTGATTTGGTAGTGGTGTGTGGCAGGGAGTGATTCAGCAACTTGCCTGCACTTTAATTCCAACTTTTACTAAAAGCTTGGGAACGGGGGGGTTTTTTAAATGGAAATGATGAAAATAACTGCCACACAGAGCTTTAATAGCGGTTATGATATGATAGGAATTTATTAGGATAATGGCAAAAAAACGTATTGTACATAATCTAAGGGATTTTTTTCTCGGCCTACTTCAACGAGTATCATTCTGGTCCCTTTTCGTTCGCGGAAAGAAGACATTTTACACTGTCGATTCAGCGGTTATTATTATCTTATTTTTTCCAGGATTTCTCCCTCCGTAGCGCGATGGAGTTCATGATAAGTTTACGACACCGTTGCAAAACAGACCTACTTCTACTTTGCGTAATCTATGATTTAACCTTTGCTCTGTGACTAATACCAGTTCTCGTTACTAGTTAGTCACACAACGGAAGTCCATCCTGGCATGGTTTTACAGATCCAGCTCCTTTTCGCTTGCACTCGATCGATCTCAGAAATGAAACCCCGACTGTCCGCTTCTCCTAAGGGCAATCGTTGCTTTGGTCGGACTTCACTCTTTCGATTTGACCATTGTTTGCGTTCGTCAGAAGAAAATCGATGGCAACCCCTTGATCAAAACGTCACGCTAATGACCACAAAATGTTAATCGCACGAGAAATCAATAAATAAGGCATGACAGGCAATGACAGAATGACAAGCTATGAATGCTTATTAATTGATGATATGATTGCGGATCATTTGATCTAAGATTGACGAGGGAATGGTAGAATCGCTAGCCTTCGGACTCTCTTTATGTTTTCTCTCTCTCTCACTCAAACCCCTTCTCTTTCAATCAGCGTGGCAGAATAAAATCTACGCGAAATACGTCCGTTTTTTTATGTCAGTCAGTGGAAATTCGAACTTTTTATTCATCTATTAAGGTTTCGGGGAAGTGAAAAATGTGAATTCCAAAGTGAGCCATTTTGTTCACTTGAATGTTGGCTAGGAAGACGTAGCAAACTTTTTAAAAATAAAAAAAAAATTATTGGTTTTCTCGTTTTTATTTTTATTTTTTGATTTCGTGTGCCTCGCAACACCCTAAGCTGATTTAGCGTCAAGAGTAAATCATTTGCTGGCAACAGGAAAGTTTTTGAGCCGTTCGTAGCTGTCGTAATTCCTTTACATTTCCTCATTGCTTTTGTGGAGATCAGAGGTCATTCGTGGTTCGACGGAAGCGAACGGAATTTCAATAAACCAGGCCGTGTGTGTGGTGGTGTATGAAGAGGGAAATCAAGTCGCAATCACGATCAGATTGTGCATAGTTCGCAGGAATTCCTAATTCACACTCGTGGTTGCATTTATTGCAAAACCTAACATAGTTAATTCGTCACCGATCAAACAAGGGAGGAAATGGGAACCGATCTTCTTATCCCACGTGAATTCATTTAGTGTTAGTCTCGCGGGGGTTTCTTTTTTTTCCTACTGCCTTTCACGCAGCTATCGCTTCTCGCGTGCGGAATGAATGGTCACGATGCCGGAATAACTTTATGAATTAAGAGTTGAATGGCGTCATCATCATTCCAAAAACGAACCGTGAAATTGAATGGCGAGGAGAAATTATTTTTTTTAAACCCATTGCGTAACGTGCGTATCAGTTTAATAATTTGTCCGCGTAATAATTTATGTGACCAATTTTAAACGGTCAATTTTGTGACAATAGTAATAGCACTGAATGTAAGAGATGTGTATATGAAAACACTCGTAGAAGTATGGGGTTTTTAACAGTCGATGGATATATACCCCAAGACCCCTCGGTCCCGTCGCCTGTGTAGCCAACCCACTCGTCCGTCGTATGGCATTGGGCGTCGGGAGGAATTCGCCCGCCTAGCACTTTTCGTCGTAACTCTTACCGCATCTAAGCTGTCTTGGGTGGGCTCCTCCGTCCGCGTCGTGGTTTTGGTTCATTCCTTGATGGCCGTGTATCGCTCGGGAGTCGTGGCAACAGCGCGAACAGCTGTCGCAAGCGCTGGCTCAAGGGACCGAACCGTGAAGGCTCGGGAATGCCTCCGAAAGGTATTTTCCCTACCAACTCGTTCCCCGCGAGCGCTCGAAATCGTCTTCGATGTATTCGGAGCTACCGAAATAGACCTGCGGTGGGAAGAAGGTTGTTGGATGTCGACGTGTCAAGTAAAATGTCATTTTGATTGCATTTTCTGTGTCTGTAATGCTAAGTGTACTGTAACGCCGAGGAATATGGTCTTAACATGCCAGTTTTAGTAGAAATTGGTGTCGATTATCCGAGATTTTATGCGTGCTCATAATGGTAGTGGTGAACAAGAATAATTATGGACTATTGGTGGAGAAATGAGTTTATTTTTTTTTTTACGAAAAACCGAAAAATGTGCACAATCACACAAGAACTGTTGCAGCGCCTACCCGCCTTTGTTGAGGTGATATCAATTTATTTGTGGGATAAAACAGCGGGAAACGTATTTTTTCACTAACTGGCGCATTGGAACTTGCCCTCAAATAAGCTTTAGAGTATGTTTTAAAATGTTTTTAATTACCTCAGAATGCTTAAAACTCTGCACATCGTGTTCTGTTGATGTTCATCATCAAAGCTGTTCACGAACTACGCATGAGTGGATGTTATATTACTTTTCAATCGCTCATCACGAACTGATGTGACACATTGACTCGTGTAACCAGGATCGAATCTCCTTAAAAGAGGTTCGATCCTCCGCGGTTCTTGACAACCACGCCGTTGAGATGACGTGGTAATTTGTTTTTTTTTATGGCGTAATTGACGCTAAATGCATCGAAACCCACGTGTTGCCTCGTTTCCCCACCGTTAGGTTGAGTGGCTGGGGGTGATCCCACACGAGACAAACGACGTCAAAATTTAAACGGTAGTTACCAATTGAAAAAAAAAATTAATGTTTCGAATGATTTTCAACAAAGGTTGATACGCACTATGATGTCCAAGCGTAGAATACGTCTAAGTGCGTTCGAGACGTGCTGCTAATTAGGTGAGCAATAAATTAAGGGTGAAATATGACGACGATTAGTCGTTGGGCGAGGAGAAGAATTTAGATTACGAAATGGATGATAAGAAAAAGGAACGTAGAAATGCTAGGTGTGGTAGGGATGATTGTTTTTGAAGAAAATCCGAAGAAGGCAGGAAAAGTGACTACAGAAGATATTGAGGATCTATGCCGGAGAATGTAGGGTCGAATATTGCGTGAAGCTGGGGCTGGGGGAGGATGTGTTTCTGATTGTTGAACGGAATAAAGCCACGAAGATGGTGTGTGAGATTTAAAAATAGTTTTTTTGTGACGCGGGGTAGTTACAACAAAGTACATAAAACTCCTTATGCAGCAAAGGTCGGCCTAATTTCTCCCCATATGGCCTAACGAGTTGTTCCGAGTCGTTTTTTTTTTAAATAAACCAAGGTCATAAGATCTCATTTCATATTTATTTCGTGATGTAGAATGCTGTCGCACCTATTTTTGTGTTAGCCGGGGCTTAGATACCCCCTGAGAGACGTACCTTGCCAGGCAAATAAGTATTAATAAGTACCAATCTTTGAGTGAACGCAAAGACCCTTTTTGAGATTTTCTTTATTCCAACCCTTTATCTGTAATGTATGAACTCCCTTCAGGGTTCTCGTATTTAATTATGATTAATATCATGTGGACATCATTCAGCAAATAAAAACTGGGAAAAAAAGTTCATTTAGTAGGTTTTTGACAATACTTTCATTCACCACGATTGCTGATCAGTTAAATTACGTATCTGTGCGGAAAAACCACACTTAAACACGTACTTTTTTTTCATTTCAGTGGCATTAAAACGCACAGTGGAATGAAAAGAAAATTTCGAAACTCGTTATAAATATTTTGACAAGGTCGTGGGATACACTTATATAGTTCCGAAGCCAGAGTTTCATGATTGATTATCACGTTTCTTTCTTTTATTTTTTGGCGATAGAGGGTTTTAACATTTATTTTTTTCGTAAAAATTAGCTGGAATGATATGATATTGAAAAAAAATTAGAAATGATTCCTCCAGAACCCTCGATAAACCTTGCCTAATTATGAAGGACAGCGTCGGACGATAAGGCGTGCACTTCGGGAGGCTTCCGAATAAGGAGATGATGCGGACGGATCACATTCCACCCCGTCCGTCTCGTGTCCCTGTCTGGTGCACGAAATGGCGTCTTGGGGCCCCCGCGGAGATCCCCCGGCCGAGTCGGCCGTATCTCTCTCTCTCTCTTACTCTCTCGGGCGTAATACTCCGCGCGTATTGTTCTCGCGCGCGTTCGTGATCGCTAAGGACGGCGCCCGGGGAGGGGGAAGTGGTCGGCCGTGGCCCACATGTAAAAATATACGTGGAGGTATATGTTTTATGAAGCGCCTTGAGGTCCCACAGCCGGGCTTCTCTCTCGATCTCCGCTCCCCCTATCTCACAGAGTGCCAAAGAATGATGCGGATCAAAGCGAAAAACAGCAATATAAGTGACAAGCTATTACACACTAATCGGCGAACCAATACCGAAGAAAATAGCCAAACAAAACAGATTAGGATCCATAAGGCCGACGATTGGGAGAAATTAAGTAAGGGATCAGCGGTGACTTTCGCTATGACTTCCCACACCAATTGTCCGGGTTCGAATTCTGATAGAAGTAGGGTTTTTTCAGTGTCTTCCACAACCCTACTTGGGGTGCCATGTGAATGGTGCACTTTAAGTTCAGTACGCCGCCCGTCGGATGGGACGTTAAGTTGGGTGACCCCTTGAGCGAATTTCATCAATGGAGTAGACTAATGCAGACGCTGGGTTTCTCCCCACCCCCCCTCCCCCTCTCTCTCCCAATGCCATATCCCTACCGAATATCCTATCACCTATCCCTAACGACGCAAATGACCTCAGCTGGCTGTCTCCTCCCTTAATAACTACTGCTGGGAAATAAGGTTGTTGGTTAAACATGCCAAATCTATTTGGCAAAGAGGATGCCCGCATTTTTTTAAATGAGAGGGCTAAAGTTCGTATTGCAATGAATAAATTACTGCTTTCGTTAATTTTCACAAAATTTTACTACATGGAGATTCTACGCGTCATGTGGATTTCAACGAGTCAATGAGATTTCAAGGTCTTGAAATGGACATGACTCGTCGATTCCGTGGACCTATCAAATGAAATTCTGTATTTTGTGAAAAATCAATTAGAACATTCATGTAATTACGGAAAGATTAACACTAGGTATTCAAAAAGTGCCGCCTTTCGCTGTCGTTACCGTATAAATGATAGCAAGACGAATATCTAGGTAGCGAGAATGTTCCCATTTTCAATTAGACTGTCGAGGAGCGACTTACTGCTAAAGAAGCCATCGCAAAGCAATGAAGCGTTCGAAAAAGAGATTTCAGTGATATCTGTCTAAGTTAAGACATCATATAAGCACATCTTTTTTATTCTCACGTGTACCACTTTATGCTTAATGTGGCCGTAAATACTTCGGAAATTTCCTTAGGAACCATTACCACCAGACAGTGGTCGAATGCAATGTCATTTTTGTGTCTCTATAAATAACTGCGTATCAAGTTGAAATTGGCCGAAGGATGCGGGCACAGGCCCTGGCAGACCTTCGCCCTCCGCCCGATCACCTGCTAACTGGTTTGAATTTATCGTTTCCTCAGCGAATGGCGTTATCCTCATTAAACGTCCCCTTGACATTCATCATAATATATCATCTTAATTTGAAGGAAACGGGTTTGGAAAAGCATGTGGGTGGTTACACTATATCAATGTGCGGAATATTTACTAGTGAGAAAGGGCTCGTTCTCGTCTCGAGTGCCCAAGTTTGCTTGCTGGTCATTGCTTCTTTTATCCACGAATTCCCTCGGAGAGGTGCCCTGCATCCCACCGCTAGGGTAACTGTCAGGGGACGGATCTATGCGTAGATACAGGGGGCATGCACAATTGAAACTGTAAGTGAAAAATTAAAATTATTATAGCGTTACGTGTGTTATGGTAATCGATTGTAAAAATAGGATTACGTATGCGAAACGAGCTGGTAGTATGGATTGAAATAAAATAAAATAAATAGAATAATGTGTGCAGGCTATGCAACTCGCAATTAGTTCAAAATATTGTTTTAAGAACTCAGTTAATAATTCCGATCTCTTATCGTGCTTGCGAAAAATTGACATTATAAATCCGTTCAAGTAAGGGTATTCTAATTTGATTATTGCTCCTGTCAGCATCATTAATTTTATAATTAATTTGAATTAATCTTTCGAATAACATTTATGTATTACTTGAAAATGTTGGCACGACGTATATCAATAAGGGCCAACGCAAATTCTCCGCGCTTCATTCGTGTGGGGCTTGAATTTTACTTAAACCAGATTCGTGTTGAAACCAAGTCCTTTGGTAGATTGCATATTCTGATATCATTCTGCAAATGTAAAATACTCATGCAAAGCTTTTGGTGCGCCATTAAAATTTGTCCATGACCTGCCTCTCTATTCTGCGTTGCATTGGTAATAAAATGTGACCCGTTCCCTTGGAGATTTGAATGGGACATCAGGCATTGGTGTGATGGTCGGATGGTTGCTGTTCCGTGGAGTGTTTATTTTCTGGAATTCGAATTTTAGTACACGAGCTAAAATTCTTCCATCTTGTTTCAAACTTGAAACTCCCATAACGTTTTATTCTTATCTAATGCTTGTAGATTCGAGTCGTGGATTAACGTTATTTTCGTGCATGCAGCGGTGCCTTCCAATCAAGGGATATCCAGTTACAATATTAAGCATTCTCTTCGTTCATAACGATCCTCTACGAAACAGGCAGCTTTTCCCTCGTGACGGATTTGCTTAAAAAAAAGTCGCTTAGATTACCTTTTGGATAAAATCCTTGATTAACGCCACATGTTGGTCCCGCCCACCTGTGCCATAAGGTTTGACAGCTCGTCCTCCGAAACCTCGTTTGTGTTCATAGGCGCGCGCCGAGAGCGCAGGTTACCAAAGCTAGCTCTCCGGGAGAAGGCGGATCGGATGCGCCGTCGGGATAAATTGCATCCCGTGTTTGAATACGGTGTGGTCTTCGGCCGTCCCACGACGACGCCGTCCGGTCGCTTCCCTCGTGAAAGGAGGATGGGAGGCTGAGTGCGGGGGGAGATATGCGTGTGACCGGGACGCATCAGTCAACGTCGCCGGCGACATCGCCCATCTCGGGTGGGGGAAGGGGGGAGGGTAAACAGACCAAGGGGGTTCGACTGCATTAGGTGTGCATTCTAGCTCCCTCTCGGACAGGAATAACGAGAGCGCATCCCCAAAATAAAGTCGGGATAGTTAGCGCACCTACCTCCCTTCAATAGTACCTCAGCATATTGCGTTGAATGCTTATCTGTACGCAAAATTCATGTTTTTCGAACATTTTTCTGTATATGAATTAATGTATGAATAACATATATAAAGAGTGCAGTGAGATAAGGAGGGGAACGGTATATCGAGACGCCTGATTTGTCGATGCATTATTAACAGTCGTAGTCTACCGGTCAAAATCTTCACACTGCTACACTTTTAAGCTCTACCTATCCTGGCATATTTAATTGTTCCTAACATTGAATCAAATATTTTGTTGGTGCATGCCTGTTGTTGAGTTAGCCACGGACACACACACTAGCAGTGGCTTGTAAGGTAGCAAGTCGTGGGTGGTATATTCAAAACACGGTAACTATTAATCCATTATTCTTCTTACCTTACTTGAAGTTCTGTACAACAACGCCCTTTCCCCCTCTTCACCCCTTCACCAATGTCTATAACTTCTTTGTTTGTTTCGCTTTCCGTCCGTTTCTCTCTTTCCAGCCTTCTCCAAACCATCTCAAAAGCTTCCTATGTTGGCCTGTCCTCTAACCTCAATGACCAAGTTTCCGAGCCGTACGAAATTACCCTGCGTGTTTAAGTTTTCACCTCTCTTTTTGTTACATCTTTACCTCAGGCTCTTGTCCGAATCAGAAACTGGAACTCTCCGTGAATGCTTCTTTAGTCTGTACCATTGTTCTTTTAATGTTCTGATGACTTCTTCCGATTTTTCGTGTTTTTTAAAACGAAAGGCTCGGTTCATTCGTTTATTCATGGTATTCAACTTATTAAAGGTTTTGGACCCCTCCCGAAATGGTCCTTTCCTTTTGCCAATTCACTTAGTTTCGTTCAGATGGATAGACTGGATGCATTATTAATTGCCATCCAATTGAGTTCAAATTTCGACCAAAAAGGTTTGGATTTGATTAGTAAATAGCGCAGTTCCTTATTTTATGCTTCGAATCAATTAATTTTGATAAATTAAATGTATACAAATATATGTACGCAGTTAGTTTCGTGCGCTAATGTTAATCCAGCGGGTTTCAATGAATTTATCGTCCTCATTCGCGCGTCGTGTACGAGCTTCCATTATTTCACGTTTGATGTTTCATTATTGTCAACCCCACCGAATGGATTATAAAGTTTCGGACTGCAGATCTCCGATGATGTCCATTGAATGGGGGATATGCCCGTGTTTGCACCTCGAGGGCGTCTGTTCTGCGAAATTTCTTTTTATCCGTACTTACGGTTGTTTGCGTCGCGAATCGCGACCTCTTGGGTCGTTTAAATAACACCACTGCGTCCCGTCGCTAACGCGGTAAAACTCTCCTCCCGGTGGGCGAGGGCTTGTGCATCCTCTGGGTGTGTATATCCTCATGAATCCGGGCCGTAATTTTGTCACACCGGCTCGCGTCAAATGTTTCGGTGCAGCGCGCGCTCTCTGCATGATGTTTTCCGGCGTTTTTCGGCGTTAACTCCCCTACCCCCACCCAACTATCAACCCACTAGCGATGGTTCCGTGCCCTATAGCCATAGGGGTGACGAGCAAGGAATGCAACGTAAATGTGGACGCTGCTCCTGTCCCGGCTCTCGCTAGGGTCTTCTTCTCTTTTTTATTCATTCCCCTTCATTATTTTTTATTCCCCTCCTCATTCGTTTTCGCCCACCCCTCCCCCAGAGACTTTGATTGAGGTGGAAAGTCCGGACGTTCCCACTCTCCCCCTTTTGACCCTCTCTCTCTCTCATGTACTGCGCCTCTGCATGTGTGGTCCCCTATTTCATTTAGAGTCGGCAGTCAGGAGAGGGCGAACGAGGGGGGTAGGGAGACCTCTGAAAGGAGACGCGGAGGAGGATGCCGGGAAGGGAGGAAAAATGACGAGGTCGTAAGCCTCGTGTTGGGAAGGTCGTTATTTTCCGAACTGTGGGTGATGACGATTCGGATGGCTGTGCTGTTGAGAGACTGGACAACCTTTGTGTGGTGAATGTACACGTGTGTGTGTATATATATATTTATATTCACATGGAAATGGATATAAGGAAAAGGGATAGGAACACATATAAAGTACGAACACAGGAGAGGTAGGGAAAGCGGAATCGAGCAGATCACAAGCGCAAAAGTATTTCCTTGACCAGGACTTTAACACCGGATCTTTCGACTTGCCGGACCGATGCTCTAAACACTTGAGCAATGGAGGAAACGTAATTAACACTAAAATCTCCGGGTCTTTATGCATCCTAGTGTCCCGATTCTTTGGCCAAGAGGTGGCGTTAGGGTTGTTTCACCCACCAAAGGAGAAATAGACGACATACACAGGAAGAAAGGACAGTAGGAAAGCAATCATACAACATCTTGAAGAATAGGAACAGTGGGTTTCGTGACACCCATAGCCAGAAGAAAGAGACGTGTGTATGATGCACACACACTAGCCTGATGTTGTAAACATAGACTACCGATGAAGACTCAATTACTACTGAAATTCGTGGGGTTTAATGCAACCTAGTTTGGCCATGAGAGACGGCATTCGTGAGATATAGCATATGGCTGTATGGTTGCATCTTCTTGGTAGCTTAATGGTTTAATGGTCGTGCTCAGGTCTAAGGTCCCTGGTTCGATTCCAGATCAAGGAGACTCCTTTCTTCTTGGAATCCGCGCCATTCCACCTTCCCGACCAACCTTGTGTTCGGTCTTAATATGTGTTTATGTACCTATTCCCATTATTTAAGTCTGCATGAATTTGCTTTTGCCGTTTTTCAGGGTTTCCGCGTTTGGATCCGTGCGCAGGCATGTTTTAATTTCGTATTCGGTGTTTAAGAAACATGGGAATGTACGTATTTCATCAGGATTTATGGAAAGGTAAATTCTACTGCGGCATTGTACCCTGAAGACCTCTGCCCTTGTTTGAGGCAGTGTGTGATTCCACATCAGGAAAACAAGCATTCGCCTGACATATTTCTATGAGCTTTTAGGCTAACTGGAAAGGAATTCCATATAAAGGATGGAGTGTAGTGGTACACACAGTTTTAATTAAGCTCACAAGGAGTGTCTATGTTTAAACTGCTTTGCCGCACCTGCGAGACGCTATACCAATAGTGGTCTTGATGAAATGGGGATTTGATAGAATAATGTTTGCAAACCGCGCTCCTAGTTTAAGTTACTTCATCCACACTATTGCCATCGACGCATCATTGAGGGAAAAATGTTGATTTCGTAATATGTTGCATGCAATGAGTCTAAGTAGAGTTTTCTTTTCAAGTCTCAGCAAAACATAAAAATGTCAAATTTCTCGTCACCGTTGAGTGAATCCGTAGGAATTCTTTCTCCAGTCGTCTTTTGTGGGAATTGGGTGTCCAAAACTATGGACTGATCGAGTAAAATGATCCCCGATTTTTAATATTCTCCTCGAATTTCACTAATTCAACCCCCTCCCCACCCCCGTCTCCAGTCTAACGCTCGAAAATCTGACAGCATTGTATTCAAAGTTGTAAATTTTCATCCCCATCATTTTGGTTTCCTGTGCAAGGAATTTGCTATCCGCATTTCAATGTTAGTGTGACATAATTTTTTCCGTCATTTCCTTGGCACGGTGTGCGATCGCGGACAAGTTTTTTTTTTTCGTTTGGTCGCAAAAAAATATATACATGGCTTTTATGTTGGTGCGTTTCCTCGCTCCGCGGAATTAAATGCGTCCCTATGCCGAGGATGTTGTACGTATGCGTGGTTTTGTATTAGTCTTTCATTTCCTCCCTCATGTCGTTCCTTTCCGCCCTCCGCCGATTTCTTTTGTTTACCAATTTTTTCACGGAAAGAAAGAGTGCCTTCCCATTGTCCTCGCGCCCGCCCTCGAGTTTTCGTTCCGTAACCTTTTAATTTCTATTGCGATTTGATTTCATTAGCTCTCCCCTCCACCCCCCCCCGATGGTTACGAGTGGGTGGTGGTTGGGGGAGGACTCCTCGAACGGAAAAGGGAGGCGGGAGGAGAGATGGGAGTGCGAGCGAGTGAGATATTCGCGATTCAGTCGGCAGGGGGAGTGCGCGCGCCCGCCATACTTCTTCCCGTCGGACCCTCCCCCCTCCATCCTGGCCGGGCTACCACTTCCGGTTGCGCGTGGGCGGGAAGGGGATGGGAAAAGAAGAACGGTGAGGGGAGGCGGAGGAGGAGCTGGGCAAAGTGGCACGGGAGAGGACAAGAGGGATGAACTCGCCCAGGAGCAGCTAAAATTTGAGAAACCCTTTCCGTCTCCCTCCTTATAAAACGTACCCCTTTCGCTCTTCCTCCCAACGGGGGGTTTAACACATGCTCTGCACGTATTATACCAGGTTCTTTCACCCTCTGTAATCCGTTAGAAGTTGGTTGAGGTGAGTTCCAAGTCCCGAAACGCCGTGGGGTTCGCTTTTTCTCTATCTCTCTCTCTACCACGGTTGAGTTGAAATAGTTTCCAACTCGTCCGTGTCTCCGTTGTCGTTCCGACGCCTGTTAACTGAAAAGGAATAAATGAATATTTTATCCACCCAACCGCAGCGTTCGAACCAAAAGGTTTGATCGGCGAGCTCAGCCCCACGGCATGCGAAATACGCGCAATCAAGACAATGGTTGCGGGTGGAGTAAGGGGTTGGGTGGGGGCTATGTCTTTCCCTGTGCCGCCTGCCGCTCGTCGAGAATCTCCAGCGATGTTGGACGAGTGCTAGATTGGAAGTTTTAAGAGACGTCATCCGGATTTGAACCCGGTACCCTTGGGGCAATAACCAAACGCTAGAGCTTACTAGGCCGCAACGCAGCGAATCCTTCTGTGCCTTGAATAATATTGTTAAAATGATAATCAGTTGTGTATGGTCAACCAGTTTAACACACTTTCGTGATTGCTGTCGTTAATGGCCCAATCTAAAATGGTTTTCACAGGGCGTCCGTCGAACCTAACAATGTTTCGGTGCCGTTCCTCGTCCGTGTTCTCTCTCTGGTAAGCTCTTCACTTGTGTATATTTATTCCCTTCGACATCCGCCATCATAGCCTTTTCATCCGCCCCCCACCCCTTGCCATACGCCCCTCCTGTCGGTTTCCTGGGAAAGATTTCGATTACTCGTTCCTCGTATCTCTCGTCTACCAATGCAGTCCTTCCCTGTTCTCTTAAGTCTCACCCTCTCCATCAGTCCGTCTCGTATCAAGATAAAATTCCGATAAGGCTTTCACCTTAAAGTCTCTCTCATATTATCGATCGCGAGTAACCAAGATCCATACGTTATCGATCAGGATGGACCGTATCGCTCTCTACGGCCATCTTGAATTTAGGAATAGGGCCAAATTGGATTACGTACGTTAGGCTGCGCCCGCTGAGAATACGCACATTCAGAATAGTAGGCTTGTCCTTTTGACAGTCCCCCTTCGGCTTTCCTTGGGATCTCAATAAGCTAGTTATGCGAAAGAAGGGCATCAAAGATTTCTCCATCGAATGAGGAGAGCCCTCAATGGGTTCGTCGTTCCCTCGGAGCCTCTCCCCGCTTCCTACCCTGAAAGACCCCCCCCCCCCCGACCGTGTGCGTCTCTCTTCGTACCCTTTTCCCCGCTCCCCCATCCTCCGCACCCACGCCCAAACCCCCTTCCCCCCTCTGCCTTTTCCCAGCGTTCGTATTGAGCGTCCCCGCTCATGCCGGCTCGCATCCCGGCCCCCTCCCACCCTCTGGGGCTTCCATTCGCCCCTTCGTCCTGCCCCACCTCCGTCCCTCTTGGCCCCAGCCGTTCTTTTTTTTTCCCGCCCCCGAGAGACCCTCTTCCCTCCGCCAGTCCCCTCTCCCGTACACTCCTCTCTACCTAGTCCCTTCTTTGCTGACCTACCCCTACGCATTTTGTTGCAGCTCTCCTTCCTCCTTTTTCCTCTTATATTTCCCCACCCTCCTCCCCCTCCACAATTCTTTCCAGCTTCCCACCCCCGTTCCACCCCCCCAGTGCCCCCCTTTGACTCGATTTGTCTCCTCCGCCCGAACTCGAACATCCCTACTCCACCATTTTCTCGGTCACGTCAAAGCGCGGATGCCTTCCGAATGTTTTTCGAGTGCTGTCAACGCGAATTTGGGATGCGCGGAAGGTCGTTCGGCCCATCGGCACGGGCGGAATTGGGACCGAAGTTTCCTGAGGATTGAAGAATTGGGGTTGGCGTTAGGTTTTGGATGTGTTTTAGGTGGAAATTGCTTCACGGCGCGTGGATAGTGTGGCAGCTTGAAATCTCCTGTTGTTGATACTTTTCGAATCACTAACATTCAGAGATTTGCGTGAAATCCTCGCGATTTATTTTCTCCTTGCTCTGTTTCGCACCTATACTATTTTCGTGGTAATTGTATTTATGAGGAGTGACGACCTACTGTTGAGGTATTTTGTGCCATTCGAAATAGGCAGCTAATTTGTTTTTTTTTTTTTGTCCGCTCGCCTTTTGGCATGTTTTTGATGGACCCAGGATGGACCTGGTACTCCCAAGGCCCTAACTAGCACGACACAAAATATCTTCAGGCCCCATACTATACATATTTTAAAATATATTACTTTAGTCCTACATTTTTCCTACCTCCCTTAAATCCTTTCTCCCTCTACCTCGTTCCAGGAAATCTCTCTGTACCACAGTCTTAAGCATCCCATTGCCCTTCTATCCCTCCAGTATCCCTTTGTCCTTCCTTTTTCGATTTTGTTCTTCTCCCCGTCCACATCTCAAGAGGCCTCCAATCCTCGTGACTCAACGGCTAAGTTTCTGAACGTGGTAATTCAGTGGAGATAGAAGAATTTCAGGGAGTGGATCAAAGTTGGGATAGCGAGAGATAAGAAACTCGACGTAGGCATTGGCCTACTCTTAACGGCGACATGTCCCAAGGGGATCCTACAGTTAGTTCCCCATCCAAGCACCCAATGGGGGATCGCGGGCTACGCTGAAAAATTGTGCCACCATCGGGATTCGAACCCCTAATCCTCTTGTGGTTGTGTCTTTTTTCTTTCTTCCAGTTACGGTTTTTTTCCAAGCCCCCTTTTTCTCGTTCTTGTCGTACCCCTTTCCGATTCTCTATTTCTGCAATTTTTTATTCCGATTTCGGTTAGCTAATTGTATCACTTTGTTTGGCGTGAAGCTGCGACTGTGATGCTACTTCGTCGAGCGAGCGTATCAGCAGGAACTTCCCGGAAGGCGAGTGAATGGTTGGAGCGCTTTTGTGTCATTTCAGCTGATTCCGAGCGTAGTAGTTTAAATATAAATTGGCATAGAGCGGCCAAGGTTCTCGCAGTCGCGTGGATTTGAATTGAATTCTTTTGGGCGTCCCGGCTTGTTGAGTGGATTGAATACTTTGTGGCGTAAAGATGCCGATTTGCTCGAGAAAGCTCCCGGAGAGGGATTTTTAGGTACTTATTAGTTTAACCCACCGCCCTCACATGCTTTGTTTACCCGAAGCATGATGGAGAACTTGATGACGTTTCAATACGTCCCCCATAAGCATTTCGGAGCTCGCTTAGACGGTGGGACGCGGTTCAAGCTGTGCGAACCTTTTCTTTCGTTTTCGCGTGTCAGAGTTTTTTAAGAGCTACCGAACGCTTGAATTTCAGCTCGTCAAAAAGAAATCCATCTCCTCATTTAAATGTCTAAACGGATCGACGCAAGAGTCACGCAACGGTGGATTCATTCGTTTTCACGAACTATTTATTGTTTCCTTTAAAGGAGATAGAGGTTGTTTTAGACACGTCTTTCTCGGGTGCAAAATGACCTCAAGTCTTCGAGGCACTTAAAGATTAAAATTAAATTAAATACAACTACGTATTTCGTTTCGCAAAGATTCGGCCTGTTCATTTTTTCCGATTATTCGGATTTATATCGATGTCTTTTCTTTTTCGAGTGTCGATCTCATTCATATCGGTCCAGATTATTATCGATTGTTGGACGATTCGACATGAGGCAACGTTTTTTCGGTTATTTTAAATTTCAACGCCGACGGTCGGCCAGCAGGCCAGGTGGGTGCTTGTATGAAGAAACCGGTTAGAGCCCTTGCCTTGGGTGATCAAGGGTATGAGCACGAAAGAAGACGAAGAGCTTGGGGGATGGAGAAAGGATAAATGACCAAAGGAGAGGGTGGGAAACTGCACGCGTTATTATCCTTTGAAGCAAAATTTCCAAGCGATCGGAACTGTCTAAACTTCGACGGCGCATATTTGATGGAATATTTCGTAGAGGAGGAGATTTATTTCCTATTAGCGGATATAGATGAAAGATCGCCTCGGGATTTTAAAGGAACAGCTGCCTCAACCGGAAATAGAAATTAGATCACCGGTGGATGAAAACTATCCTTAAGCATTGAGTTTAAACCCTCGCACCTAAAAGGCAAATGGACGTTGCCCAGATTTCGACGCACTATGTAATCGGGGAATCTTTTTTTCTCTAGAATAATCTTAACTTGCGTGGTACGAAGCACTATTCTGGATAAGATCTTGAATTAATTTGAACGATAGGGAGTGATCTCCGTGTAGAAGGTCGAGGCCATTTCTTCGCGTGCGTGATCAATCAATCTTGGGCGACCTCTTTCGTCTTGGTTCCCATCGAATTGATCGAATCCTCAGAATCTAACCCATGCTTCTGCATGTCGAAGGAAAAGGACTTTGATGATCTGTTTCTTTTTACGTGTTCGAATCGCATGCTTGATTTTTAAGTCCACGGAAGAGTGTCGTAGTTGAAATGAGACGTTGCGTTCCCGTGGGAATCAAAATATTTACTTCGGGTACTTTCGTAGCCGTCGTGCGTACTTTCCGAGGTGATGGAGACTTAAATGACCTTCACCTCCTGAATTCAACGTCAGAATTGGCGAAACTCCCCTTAAGTCAAGTGTTAGGTTCATTCATCTCGATTCCAGCAGAAAAACATTTCATCGAGGCTTGGTGCATCGACTTATTTACGTGGTATTTCAGTATCTACTGCTGACTAAAAAGATTTCGAACTCATGCCTATCGTTGAAATGGTATCGTTAAAACCTTGCCAAGATGGCCTTAATGTGTGGATTAGCTTCAGTGGCTGGGTGCTGTAAAAGAAGGATCACATTCTCGCTTTCAAATTGCCGACGGATTAATTCACTAATTGACTGCTCTAGAATGTGAATACACAGGCCGAGCGTTCCATTGATTCCCTGAGAAAACTCCTTCTATTCTCCCTCGTCCGTAATTGAGGATTTTTTTTTAATGCAGACGTTACCATCCCCCTGCCGAGAACGATGCAAAGAGGCGATTTAATTAGTTTTCTGAGGGAGAATTCAATGGTCGTAGGATTTGAACCCGAATCAAGAGTTTGGTCGCCATTGATATGGCGAGCAATGCCCGAAGAACAACGAGAAGATTGCTGAAAGTCGGAAGTTTTATGAGACGATTTGATCTTGCTTAGGAAAATATTGGTATCGATCACGTGGATTTTTCAGGGTTGTCAAATTCGAGTCGGTCAGTGTGCGCAGAAATATCATGCGGCTATCATATCACTACCATACTTCATTTAGCAAGATTGTGTGGAAAAGAAAATATATTTTTAAGAGAATGTGTTTATTCTGGTTCGGATATTCCTAATTTTTTTGAACGTCAATGTTGCAACATTGGAGGGAGATGCACTTTTTTTCATTAAGCGAGCTGGAAAGGATATTTTTGTTTTTTTTTTAAGTGTACATTCGTTGTGTTGTCATTAATATGTTTAGATAATTGAAGGGGAAAATGCTAGTGTTTCATTAACATCCTGTTGATCAAGTTATATTAGTTCTGAAAGGATAATTGTTATTGAATGTTAATTTTTTGTTATTTTTTAATGGGAATAGATACGCACCGAGTATATGCAGAGCATAACCTCACCCGTGATTGACAAATGACAATCAAAAACTTTTCACCCGATGAAAATGTCAAGGATCGATAATAATCGTTGATGAGGCATTGTCGATATGACAATACGGGCGACATTTCTGGATATTGTCGATGTGGTTCGACTTTACCCGAAAGTTATCTTCATGTCGATGTCGCCACGGCGTTATGTATTTCATATCGACAGTCGATATTGGAAAAGGAATATCGCGCACAGCCTTACATCAGATTCAGATTAGGCGTACGGCTCGCTCCCACCCTCGGGTTCGAAAAGGCCTCCTCTCCAACTTCCGCGACTCTCCTCCTCCCCTTCCCTCTCTCGAACTGTAACGTCTCCTCCCCGCCCTCTTTCCCTTCCCCAGCATCCCCCCCACCCCCTTCCTCCCCTCTTCACTCCCCCACCCCCCCCCATAAACCGTCCCGGCTCCGTTCGATATCTGGGCGGGAAGTTGGGGAACTCATGTTCATCCTCCCGCACTCCGCCACGCCCTTACATCGGCCTCCCCACCCACCCCGTCCCTCTTCCGCGGCAATAGTTTTGGTGGTTATGGGCCCTTAGAGAAGTAATATTCCTTTTTTAAATTTTTGTGAATTACTCTGTACGAGTCGATCACCAAAGACTTCTTTAAGGTTGTCTTCCACTCCAGCTCGTAGACGCTCCCCTTCTTAAATTCCCACGTTTCAGTCGTGTCAAGGTGGTGCGCATTTTGGAAGTATGATTGTTGCCAGTAATCTGTTGGTTAGTGTAGGTTTTCGATCGAATACCTAATCCCATGGCTTGCGTAACGCGATGCGACATACCCTTAAACCCACATAATAATAAAAATAATAAAATTTTGAATCCGAAATATTCAACTCTGTTTAAAATGGCCATTCTTTTCTTCTCTGTACTCAGCATCATCCTCCCAATCATTATCTTCAGCATACCGTTGGCTCCTAGTATTCCTGATAATGTATTATGCGACCACCAAGTCTTTTGATTTTTCCTGTTCGCCGTATGCTCCTGGGAAACCATAGGAGATGTAGCTAAAAGAACTGGCGCTCCTAATACTCAGTTGATATGTGATTTTTCCACGCGGTTGTGCTTAGCGCGAGGTGATGTCTACTGTTATCTGTAAAATTAACGGTAACTTACCGCGGTTTTTGATCGGTTCCCATGAGAAGGAGTCGAAGAGGGTTTTTATTTTTGCATTCTCTTGCTACGATGGAAGCGGGAGGTATGTCGGACTGGTCGGGGGGTCTCGTCTGTCGATCGGGCGGACCCGGGTGCAAAATTTGGACAATCTCTCCAGGCACTCTCGGCTAAACACAAACTCTTGCGTTATCTGCGGTGGCGGAGCATTCCACGAAACGATTGAGGGCACCGCGAGAAGTCTCGATGAAATGTGGGACGAACCTGGGATGCCCGGAAAATTTGGGGTGGATCATTAACATATTTCGAATCTCTGGCATGCCGTTCTATCCTTGAATGTGGTCTTCCGCCATTAGAATCCGGACGGCAAAAGGGATTTGAAAAGAAAAATATATATGCTCGCGAGTATTTTTCGTCTTGGGGGAATTTCATCTTGCGACATGAGGATTTAAAAACGAGAGGTGCGTTTAAATAGGAAGTTTTTCTGACGTGGGGTGTGGGGAAGAATGGCGAAAATCAGTCGGGTAGAAGGGACGAGTTTGCGGAATAGGGTGGGGGAATTGGACAAATACAGGTGGAGAAGGTACTCATAGAAGTGAGTCGAGCAATATGAAAGTGGGGTGAGAATAAGCGTTTTGGGCGACATGAAGAGGGTTGCTATCATGATAAACCAAGGTCAATTTTGTTGGTAGAGGTGTTCTTTGTTTGATAATAATTTCAAAAAGTGCCGAATGGTGTCCATTCATGAAACACTCGAACCTTCTTTGATGCTCCGGTTTAATATTAATGTCATGGTACTTGAATCGTTGAGGAGTAAGCTCTCAACGCTTTGAAGATTATGGCACAGGTTGGCCTAACACTCTGGGTGGGCGGGGTGATTCACGCATTGGGTAGTTACGTCATTTTAATGAGTTCCCACAGATTTGGGAGCCATCAAGTCGTGAGTTCGCCTCAAAATTGCGGACTACAAGCGGGTTTCCACGCGTGGAGCGTAAATTTTAGCGTGCGGACCCCATCATCGGTTGGAAAAACCGACGTGATTTCTTTTTTTTTTAATTCATGAGGGCGTCCGGACGTATTTGTTCGCTTCCGACCACTCCTCCCCCCCCTCAATACCATCCATCTCCCTCACAATTCCACCCCCTTTCATCCCCATCCCCTCAGTGAGCGATTGATTTGATTAGGTCGAATTCTCGCGCTCCATGTCTCTCTGTTTACTCTATCCCCTCCTTCCATATTCGAAAACCGTCGTCAAAGTCTGGGGAACTATGCAGTATATCTCACAGTTTCCTTCATCCCTCTCCTCTGCCTTTCTTCTTTTCCCGTGGTGTTGCGTTGGAATTCCTCCGTCTTCCCTCCGAAAGGGCTTGATATAAAACTTCCTTATCCTCTCGTGTCTCATCATTTGGCGCTCGAGAGCGTTCGTTAAACCCCCCCCCCCTTTCCCTCTTCCTCCGGGGAAGAGGGTTGTGGATTAGCCGCCATTTTGCGTGTCACGTGCGATATATCCGAATCGCATTCCCTCCCCGACATCGATTTCCCTTTCCGAAAATTTCGTCCAATTTACTTCCTCCAACTTTTCCCCCTCTCCCTGGCACGGGTTCGTCTTGGTTTATGTAGACATTAATTTTTTTCCTCCCCTTCCGCGTGGGAAGCATGTGGTTGTCGTTAGTGGCTTCAGTTGCTTCAGGACACATCTGGTCCTCTTTTTAAGAGTCAGTCGGACCGGAGTTAGTTTTCCGCCGGGCTAATTCGGTGATGAGGAGATCGAATTCGATTCCCACTTATTTTCTTCTTATGCTTTTTTTCCACTCATTTCCACTTGGAAAATCCCTTCATTTGCGCGTTTAAATTGAAATTTTTATGCGCTCCACCTAGTCGCAGCCACTCATCTCCCCTCCTTGCGTCGTATCCGAATGTGAGTTTTCCTTCTGACTCTTCTCGCGGAAATAAGATCGTTGGTGCTGTTAGTGGAGGATATTACTTTTTCGTGTATCATAAATATTCATTAAATATCATCCTTTTGCTCCGATTCTCCAATTTTTTTCTCTCCATCTAGTACGTCGTGCTTCCGCACGTGAGGTGACCATTGACTACGGAGTTGAAGTCCCCTCTTACGAGGGTACTAGGTTGAACACGGCTGGGTTCTATGCCATGACATTTTAGTCTGCAAAATTCACGTGGGAATTATAAATGTCGGTGTGGAAATATTGCGAAAAAAGAATTTTCGAATCTTCATTTTATTGTTTTACGGTAGTAGGCCGCAGAAATAAAATTGATATTTTAATTCAGCTTCTGTTCTCTGCTTTTAACCTTTTTTTTAACGCTCGGGGATCGATGAGCATTAACTCTTAATGCAATTTGCTTTATCGATCGGCTGGTGGGTGGTGGCATAAGGTTTTATCCACCACGATCCGACCTCTCTCGTTCGGCTAATTTTTTTGCCCCCGATCCCGCGTTAATATAGCTAAAAGCTTTGTGTGCATATCGTTTTTCTTTTTTTTCTGTTCCAGATCCTCGAAAGTCGCCAGAAACCCCTCCCCCACTTCCCAAATCCACAGTCCTCCTGCGGGTGAAGATTCCTTTTCCATCTCCATCTCTCTTCCTCTCAAGTGACTTATTATTAGATGAGAGAACGATCGCTCTGTTATTTTTTCCCATCACACGAGAAAAATACCACCGCGCATCGCATCACAAAGACTGGTTGAGATACGTACGATTCATTCGTTTCAGGGCCCCACCAGAACAGCTGATTGGGTGCCGGGAGAAGTTAATAATGGGATAAAATTGACAACTGCCTAATCTAAAAGTTTAATTTATATTCTCGATTCGGGTTTCGTCACGTTGTGACATGTTCATTTTTGCTGAGAATTGGCATCCGAAACGAGTAGGACTTCACCCGCGACCAGAGTCGACGATAACTCTTTTGAAGACTTCTACGCGCGAAATTCCTGAAGCTGCAACATGGCGGTTGTGAGTGCTCGCATCAGGATGAGTATGGACCCACACCCGAATTAAAGTAGCGAGTAGTTTGAACGGAAAGGGCTTCTCATCCACCATCATGAAAAAGGGCACGCAATTGTCGATTCTTTTGTTTTCTTGATTTTATATTTATCCCGCAGACGAACCTTTTTGTCGCGCATTTCGTCGTTCTCTTAAAGTACGTATGCCCGGTTTTTGCGATTTTTGGTTTAATCCAGTTGTTATTTAACGTGGAAATTAACTTAAATTGGGAGTTCACCCACGAGTCCGATGTTATAAACAGTTACGACTGGCAATGAGTGAATGTGAACATTCTAACCGTGATGACACCATCTTTTAGTTGTTGAGTAACTCAAGGCTCGGATTTGAACTTAGCCAGCAATCATTAAAATTGTGTTTTTATTCTTCAATCAGAGACTTAAAGTTTATCTTAACGTGACATACAATCTGACCATTTCGTTAAGAAGTACGGTATTGTGCGCACGACGGCCACGTTCGGCATTGCGGGATTTTGCTTTTTATCTTGAAATTACGTACCTAACTCTGAAATCATTAATGGGGGGTGTGTCATAAGGTGGTCAGGATCTCTTCGCAGCCTGCCAGGTTGAGTAATTTGAGCAGTTCCATAATTTCAATAGCAATTAGAACAGCCGCGTGGCTGACAATTGGGAGTCTCGCTGAGAGTTTCCGTTCGAGCCCGCCTGCTCGATATGGTATCGGCTTCGTCGACCGCGTGCGTTGTCGTGGGGTGCTCGCACGTGAATTTGTCGCCATTGAAATCTGCACGTCCTCCCACGCGCGCCTTGGCCCAAAGACTCACGGATGTGACCCCGCGGGCAGCCCGGAACCCCACGCCTCCGGTAGTTGATAATTTTTCTTCTGTGGCTCAGAGGAGACTCTTCTAAATGGAAATGTCATGCGGTGTGCGGGTGGGGGGTGGGAAGCGGGTCTGGGGGCGGCGGCGCAAGGGCTCCACCACTTCCCCTCTCCCTCCCTCACGTCCCGCCCCCGCCCATCTCACGCCACCTGGTCGTCTCGGAAGGAAATTGGCCTTTGAAGTGGCTGATTGGATTTCTTTCCCCCTCGTCGCTCAAGAGTCTTCATCCACCTTCCCTTTTGGTCGGTGGCTTCATCCCTCCTCGAAGTTTGTTTTCGTTCTGCATTTCCGGATACGCTAAACAAAAAAAAAGTAGGAGGGGGTTGGTTGAGGCGGGCGTTGGACCAATCCAAGGCATATGGGCAGTGCTTTGACGGAAATGGTTGCATTTGTTAAGCCATCGTGGGAAGAATTGCTTCGTGCTTTTTAAGTATTAGGAGAACATAAGTTAAAGATAAGATAAGACTAGTTAATCCAAAGGAGGCAGGGGAGATGGATGCTGAGAGTTTTCATAGGTGATGGGATGTTGAAGACTGTGATAGAGGGGAGAACGTTAGGTAAACGAGGAAGGGGCAGGAAAAGGATGGGCATATTAGATAGATAGAGGTTTTTGGACCGAATGAAGAGAGGAAGGAAATATGCGGAATCGAAGAAGGGCTTGTACTGTCAGAATGTATCGATACTGGAAATGTATCGATCTACCTTGGTTGTGCCCATCCGACGCCTTCCTTAAACAATAGTGTTCCTATAATATGGTTGGACGCAAATAGGATTTAGACTCTTTTTGAGAGAAACTGCGTTAATATTTCAGGTAGGGGAGCAATGAAGTGCATGAGTGCTCCAAGTAATTAGGCGATATTTTGAACGGTGATGGAAGTAATAGCCTGGGACAGAATTGCAATAGTTAATGAACCATGTTCAGAGAATGGAAATGATGCCTGGGACCTTGGGTCAGGGAGTGAATAATTAAATCTGTAGAGCCTGGAATTTCGTGGCTCAGAAACCTGGTACTGAAAATGGTTGGGTATGGTTTGGAGTGAGTGTGAATTGGGATGGTAGCAGTGAGCTTAATAGAGGGCAGATTTGAGGCGATTTGACAGGGTAGAGGAAATATGGAGTGGGAAAGTTACAAGAGACATAAGAAGTGGATGTTAATCGGGGGATGCGGTGTGGCGAGACTTGTCGAAATTATGTAGATAGATTTGAAGAATTGAAAGTATGAAGAGTTGAAAGCATTCGGTGAAAAGTTTTCTTATTGCGTCCGAAATGTTTCGTAACTCTCCCCGGGGGGGTGTGGAGTGGTTTAAAGGGACCGTCCGATACGTAGACTGCTCGTACAGTCATTTCTCAATACACACAGTCCTGCTTCCATCGACATCGAAGTTAAGTCGACGAGAATGGAGAGCACGAACCGTTGAAAAAGGGCAATTGCGCGTGAAGGCTTGTAGAAGAAGCACCCAGATCCGAAAAAATGTGTGCGAAAGATGTTTCAGGGGGAAAAAATATGTTTGTATATTTTTTTCTGAAAAGTCATTTCGTCAGAACGGAATGTGTCGAAACGATGTATCGCCCGGCTGGAAGCGAAGAGTTGCAGGTTAGGTGGTGCTCCATCGAACGGAGAGTAAACAAATGGGAAGTCCGGCATGCTCGCGCCGACCACTTAAAAAGGAATTTCTGTCGTCGACAGCCGTAGCTTATCACTGCCATTTCCACCCGACGGTGTGTTAGAGGGAGGAAATGGGGCGGGCGATGGACGGTTCTCTTGCCCACGGATCTCGTGTTGCATCATGCGGGATTTGATTAACTCCCCCCTCTCTCTCTCTCTTTCCCCCACCCCATCCCTAATCCCTTTGCCTCGAATACCCGCTGGGATCCTCATTCATCGTTCCACCTGAAATTATGACGCGCACGAGGTATTTGTTCATGAGTATCTCGAAAAATACAGAAGGGTGTCGCGCGCGGTTTCGGTAAATTCTCCGGCACATTTTACCGGGAGGTTTGAGATACCCTCGGATGCCGTGTGTGATGTAACATTGAGATACCCTCGGATGTCTCGCGTGATGTAACATTGAGATACCGTTGGATGTCGCGTGTGATGTAACGTTTTAATCCGAGTCCCTTGCAATCTTGTCAAGGGATTGACGGGTGAACTTCGCAGCGAAATGGACTTCCGCCTGCGGTTCACCCTCGATGTTAAGTTTTTCTTTCATTTTCTTATACACGTTCTTCCGCTCTCTGTGTAATCCTGAAATTTCTCGACAATCCATCAATCTACGAATATCTCCCCGTGAGGACGTTCTTGAAATTCTTCGGTTATTTCCTACTGAGTCTTGAGGGAGTTCGTCACCGGCCGGCATCTTGTTCTCACCCTTAGCGCATGCTCTTCGGCCTCTTCTCAATTTTTTTGTGACCAGAAATATGTTTCAGTACGCATTCGTGCGGCCACTAGAATAATTAAGACGTTCATCCAGAAACTTAACCTAAGCTGTAAGATTATTTTTTCTTGTGCTCGTGACGAGTGTAAGACTACATACATGGACGCGCGGCTAGTTTCTTGTAACTTGAAAAACTTCTGTTCGTGATAATGAGGTGACTTATTAGCAGTTTTCGCTGTCGGAGTCGCCGCATTTCTCTTTCCGGGTCAATTCCGCTTCGTTGCCTACTGTTGTGTCCTGACCGATCAAGTTTGTGCATATTGTTTTCTTTCCCCAGTTGGTACTGAACGATTCCATCGAAATAACCCACTCCCCCACCCCTTCTTCGTATATCTCCCTCTCTCTCTCTTCTCCTCGTCGCCATTTGAATCCACGAATCGTGCGGCACCTCCTGACAAAGCGAAAAAAGAACTGATAAATGAACGACGCCTGGGCGTTCTGTGCGACGCAGCGCCGATCGGACTGGTACGTACGTGGTAGAGAGGGCCCTTGAGTTAGATTTTCTAGGGGGGGGGGACGGGCACGTGAGACCAAGTCGGCCGCGTGCATCATCGGCTGTCGAGTGAACGAACCATCGTCGTTCATCTCCGCCCACTCGGTCGTTCGTGGGCGTGCGAGTGTGTGTGTGTGTATCTGCCGTCTCCCGAGTCGGCATAGCTATTTTCATCATCACCGGTAGTCGTAAGATTGATCTTCCGCAGTTCACCGTCGGCTCTCTTCGCCGCGACTCCCCGACACTATCTCGCTCCTTATCCTCCTTTCGGCGTGCATGGTTCCTGGTTCTTCCTCTCCCACCCACCCCTCATCGTTCCTCCCGGCTCTTTCCGCACCGCCATCGATTTCGAATTAATGCCCTCAGCTTTGAACGCTTGCGGCAGCTTGGTCGTCCGCCGCCGGTCCATTGTGGTTTGCCTGGCCACTCGAGATTCACGAGAATGGTTTCCCATCGCCAATATCTTCTTCTCTCTGTCTCTTCCCCCACCCCTTCCTAGGGATCCACGTAACAATTCCCCATCAGTATTACCTCCCTCCTTCCCCCTCTTTGTCCAATTCCCTTCGTAAAATATTTCGATATCTTTGTCGCGTCGGGACATCTTTTAAGACAGGATTCTCTGATTCTCTCCTTCGAGATAGAGAGATGTCAAGAGGAGTGTGAACGCATCATTTACTTTTCATTACCGTCTGTATTTCAATCGCAAGTTTGGTTGGGTTTAACCCATCCAATATTCCCTTTTCAATACCGACTCCCTTGTACTTACGCCCTCAGCACTTACGTCTTTGCTTGGAGTACGAAATTCTCTCCCCCGTGTGACCTTCCCTGATATCTCCCCCGCTATCATTCTAGCGAATTCAATATGTCAACAGTCATCTTGAGTCCAGTTTATGGATTCCTCCACATTGAAAATGCGAGGAAAATCTTTCCAATGCGAATTATTGGGTGCTACATCTAAGAGGTGAAGTGTACAGAAAGGAAAACAAACGGGGAAGTGCTCGGCGTGGTAGGGGAGGACGGTTGTGTCTCGTTAGGCAAAACTAAGACATGTGGCGATGATTTGAGTTCATCCAAAACCTATTTTAAAGGGTAGAATATTATTAATTAGCTACGTCTACACTAAACTCCGCAATCCGTCGCAATGACGTTTGTCGGGGGATGTTCGGGCGCCAGCCATAATGCATAATTACTAGTGCGTAGATTCACTTTAATGCATGCTAGCTTAAGTGAAGAAAATCTCACGCATTTGCCGTTGTGCATCATGTAGTAATCGTCGCGTTTGACCACTTTATGTTTTATAGCGTTCAAGTAAATTTAATTTTTATAACTCAATCTCGACGAAAATCGTGTCTTTAACTAATGAATTGTGCGCATAAAACTGAGAACTCTCTTCTTTCCGCCAATAATCCCTTACGTTTCACAGTTTGAATGGCCCATCTGGTTCTCATTTTCCTTGCGGTGCTTCAAAAATGCTTTCTCCTCTTTCTATGCCTGTTCATTTCTCGATTTTGTGCATCCATCCTCAATTTTGGGTGAAACGTTAGTGGTCGTCTGGAATTAACAGTTGTTGATGGTTCAGAAGTGAAGGTCTGCCGGTTGTTTTATAAAGGTGATTTCCAGGTGATCCGGTCGTCAGCCCCTACCCCTGCTTTTCGGAGAGGCCAGGTCATGTCCCCTCATCTCATAATATCCCGAAGCCGAAATATAGCAATAATTCGCAGGTATTGAATTAAACTCGAATACACCTGTGGCAATCGAATAAGGCATTCATTATTCGCTTATTTCATCAAGTCCCGAAGTTGTTTTACGTTATCAATTCATTATTTATTCGTAATTAATTTAATCGGTGAGCGACATCTTTCTGCGAAACAGCTGGCTACCCGGATAAAATAATTGCCACTGCCTCCCTTAACCACCCCTTCCAAAGTACTCAAATGCGTGAATTTCTCTCTCTCTCTCTCTTACGCTTTAGGGCCAAGCATGGAGTGATTTCTGTGCGTTGACCAATAGAATCAGTCCTAGTATTGTCATGGGTAATTTTGGTGTGATCACAAGCGAAGTGGAATGTTACGTGATTAATCTTCCCTCCCCATCCCTTCCCCGCCGAAGGATGTCATACTAGATGAAATGAGTTTATCGTCAAATTTAAAATCATAATAATGACGAGTAATTCAGACTGTGCTCGGGGCTGAAGCAGTTAAATAAACTGGAGTAGTCTGTTTGTACCGAAACATTCAATACCGTTAGGTCACGGTCCTCTCGTGACAAGATCCCGAGCTCTGGGTGGCGACGTGAGGCCTAATCACGGCCCATAGAGCAACACCTCGAGCTCAACCCGTGGCCGGGAATTTGTTATGGACTTGAGTTCGGGGCGAATGTAATCAACGACGACTATATTGTTATTTATTTTTTATTAACTGCACTCCCAATCCTAAATTAATGTGTGTGTGTGTGTCAATCCTTTGTAATCAAATTTTGAAGATAAAGAAAACATACGGATGCGTCCTCTAATAGGTGTAAGTTAAATGAGAGCTCCATGTGTAAACAAAGAGCGCCTCGTTTAGTTCAAAATGAGTCCTGTAATGTTGTTGTTCAAGTAAAGTTAGTGTAGCGTAAAACGTCGGAAATAAGACCGTAAAAAGATTCTGTCCTAAAGGCTTTGGGAATACGCACCACCTGCGTTCATTTCAGCGGTTTTCGATGGACCCAGTGCAACAGCTGCACAGAATCGCCGTCCCTCTGGGGAAATAAACTTTTTTAAAGACCCGCCCTACACTACACAATGCTACTTCAGCCTGAAACATAAGATACTATTCTTCAGCTTCCGTTTACTATCCACCTTCATTGCGTTCGAAACACCTGTTATGTTCCTCCTTGTACCTGGCCTACCCAAAATTCAACACGTAAAACTCCCCTTCTCTCACAGTTTTCAGCATGATATCGCCTGTCTTTATCTCTTGCGCCCACTTAATATATTTGCTTCTGCATAAAAATATTTGTTTCCGATCTATCCAGAAAAGAATGGGCCATGTCTCGCGAATTGTTCAAATTTCAACACGCCGGAAATTAATGTTTACTTTCCACTTAAACAACAGTGGTTAATTATTGTGTGGCGTCATCGTTGTCGTCACTGCAATCACTAAAAATCGCCGCTTGTACTGCTTTCGTCGAATCACTCCCAACAACCCACCGTCACCCCTTACGTACAACGCTTAAAGACTTCCTTGTCAATTTCACAGGAGTGGGGTGATTCTCCCTCACCGCCTCAGGTGGGAGACTTCTGTGAAACGGCGAGCATCGTCGCGTCCCACTTGGCGGACGGATTCGATGCTTAGTCTCGGGCACACCGTCAAACACGTCCCGGCCTTAAATTTCATTCCCACACGTAGGACGACTCCTATCGTCGCACATTACTCTCGCTCTCCCCATCGAACAAGAGAACGCCAATCGCCCCTATCGCAGCCGCCCAATGAACAACCCCCCAGTCCGACATTGTTGGGAAGTTGTTCAAAATGACGTATTTGTTTGACACACGCCGATATCTCCAATTCCTAATATTCGAAAGATTTGCTGGTGCAGATCTGCCATCGTACCCCTGTGTATCCAAATCTACGTGATTTCTAGATCTACGTTCTATCCTGAAACCCATCTGTGTGACAGGGGGTGCATCCACAACCAGGCATGGTCAGTATGCGAGGAATGTCGTTCCGCACATTAAAGGCTGGTGGTTACCGAAAATTCGTATCAAGTAATGCGATGAAAAATTACGTGCGTCAAATTCGTGGTGAAGAGACGGTCGCCATTGGTAGAGTGCAGACAGAGAAGAAAACATTACGATACCAAAAATATTTCGAGTATGCAAATTTTTATTTATTTTATCTTGTTTTTAGTTATTTTTATTGATATACACCCTGCAAGCCAGATATTTAACATTCGCTCTGTGAGTGATTCCCAGCCTAGCTGCTCTAATATTTTGGATACGCTACGAAGTATGTCATACCAACGTTTTACATATCTAGCTCCTCTACGCTGCACGCGATCCAATTCGGCAATTAATCCAACTTCGTAAGGATCCCATATACTTGCAGCATATTCTAAATGAGGCCAAACCAATGACAGATAACATTTCTCTTTGATCTTTTCATCACATTGACCAATTACTCTTCTGGTAAATCTTACTTTTTTGTTAGCTTGTCCACATAGGAAGAAATAAGTGGACAAAAACTAAAAAAGATACCGGCAGCCTTCGAAAAAAGATAATAATTGTTTGGATAGGAAAAGTTACCGTTGCTACGCAATAGAAAAAAGTAAACAAAGATGGAAAGCTGTAAAATCTATACTTCCTAATGATCTTATTAATTCCCTATGTGCTACCATGTATCCACTACGCATTTTCTGTCTTCATAATGGTATTGTTTTCTCTTTCAAATCTGCCTTGTTATTTCTCTCTTATTATATTTGATTCTACTTGTGCCGTCTTATTACATTGTTGTGCTTGTCTAAACCAATAGAACACAATTAATAAAGAAAGTGTTGTAAACGTAAATTGGCCCCCTCACATCAGACACTGTTCGCCCATCACATTATGTAAATTTTTCTTGCTCTGAAGCCCAGACTTAATAATGTTTTTATTATAATTAAACGCAAGCAAACCCATTACGACGTCGCGAAGAACTTTCAAAGGGATTTGAATTTCTTCCTTCGGGCCTCTGGTACTTTCATTCGTTCACTCTCAGCTGCTTTGCTCTCTTCAGATGATCATGTCCCAGTCTATTTATCTTCGGCTTTTCCTTTTTAAAGGATATATAGTCTGAAAGGGCAGGAACAGGATAGGGATGCTGGACGGGATGAAGGGAGGAAGGAAGTACACAGAGATGAAGAGGGACCTGATGTAGACTAGGTTGCTGGATTGGGTTTTGTTAGGAGTCACAAATTATTTATTTGATAGTTGTGTCCATCCATAAACTTACCTTAACCAGTAGATTACCTGACAATAAAATAAATAATACATAGCCTGGCGTACATGTCTTTTAATGCGTTTTCTAATGTCGCTCTGAATAATTCTGTACATGTTGTTTGATTTCCTGTTTGCCTCTTGAGTCTACAATGTATGTGTTTCGTCTGTGAATTCTGTGCGTAAAAATTTATAAATTCTTTTATTACTATCATTGGTTTATGTGTGTGGATTTCTTACCTCTTTCTCCCCTCCCCCCAACCATTCTTTCCCCATTTCTTTTCCCTCCCGTCCACCTCCCGCAATAATCGATGTGGGATGCAGGAGGAGGATGGGTCGGTTTGCCGGGAGGGTCTGTAGGAGGGGTGGGCGCGCGCGCGCGACCCTGCCCCTTCCTCCCGTATTGATTCATACGCCGTGCCCACACCGAAAACCAGCGGTGCCTTCCCCATCCCTCCTCCACACTCTACCTCCCCACCACACCCCCGTTTCGCGTGCCGATTCCCTCCCTACACACTCCTTGCTATGGAGAGGCAAGCGCGCACATAAGGGTTTTTTTTGCCTTCGGCGTGCGAAGTAAAATCGTGCAAAATGCATTGAAATGCCTTTCATTTGTCGAGATGACGCGGGCGAGAACGTATCCACCACCTTTCTATACGCGCTACTTTCCGCGAAATGTTTCCGTCATTAGGAAATTGTTCTATTTGCCCTTTCTTCTCGGGTTTTCGATGATTATTTCTTACCGACGTTAGTTCCGACCAATGGTGGCTATGTAAATTAAAGGGTTTCGTCGTGGATGGTCATTCGGCGTGCTCGGGCCTTTGTCTCAATAAGCGCCCGAGCCATCGATCGAACACCGTTGTTTTTGCTTTTGCGTCACGCCCAATGTTGTGGGAGAGACCAGTTGGGAGCATAATGTTGCCCTCGACACCTCAGTGCTAATATAGTAAAAAGATAACCGTGGTAAACATTTTTAATTCACGTTTTTAGTTGCGTCAAAATTTAATGTAACATTGCCAGCTGGATTGGTAAATGCGTATGGGGTGCAAGTGTCAATGATTTTGTCACCAGTATTGCGTGGACCTCAATTGTAGAACTTGTGACATGGTCAGTGCTTCGAAGTACTGGAGTCAAGGTCAATGAAACTTGCACGACTTGCATTATTGCATATTAAGCTATATCATGGCGCAAAATAAAATATGTGCACCGTAAATTAATTATGCGAACAATAAATTTAAGTTCGTTCTCAATGGATTCGTCCTTGCGTGTATGAAGAAGGTCGCCTCTTTCGTATGAAGCCCATACTTTGTATTACACCTGTTCAGGACTTGCTTAGCTATTATGGGCGCGGAGGGTGTGACATATCAAAATCATTGAGGCGTTGAGGTGGGGCATGATCAGGGAAGGATGTTGGGAAACACTAGTGTAAGAGTTGTGTCTCGCGGGGGAATGAGAAGAGGTAATGGAAAATGAGAGAGGGGGAGAAAGGCTGTCGGATGCGTCTGCTGCCCTTCTATACCCCTGGGTGGAATACGCTCCTCTTCTGCGTTACGTCACCCCGTGAAAGTTCCACTGTAAGACCGGGGGAGGGTGGGGATTGGAGGAGACGACGAAGTGTCCCAAGGTCGAGGAATCATTCGCCGGAGGGGTTCGAAGGTGGGCCCGCCGAGCGGGAGACGTCGCCTCTCGCTGTCGTGTCACGTCCTTCCACGTCGGCAACTGCTCTCCTTCGTCGTTTCTACTTGAACCGTGTATTATATTCGAAATGCGTGAAAACATCGAGAAGAACACTTTTAATCGTGTCCTTCCACGAGCCTAATTCACCTCGGGAGTCGGTCGATTGTTTCCAAAATCACCCTAAGTGCCTAACTAATTCAGTTCGCTTTAAACCTTCTGTGATCATGGCCTAAAACTTAAAATTTTGTGGATATCTGGTTGGGTGAGCGCGTTTTCCATCTCCTAGGGCCAGGGTTCGAATCCTGACGGTGTGAGATATTGTCAGGGCTTCCCTACTCTGTATTTTTTTTCCTCCACCCAGGGCTTGGGTGTTTTTAATTTTTCCTAATGTTATATCATTGTTAAAAGTCCGATGTAAAGGCCAAAATACTGTTTTAGGATTGATGTGAAGTAAATGTCGAGTGAGCATCTTTGAAGTGGAGTACGCCTTCTGATGGGGCGTTTAATTTTGCTAATTAAGCAGGCTAAGACTACTAGATTACTAAGTAGACCGGTAATTAGACTTCTAGAAGGATAATTTCGGCGCCAGGTTTCTCTCCACCGTTCCTCCATTCCCTGAAATACTTACCTTTAACAAATTACCTGCATCTCTCTCTTAAATCGATCAAATGATCGCAGCTTCGGTCGTCTTCTCTGATAAATACCAATGAAATCATGTTCTCTTGGAAGAGATTACTTATTTTCGAGAGGATTGGTCAATCAATATCTTAGCGGGTCGTGCTTCACTTCTTGATCTATATGTGCATAGCGGTGGGGGTGCTTAACCACGTTGTTGTTGGGAGACCTGGAAAGGAAGCTTCGAAGGCGCGACCGATTTTCACACGATTTTCTGCGTGGCGCACGGCTAACATAGCCTCCCTTCGCAAAATGGAACGGACCGCACTTGATTTTTAAGTTTCTTGTCTCGGTTAAAAATTTGAACGCGTCGCATAGAGAGCTTTCGGATTCGAAAATTTAAAATAAATAAATAAATAAAAATCCTCGGTGTACACTTCAGCACGAAGCCGCCGCCTTCCACTCGCATCGTCGCAAAAGTGGTTATTTCTGAATCGCTGTTTGCAATGTTTTTGTGTATACATGTGTGTGTGTAGCGCGGACACATTTTCTCCCATCCCTTTTGATTTCGGGTCCTTTCTGTCCATTTCGTCCTTTTTGACGGATTTCTTTTCGGCGTGATGCTCTCGTCCGCCCCCTCCTCCCCATCCCCGGTGTACGCTGCTGTCATTCGGTTGGGAAGGGACGATATCGATCTCAAATTGTCCGCCGCCCTACCCCACCACCACCACCACCCAGCCCCAATTCCTCCTCCCTCTGCCTCCCACCCGCAGGCCCCGTCGTGCAGTTCATCCAAGAGCGGGGGGGAGGGAGATCCTTTTGAGCGGAAATAACTCCGCTACCGTAATTACCGGTCAGTTACTTGGTCACACGGCGGGAGTACGGGCCAAATGCCATTATGGCCCGTCCATTAAACCGTTTTCGCGATCATTGTACGGGCGCGTTGCGCACGCCCGAGCTCTTGTCCCCTCTTTTGTCTTTCGTCGAAACAAAAGAACGGCCTCTCCCGTGTCCCACGAAGCGCGTTATCGCCGTTGGCGAGCGCCGAATCCAAAAGTTTTCGGGGAGGCCTTCGGCATGGTTCAGAAGGTTTTACCCACCCCTTCCCGCCCCTCCCCCGGGGGGGGGGGTTGATTTGGAGGAGGGGGACTGCAGCGAGTAAACTGTTTTCGAGCGAATCAGCACTTTGTCGCTTTTGCGAATTTTTGCGAATTTAACACGTGTGTGTTTACGTGTGTCTGCGGTAAGCTGATGCCCTGGGAACTGGGTGACTTCGTTCCAGTCAAGGGATGGTGGTCTTTTTCAATTCACGCGAGGATGCAAACCAGACGTGTGTTTTTATTTTATTTTCGTGTTTTGCAAAAGATGGGAGGATGTGGGGATGGGTTGGGGGAGGAGAACGAAATTGAATATTATCCGCGCTTGCATGCGTGAAATTCTTTAGTCTGCGGTCTTTCGCCATTATTGTCCAGTCCCGTCTGGGCATTGCGTCCTTCGCCGAATCATATCGTGCCGAAACGGTGGGATTTTAGTTTTAATAAGGTCTGCCCCGTGACACGTCGATGGTCGGACCTCGTATGAACGCACGTGATGGCGTAGGTCTAAAAACACTAACGAAAACAATAATAATGAAGCGATAGAGAGCAAATAATCTTAACTCAATGCTGTATAGGGTGTGAACTCAGCGAAGCTCTAAAACAAACTGAACGCGGATGTGGACATGATTAAGAGAGAAAAATGGTTGGGCATTTGGGGACTAAATATCCTGGTCGGGAAATTTAATATGCCGTGGTCACATTCGCTTGAAACTACCGAGGCGTGATCATCGATTTGGAAGAATGATTGTAATATATTGTAATTAGAGGGACTTGACCAGTGGCGCAGCCCATAAAGGTCTTCCGTGTCCATCAGAAGAAGTCGGTGGACCGGTGGACTATCGTGAATCCACATAACTCGTCATTGAAAAATCCTGATCCCGTTTATTTTTGTTACGGGCTGTGATTGCTTTGTTTTCATTTTGTGAGCCAATTCGAAATGTTGCGCTCGATGTTTTGAGTCGTCAGGCGGTGCTCTTCGCTTCGGAAGGGCGTCTTGTGGCGGGCAGTCCCTTTCCCCCCCTCTCCTCACCTCACGCTCCCCATCCGCAGAGCGTGGGACTCAGTTGCGTACTTCTCCTATGCGGACGGCACTCGGCGCATAGCGGATGGTCAGTGCAGTTTGTATTCCCAAGAACACGTTTCGTTGCGTTGCTCTTTTTACCCATTGGATCGTTCTTTCGAAAATTTGCGCTTGTTAAAATGCATTTGTTTTTTCTCTCTATCGTCTATTAATTTCGTTTCCATTGGCCTCCACTTGAGTCCTACGTCGTCTCGATTGTCCATTTGTGTGCGAACCCAAAACTTTACTGTCGATTGTTCTGGTGGATCAGCTTTTAATTTTTCGGTCCACCTTTTTTTTATATTCTCCTTCATTTCTTATGTTGTTATTAGTTATGTTGTTATGCTCGTGCTGTTGAGTTACATACGTGATGGGGAGGCGTTTTATCACCGGATAGCTTCGCTGCTGTTTGATCCCTGATTTCGTGTCTGACGCGTTAGTGAATTGGAGGCGAGTCACGGTGGAAACTGGGACATTTTTTTTGGCTTTCTTCCCTTCGTTTTCGTCTCCTTTCGGGATTGTTCAAGTTTTTCAGCAGCATTTTCATGAGCTGGTTTTGTCCACTTGTCTATTCCTACATCATGTATCGAAATCAAACGTTCATGGATGGACTCTGGTGTCAAATTGAATTAAATGATGATGAGAATGGAATCGAATAATTCTTTTGTTTATTTGTGTTTTTGCGACCTTAATCCGGATTGTTGATTGTTCCGTTAGTGCTTTGACAAAGGGATGGAAGTCGGATTAAAAATCACCCATGCATATCGTTTTCGTCGCTGTGAAATGGAATTAAGAGTGGTCAGGGGCCATTTCGAAAAGTCACTTGATTAAATAATATTTTATAATCACGATATTTTCTCCTTTTGCTCATTAGACAGCAGCTGTTATCGCATATGAAAACATTTATTTATGTTATTTTTAACTCGGGCTGACCTAGCTGACCTTCGGATTTTGAGTTAAGGTCATAGCCTCGGCATCAGGGCAGCATATTTAGCGAGAAAGGATTTCTTGCGTATGGGAGTGGTAGTTTATTAGTCATTAAGGGAAGGAGGCCGACATCTAAGGTCATCTGCGCCATTAGGGATAGGTGGGTAATGCGGAAGGGATCGGAGTTTAAGGGTGGTGGACGAAGAAGGTTGGAGAAAAATCTGGCGTCGGAATAAGCCTACTTAAATGAAGAAAGGTGCCAAGGTTCAGACAGTTTAACGTCCCATCCGTCGGACATCGTACTCCACTTGCTCTTTCTACAAAGCACACAAAGTAGTGAACGGGATACCTTTGAAAAAAACAATTGCCACTGCCGAGATTCTTACTGATATATTTTACTGTTTCAGGTTTCACTTCGTGGAAGTATTTATTATCCATACGAAAAAGACTGTACTCTTCCACAGATTTGTGGGAAAGTACAGGCTTTTTAGTATGGATACGAACTGGTAGTCGTTGGTGTAGCCACTGAGCTAATCCGGTCCCCACCTAACCTCGAACGGAGCAATGAAAGCAAGCGAAATCAGAATGGTGACTTTTGCGTCTTTGTTTCCGAACGGCTTCGCTTATCGGTCAGTGGAGTTATAGCGATTGTTCTTCCTGCGGTCAAATCACGACTTGCGTTTTCTTGTAGATATCGGTAATGATTTGATGCATTGCTAGCCGGACACTGGGTCCCCGTGTGCGCGTCTCGTTAATGTTCTCGTCTTCGCGCCCTCACATCACTTCTGACGCAAGAGAAGAGGATTGTTCGTGTTCTGACCAACTTGCGTTCTTCAATTGAGTGAGTAGTCTTGGAATCGGTCGGATCGTCGCCTTGAGAGAGGACTTCCAATACGCCCCAATATTGAGATCGGACGAATCTTCCCCAGCTCATGGTGGGTCCTTTGTAAAGCGGGTTTTCGGCGGTAGATGCAAGCGGAGCGTAATTTTTTTAATGGTTAAATATCCTCAGTGCCTCCTCCCCTCCCTCCCCAGTCAATAGGTGGTTGTTTCATGCCTAAAACCGACGCTGATCTTTCCGTTTTCACGGCTAGATCATCCCCCCTCTCTCATCACTTGGGTCGTTTCAAGAATCTGAGCGAGTTGCTTTCCAAAGACAGGTTTGCAAGTATTTTCCTCAATCGGGGGTTTGGAATCGCGAGATTGTTTAGATCAGGAGCAGGTGAAGGGGAAGAAGAACACCCCGTCCTTAACCGGAGGTCGCAAGTAGGACGACGAACGTGACGAAAAATACGATCGTAAGAAGTGAATTTTGACGGCAGTGGCGGGATGTGGATGGTTCCTTTCGGTCCCGGGCTAAATCCTCAAGGAAGTTGCAAATTTTCTGGATCGACTCCCCCTAATTGTCGTTCTAATCCCTTACGAGGAGGCGGGAGGAACCCCCGAACTGCGTGAATAATCCCTGAGCTTCGTGCATAAATTGAATGTAATGCGCTTATCCATTTACCCGAGCTGTTTGCGCGAGCTCCCGGACAGACTGAAAAATGTCCGCGGTGTGTAGCGCGCTCTATGGATGGATTATCGGAGGGCTTTTGCGAGATAGTGCATTACTAATCATTCGACCGACAGCCACCTTCTCCGCGGCGAATTAAACATCCGCCGTTGCAAGTTTCCACTCCGGCGTCACCGCATCGATACGATTCCTTTTGACGCGAAGCAATTACCGCCCTCATGGTCTCCTATCTGAATTAATTCAGGTCGTGCTATTGACGCCTTTGGCGAACGCAAACGGGGAAGGTTGATCTGGCTTAAAACCAGGTGCTTTTCATTTTTTATTGTAGGCACGCTTATGGGAGCAGACAGGTAACATAGGGGTCGTTTTTGTTGTGTCATGTTTCCCCGTTCGTAAACGTCACAACTGCCCTTAATAATTAAAATAAGAGTCGCACATATTGGGCTTTATTTTATCGTCTCAAATTTTTTTCCTTGGAAGCCTACGCCTGCAGGTTATAATGTTGTTGAGGGATTTCAGCAGGGATTTACACCAGTTGGTCTGGGAATAGAGTTTATTGATTCAGCAGGTAATCGAAGTACTCCTGTTTTGGTGACAGGTGTGCTTGTTCATTAAAGAGAAAGTACCAGTAGTGGATTGTTTATTGGTTTTACGGTTACCAGGTAGTTTTAGCATGATGGTAATACCTCAAATAAACCTTTGGATTTAAACTCTGGTTTGATATGATGGTAATCCTTCCTACAAATATCAAAGCTCGTGAATGTCATCATAAATCCGCAGTTTTTGTATAAAATGAAATGAATTAACTTTAAAAAAAAATGAATTCGAAAAAGGTATCGTGTAATTTGAATGTCCTACTGACAATCTCTTAATGTCCATAGTCATTTCATGTGGCATTTTTCTGGATGGAATTAAATGTTTGAAAAGTGTAATTGGCACTACCTCTATTTGTGTACATTTTTCAAATTGAATAAGAATATATAGCGTGAAGTTGTATGTCATTTATCTGATAATAGTGAACAAAATATTCATGTCCAATTTCCTTTCATTTCAGGCTTGGCCCATATGACTTGGAGGACCCTCCTTGGGTCAAGATGAGTGCAGTTACTGGGGGAGTCACCAAGAAACGTAAAAAAACAGACACTAAACCACAGGCGCAATTGTGAGTACTCTTAATCTATGTTCTACTTTAGACTTAGTGATAGTGTTCAGAAGGTGGAATAGTTTTTTCTTTGGGGAGATTGTGGCTCCATTGATGTAATAATGTAATGTAATTAATAATAATTAAATGTAAAATTCTGGATGAAAATGAAGTCATACAATTGGCTAGAATGTTTCAGTTTTCATTAGAGAAATGGTAAGGCAAAACAAGTTATCTAACAGTTCAAAGCAAAGTCAATGTAGTTGTTTTTCATTATGATAACTTAAAATCGTTGCAAAACTTGTAGCTACGTCATAACTAACTTACATGTTCTACTTGAAAAACATTAAATGAAAATATAGTATCATTGACACAGGAAACTGTAAATTATTCAAGAATATTATTGGGTCTGATATTTACAATGGCAGGTTAGAGTCTATAGTACAAGTCATAAGAAATGCACTTCTGGATTAGTGGGTTGAAAGACAAATAAATACTCCATTTCAGATTGTGATTTTAATATTATTTTTATTATCTGTAGTTTGCTGGTGCCTCTCTCAACAAAACAAAATCTGACATGAAGACTCTACAATAAACCCCTCTTCAATTCCACATTAATATATCAATATTATAATGTCCCAGAAATCAGTAATAGTTTAAACAATTCCAGTTTTTGAAAAATACTGCGATTCTTGTTATTGACCCTATTTTGACAATATATACTCATTGAATCAGTTGTATGGCCCAGTGAAATCTCAATGTGGCAGGGTTTTGAATGCGCCTGGCTATAATCATGGCTGAAAATGTTCCCTGTAATTGATTCCATTCTCCAAGCATCAAGTTTAAAAAGTACTATGGAAAGGTATTCATTTGCATTTTTAAATTTGTGTGGGTAAGAAATGGTTCAATAGACATGTTAAGGACTGGAGATAGGAATGAACTTTGGTGGGGAATTTATAAAATCAGGTTTGCATGTAATCAAGCTTTAGTTTGCCAATCAGCTAAGGGGTTGGTGGCATTGCCGAGTGCATTGGCAAGTCACTGCAATAGGTATGGGATGAGAATAATTGTAAACAAAACCAAGGTCAAGCGGTTTTTAAGAAAGGGAAAAGCTAAGTTAAATATTAAAATAGGAACTCATTGGCTGGAGCCAGTGAAACAGTTCACCTATATCGGAATTGTTTTGGAATCAGATGGCCCAAAGTAGTAGGGAAGAATAAATAAGAATAAGGTTGGGAATAAGAAGAAGAATTGCTTTGGATGAAGAAGCTTTGATAAGGAGGAAATAGATGACAGTTGATTGTTGAATAAAGATGTTAAGAAAAGGCTTATTTATCAAAACTTTGGTATGGAGCATGGCTTTGTACCATGCGGAAACATGGTCATTGAGATAAGATGATAGGCAGAGATTAGAGGCATGTAAGATGTGTTTGTGACAAAGGATGGAAAAGGTGAAGTGGACATAAAGGGAAACAAATGAGGAAGTGCTGGGTATGGTGTGGGAGTAGAGGGATTGATAGAATAAATTAAATGGTGATGAAATTTTGAAGACTGTAATAGAGGGGAGAATGTTAGGCAAATCAGGAAGGGGTAGGAATGGATTTGACGTGGGCAGGGGTAGGGCACATTGGACAGAATGAAGGGAGGAAGTACATATGCAGAATTGAAGGAGGACTTACTGTAGTTTTGGATGTCAGATTGTGTTTTGTTAGACAAGGCAAGTGAATGTATCATTGTGCAGTTGTATAGGCTGTGTCCAACCGAAATCCTACCCCAACTGGTAGAATAGCAAATAATGCAGAAAAGTGAGATGTTTAAATCTACATTTAAAAGCCATGACTGGTCTTGTAGTTTTAATATTATGGATTATCATGCATGAAATTAAGAACTGTATTATTGTAGAACTTTTGTAGTTTGGTCTGTTCCCTGTATTTCAAAACCAATTGCGTGAGTTTTGTTGCTACTCTATTAAGGGTGAATGTTTAAAGCAAAGGGATGGGCCCTTCTAAACTTTGATTTTCAATTATGTTTGCAGGAACAAGTGCCTTAATGAGAAGCGCCGCAGGGAGCAGGAAAACGTGTACATAGAAGAGCTGGCCGAGTTGATTTCTGCCAGCTTTGCTGAAATGAGCTCGCTCTCCGTCAAGCCGGACAAGTGTGCCATCCTCCAAGAGACAGTCAATCAGGTAACGATATGTTGAAGGTTGTACAGCGTCCCCCCCCCATATTGTTTCTTTACCGTCTCGCTTTCATTCATATCTCTCTTTTGTGTCTTTCTCTTGAAAAGTTTTTTTTTTGATAACCCCCTCAGAAAGAGTATTGCAATGTGGCGTGAGCAATCGATGCACCCTTGCATACGTTATCATTCATTGGTCCATTTTCATGGTTCACTCTCTTTTTAATGTTGATTTTTTTTCTTCGCTCTTGTTCGTGGCCATGACTTTTCTTGCTGTTACATCGCATGTCACCTCTTCCGACAGATACGTCGCATAAAGCAACAGGAGGGGGGTTCAAGCAGCGATGCTGTTCAGCAGGGGGAGGTGTCTTCCTCCAAGCCAACCATCCTAGCGAATGAAGTCTTTGGGCCACTACTTCTTGAGGTAATTTGCACTTGGCATGCGCGTAGTAAGATTGGGCGTTTCTTGTTGTGCCTCTTTGAGAGCAGTCCGCATGTGAATGAGTCGACTTCCTGTGTTGCAAACGCCAGACTTGATGTAAAAAAGTGCATATCAGGAAATAATCCAAAAGTGTCATTCTGCATGAATAGACTATGGAGTGCAAGAAGTATGAAGATTAAGCTGATGGCGATTGTGACTGAAGGATTTGGGAAGAAGGGAAATTTGATTTATTTTTTTAAGTCATCTGCGGTGAATGTTTTATGATATGGCATTGCATGTTTAATTTTCTAGATGAGGTTTATGTGAAGATTCCAGCTATGGACTTAAGTGAACTTTATTGGTAATGAATAGGTTTAAAGCATGTAACTTCATAGATGCAACAGTTTATGTAAATCTTACGAGTAGTTTGATATTTAGTAACTCTTTCTGTCGCACTTGACTTCCTGATCCTAAAATTCTTAAAACAAATAAAGATGCTCTTTCTTAAGTTGATTTATAATATTCTGAAACTTAGAGGAGAAACTAATTTTTCAAAAATGATGGGTAGATTGCGGTAGTGGATCATGATAGTTTCATCAAGAAAGTATTTGAAAGATTCTCATAGAAATATGTCTAATGTCTTTCTTCATAGTTATTCTTCCAAGAAGTTGATAAAAATGATTTTTTTCATAGCAGCACCTCGTCTAAAATTTTCTCCAAATGTGGAGCTAAGCGAGTCATTTTAAGTTTGTTATTTTATGAGTCATCTTTTCCATCTAAATAATGAAATTGAGTTAATCTTTATTGGGTGGGTGGGATATTTCTGGGTATTTTCATGCATATATGTGTGCAGAAAAATTTTGCAAATCTGAGGAATATCCTATATCCTTTGCAGCTAGATATTTTTGTGCAACCAGTGGTATTGATGGTCTTTATCACTTAAGTGATTGGACAGTGTCAGGTAGAAGACTGGTTTCAAGGCTTTCGGTGATCAGCTTCAATCCAAAGTGAACATATCCCTCTGACATAGTGCCTGCTGCTTACAAAAGTTATTTTAAACCCAAATTTTTCGAATAATACAGGTCAAAGTTGTTGCTATTGCTTTTTTTGACAGGTATATTTTTATGGATGGCTTTTTGGTTACCACATCAAAATTCTCTGGTTTATTCTTTTATGCAATACATAATAAGATGAAATGCATTATCCATTGTGGTGAATTTAGAATTTTACCTGTTGAGACAGTCAATCCTTGTGAATTGTGGTTGTAAACTGTGCCCCTCTAATATTGTAAATCAGATCTTTAAAATGTTTACATGACTCCATCACCTGTGCCTTCCACTGCCACACTAATCAATGCAACAGACTGAAAGTTTTGGCATACCATCCAAAGCATTAAATGCACTAACATTTAGTTACAGTTATGGTGGTAACTACTATTTTAAATGTCATTGTTGCATCTCTAAGCAGGTCATATTTCGGTGATAATGAATAAGGGGTGCAAAGTTCCTTATGTGGTTGAGGCATCATGTAATACTAGTTGGGATTCATCCAAAGCTTACTCTTTTACTAAACTAGGTAAATAGTTTTGTTGCTATTACAAATGTGTAAGTTGGGAGATAGGATTTGATATATTTCTTATTTCATTAGAAATTTTATTTATATTGGAGTTATGTTGATATCAAACTAGTAACATAATGATTAAAGTTTTCAAGCTGTAACTACACTTTTTCCTTTAATTTAATGGATATAACAATGTAAATTGAAAACATAGGTTATGTATAGTTTTAATTTTAAAGAAAATCTAGCTCTTACCGCATTACATAAAACAATAAACAATTACCATTAATACCACCAATAAACAGTAAACCAATTAACCATTATTTTCAATAAAAAGAGAGGTTTCAGGCGTGATATGGTGGAATAGCATGATTAATGAAAATTAGCAATTTTCCACAAAAATAAAATTTATTAATATGACCGGTTTCAATGCAACTACATCATCTTCTGGTGTAACACCAGAAGATGATGTAGTTGCATTGAAACTGGTCGTATTAATAAATTTTATTTTTGTGGAAAATTGCTAATTTTAATTAATCATTAATTTCAAGTACTTTTTACCTCATGTCTAATCTGTTACGTATGCATACATCCCATACCCAGCCCATTAAGTTTTTTTTATTAAATTATTTCGAAAAATCGATGTTAAAATTTTTGAAATAATTTTGAAGGCTTTCAACCATGGGAAGTTTGCTTAAGAAAAAAAACACAGCAATAATGTGCAAATCTTATGTATCATAAGTTTAAAAGACCCAAGAATTCTTTGGTATGATGAAAAATTTGATGCATTTCCATCCTTATTTTATGTAAACATTGAAATCCATTTAAAATAGCCTATTTGGCTTTGTGGTTAGAGCCAAGAGTCTAGCCCACAGTTCAAATATTGGTTTCTGCGTTTGAATTACCCCAACTTAAAATCAAGGTTTTTGAAATTTAGTGATTACTGGAATTTTTTTAGGAAACCAAATGGTCATACAGGGAAAGAAACTAGCCCCCTGATTGCCCCTCTTGTGCGTCAATCTCACACACCTTAGGACTTGAACTAAGGTGTGTGAGACAAGGATATCGGCTCTCGCCTATTAACACCAACCTGCAGGATTATTATTGTGGGAAACTAAGGTTTAATAAGTATTTTAATAATTTGTAGTCATTTTTATAATTATACATTCAGCAATTTTTTTGTGGTAACAATGTCCCTAATGATGGTGGTAAAATCTCGCTTTGGCTTACATTTTCCTTTTAAATGCATATTGTGTGTGTAGGAATATCTTATGAATGAAATACTAAGCAATTTTTTCTAGCCATAAAATATGGGTGATAGATGTGAAGATCATGTCATGGCATGACAATTAGAACATTTGATGAAGCTGCACACCGTCACTGTTTTGTGGTGGTTTATCCCCTTCTGTTGTCTTCCCCCCTCCCACCCCTTATGTTGTCTTATTATAATTGATAAACTAAGATAATGTTTCGTTTAAGTTGCATGAGTTTCCAGCCTTGTGTAGTGTGTTTACCCTAATTGATTGTTGCTGTCATTCCTTTTTTTATCCACACAGGCCCTAGAGGGCTTTCTCTTTGTGGTTAACACAGAGGGGAAAGTAGAATTTGTGACAGAGAACGTCTGTCAGTTCATCCGATATACCCGTGACGAGGTACTTGGAAAGAGTATTTATAACATAATCCACCATGGCGATCATGCAAGGTTCAGTGCCAGCCTTCTACCCATGCCATTAGGTAAGATTCTTCTATTCTGGAATATTTATAATTATTTGTTGGTAATTAGTATTAATGTTGGAATATAATATAATCAATAAATGGGCAATTTCGGACTTCTTTTGACAACTAACATATTGTTGAACTGGTGGATCTGACGTTATTTCAGGATGGACAAATGAGCCTCAGCAGCATTCCCGCAGCCGCAGCTTCAACTGTAGACTGCTAGTCAAGCCTCCCGACGATCGGGAGGAGACGATGGAGGAGAAGCAACAAAGGGTGTCAAAGTATGAAAATATGCAGGCAAGTGTCAGGTTATGCCCAGGATGCATTTTTGCAACTGTGGGCTGCTATTGAATTAATTTATTTCGGTCATGTCCTCTGCATTGGTTCTTCCAAACACTCGGCACTTTAAAGTTAATTTGCCCTTTGTGATTGGTACACCACCATAACTAGCAGAAACATATTTAAGTTTTATTATTTCTATTGCATCACCACTTTTGTGCTTAACTGAGTTAAGAGTGGCATTTTTTTTTAACAACATGTTGTTATTTATGCATGCATGTTGCTAGTTTGTAAATTATTTATACTGATGACAAAATTATAGCTGTGAATTTAATGATGAAGGAAACCAATTACTAAAATTAAAGTTATTGTTGGAATTTCCTGAATTTTGTCTTGATTTTACATATCTCCTAAGTTTTAGCTCTTTAGTGTTAATTTAATTGGTGGAAGTAGAAGTATAATTAAACGTTGGAATGATTGCATCTATCTGTTGCCAAAAAATTTTATTTTTGTTCTTTAGGCTCTCATGATAAGTTGCAGGTTGCTTTAATAATATAGCACAAAAGTCACTTGGATAATAATGAGATTCCATGTTACGCAAGCAATGTATTTTGTGACTTGTAAGTTGTAATGTGCACCTGATGTTTTATATTTCTGTCATTGTAAGCATAATTTTGATTGAAATGCAGAAATCTTGAAATGTAAAAGTCTTTCATCTTGACCGGGATTTTTACTCCTTGAGATTTCAGCATTTTAATGCATATTAGAAGATTTAATCTATTAAAAGTAAATGTTGCAGCATCTCCAGGAGTTCTTGGAATAATTTTGGTTACTGATAATGAAAAAAATTAAGATTTATACTTAGTTAGATATCACAATATGTTAAGAGTAACACCTGAGGTCTTGTTGTGAGACATTTTTTAAGAAAATTATAGCACAGAATTTGTTTTATGAAAATGAGAAAGACCATTTTCTTTTTTGTTGGTAGTTCTCTTCTCATGCATCGGGAGTGTTTTTATATTTCTTTTGAAAATAGAGTGTCAATATTTGATGAAACAATAGTCGAATGTAAAAACTCATAATCGGTCTACCTTAAAAGCCATGCAGAATTTTTGTGTGCCACAAAAATAATTAATTGATAACTTGAATAACATATTGTTCTGTAGCATAGCTTTATGGAGATATAATCAGCAAATGCCATCTCTAATTTTAATCTTATATTTCACCTGGAAGTTGCACGATTTTCTGCATTTCCCTCGCATGAGTGTGATTGTTTCATTTTTCCTTTGCCCAGTATTGGCTGCTTTTAAGTCTGTCAGGTGTGGTATTTCCCTCTTTTGCAGATCTCGTCTATGCTATTCCCTTATCCAAGTGAAAAATCAGAAGAAGGTGGTAGCAGTGGCAGTGCCGGAAGTGGTGGAGAAGTGACCTCAGAGTCGAGTGAAGTTGGACCGTGTTTGATGTGCGTTGCACGAAGGGTGCCCCTCAACGAGAAGCAACCCCCGACTCTGGGACATCCGCCCCTGGCCCTTGGTGGTCCGGGTCAAATCGGTGGTGCATCAGGAGCACCCATAGTGGAACAGTTCACAATGAAGCTGGACACGAACGGTCGAATTATTGGGGTAGACACTAGCGGTGTCTCCTCGACTTACTCTCAGTACCTAAACAAGGTTTGTGTCATTGCTCTCGCCAATAAGTTGTTTGTACTCTTCTTCCCTTTAACACTCAGTAGTTTCGTGCCTGACGATGTGTTCTCTTCTCGTGTTTTTTTTTTGTTTCACCATCTCTCCTTTGTTCCATTTCTCACACCTCAGACATTTTCGTCAGCGGAGCAAAGGTGTCTGTGAGGTGACCGAAATTTGTTTTTCCTTTTGTCCTAGGATCTAATGGGCCTTGTTGTGCAAGAGCTCTGCCATCAGCAGGACCAGAGCAAGCTGGCTGCACACTTTAAGGAGACACTTGTCAATGGCCACAGTACAAGTGGTATGTATCGCCTGCGCGTCACGGGACCTGATCGGTATCTCCATGTGCAGACTAAGTCAAAGCTGTTCAAGTCTGCCGGAGGTGGTGGGGGGTCATCATCTTCTTTGGCGCCTCACGAGCAGGATTTCATCATGGCCACCCATTCAATCATTGGGTAGGTTGTGCTTTGATTTTCACAGGTTCCTTGCTGGTTTAACTTGAGATTATTCCGTCTCGATAAGCAGTTTTTCCTCCTGCTAGAAGGACTATTGGGCCACAAGCCTACTGTTACGGATTTGTCCGGGTTAATCCGTAATAAAATCAATTTTTTTGTCTAGTAATTGCCAATGTTTTGAGTTCTGTAAGTAAGTATGACTTCCTAGGGGAACTTTTGCTCTTTGATGGCTGCATAAGCAGTCATTGGCACTGAAGTGTTTCTGCTTTCCTTCGTAGTCTAGCTGCCCTATCATAGTATTTCTTTAGTGTAACTCTCTCATTGGAAGACTTACCGTTAATTGGGAAGGAATACATTTATGTCTCTCTTTAAACCGGTCACTGATTTCCATTGAGAAGGATTTTAAAAACTTGTGCAGTTATGATTCAAATTGATGCCATATTTGAAATTGTTAATCATTCTATAAACTATTATGATTCATTGATGTCTCTTACATGTATATGTTCAATGTGGTGTTCATTTGTTTTGGATGTCAGATATCTTTCATCTGGAAAGTGAAGACTACTTGAACTTGAATTCCCTTTTTATAATTAATCTTTATTGGTAGGCAACCATTGAAAATATCTAGACGTTGTATCAGTGATAACAAATATCAAATAATATCTGTTCAATGAACTGCCTTTTTTTTTTGGAAGTTTGCATTAAGGGAGAATTTTGCTAATATTTTGCAAACATTCACCTTTTATGGTTTGAGACTTCATCTGTTGAGTTTTCATCAATAGAAATTTTGTCGACTAAAGCCTTGGATGAAACTGGTTTCTACATTCAACTCCTTAATGAAATGAGTGAACTTGATTTTTTTTTGAACTTTTTGAACCTTTTGTATGCAATCATGCAAAGCATTCAACGTTTATTTTATTTTTGATGAACTCTATTACATTTTGAAATGATTTTAGTCATCAGAACACTGAAAAGTAAATGCTGTTTCCATGTCAATTACCATTTCATTATTCATTGTTTCACTTGATGATATATTTTCATAGTTTTCTGCCAAATTTTGTGTTATTTTTGGGCACCATTCAATAGGAAATGTCTTGCAGAAATACACATTTAACGATTTCCAAGTCCGTGATTTTTGCACATTAGTTCCCAAGCTTTTAAATCTTTAAAAATAACCTAATTGCAACTCCCCTGAACTGGCTCTTTTGTTTTTAAAAGTAATTGTGTTGAAGACATTGTTACTTTTAACCGCAGAATGGCCAAGTGAGCTCATTTCTCCACTCACTCCCTTCCTTAGCGAAAGCATGTCATCTTTTCGGATGCATCATCATTGTTTACTGATTTATTCCTTCAGGGACCAGGAACTGGCCAACACGAACAGTGACAACAGTGCTTTGACCGCTCCCGGGAATTCTCCCCGTTCACTCCCTCCCTCAGTTGGCCAGCAAAGTACATGTAACAGTGGAAGCAACAATGCTTCGGTGGGTGGCCTCCTTCAGTCCCCGCAGGGCGCAGGGGGTAGCATGAACGGTCAGATAACCCACGACCCCTCCCCCTCTCCCGGACCCTTCCCACTCAACCCCAACGACTACGGACTCAGTGAATTTCCGGGACTGGGAGACTTCTTTCCCACCTCTTCCTCGTGGGACGTGATCGGCCCCGACAGCAGCCCCGACGGGCCCTCGACGACCACCGCCTCGGCCGATTCCGCCTCTCGGAGGCACCCTCCCACGCCGCCCTCTTCCTGGGGGATGGGCAGCGACACCCACCACCCCCCGAGGCCCGACTCTGTGCGCTCCCTTACCCCCGCCTCCACCCCGGGCCCACCGCCCAACGTGACCACGGCCTTCAGCCCCAGCGGCGCGGGCGGCATCTGCCCGAGCCCCCTGGACCCATACTCGGGCGGCATGAGGCCGAGCCCCGCGTCCTCCTCGCCATTCGGCAGCTCCTTCCCCTTCAGTCCGATGGGGGACTTGCAGCAGCAGGCGACGCAACAGCCGCAGATGCCGAGGACCCCGAGCTACGGGGTGAGCGAGGAGTCTTCCCCTCGGGACCCAGAGGTGGGTCGGGGGCGGGCGAACCTCCCGCCGCCCTCTCTTCCCATGCAGCTGCCGCACCCCGCGGAGTCGGCGCGCCTCAGGAACCTGCTGACCAAGCGCCACGGGACGGACGACGAGATGGAGGACATCTCGGAGGGGTCGTCGACGGCGTCCCCGGCGAGTCGCAACCGCCACCAGATCCTCAAGGGTCTCCTCAACCAGGAGGACGAGGAGGAGGACGGGAGCGGGAGGGAGGACGGGCGCAGGGGCAACATCTCCCGGATGCCGCCGATCGGCGGGGGTCCTGGACCATCTCCCGGCGGGGAAAACCCCAGGAACTCGGGTGGTAACAACATGCTACTCAAGGTTTGTTTCGTGCCTTCCAAACTTGTGAAAATAACAGATCAATAGTAAATAATGAGTAATAGTAGTTTTTATGGGAGGCGACCGACAGTTAAAGTCATTTGCGCCATTAGGGGTGGATGGGAAAGGAAGGGTTGAGAGAATCCGGTATCTGCATTAGGCTACTCTCAACAAAAGGTGCCAAGGGGTCCACAGTTTAACACCCCATCCGACGGACAGCGTACTCAGTCAAAGTGCTCTCCACAAAGCACCTCAAGTAGGGATCAGGATACCACTGAAAAATTATTTGTTGTCTCCAGAATTTGAACCCGGGCCCCCTCAGTGGGAAGCCTGTACATCAAGTGGAGTACTTTTTCCATTGGATGGGGTGGTAAATTTTCTTCTCCTTGCGACTTATGTTAAGAGTAGGGCTAATGACGATACCAGGTTTCTGCAACCCTACCTCCAATGATGAAAATCCTACCTATAGTAAATTACACTCATCCCAGATGGTGCAAATGAACAGTCACCTCCCTAGATAAATACTACTAAGTAAGGTAAAGAGCCTGATTTTGTAAAATATGGACTGTATCGTTGTTGTTGTAACAACATAAATCAGCTATACAATTGTTTGTGGTTTACTGTCACGTCTTTATCACATAGTTAATAATATAGTTTAAAAATGGTGAACCATTCATGTTCAAGGGTTGTGAATTATAAGTACTGTAAGTCTGATGCACCCCAGCCTTGTTAATGATGAAAAGGTAAAAATAACATCATAATCTAATGAGTAAGTGTCCAGATTTTACATGAAGATTTTTATTAGCAAGTAGTGCAATTTAATGGTATTTGGATCAAATAATTTTGAGTTATTTGAGTTATAATGGGTTCTGATCAAAATTGGAATTGTGTCAATATTTAATTACCTCAAATGTGTAGAAGTTTAAATATAAGATGTAGGTGATGGTTATTATTCAAAACAAAGATTAGTAATGCTTTGGCACCTTTATTTTATTTGCTCGGAGAAAAAGTGAAGTAATTGAAAAATATGTATATATTATGAAAGTAAAAAAAAAAAATGAAAAGTTTATAGAATTGAAATCAGTGGAGTATTGCTGAAGTCAAAATTGCTCTGATGAATGATCAAAGAAATTCCATTAGGAAAAGTAAACCAACAATATTGAAATTTACCTTGGAGGTAATTTAATGTCGTTGAGGCTACGGAATTGATCTTTGAAAGGAAATAGTCGAGTTTTCACATCATTGCGGAGGGTGCATATTGTCTTGCTTTGATGCATTGAATGAGAAAGGAAATTGAACAGGAAAAAACTGTTGGTCCATTGATTCAGCTGTTGAATGAGAAGAGTGACGATGATGACCTCGAGGCAAGGGCTGGCCTCAAGAAACAGAATGAGCTTTTGAATCAGCTGATGAAGGAACCAGATGGGAGCGGTTCCGACCAGGGGCAAGAGCGCTGGGGAGGCACTCCAAACAGCCCCATGGTCTCCCCACACCCATCTCACACCATGCACCACCACCAACAGCAGCATTCAGGGGCATCCACACCTCAGACTCCACCCACTGTTGCCTCTCAGGTGGGTAATAAAGAGACTGCACTTATGCATGATACGTGTGGGGGTAAGAGTTTAGGCCACAACAAGTTCATCAACTTAAAATGGAACAGTTGATAACTACCCGAAGTAATAACTACCGAATGTATAACTTACCTCTTGCGTTGTACATATTCTTCCTCCTGCATTCTTCCTATGGGTTTTCAGCACATTTTGTAATGCTCAATCAGCATCAACCCAAACACAATATGAAAATTTAATTTGACGCCGAGAAGTGTGAAAGGGAAGCTTTTGGTGGTGACAGGGTAACATCCTTGTCTCGCAATACAAAGGTCACATTCCCAAATTAAGGTGGCTTTCCCTTCACCTTTGGCCTGAGTGTTTGTGTCTTTGTTGTTCTTGGTTTTTTAAATACCAGCGTAAAGTTTAACTTAGGATTAGATGTCAAGTAAATCACTCAAGTATAAGAGTTCCCATAGTATCTTAGTCAAAGATTTTCACGAAAATATGCCTAGTGATTGTAACACATTTCCTTGACAAACCTATTCAACTTGTTTATTTAAGCTTTTCAGCTTGAAATAATTTACGCCTTGGTATCTATTGCTGCTCTTTCAATTCGTGCAATGTGTGTTCATCAGATGCATTGGGGAATCTTCTTAACCTCATGGCTTATCCAGTAAAGGATTTAATTTTTTAATTGAATTAATTTAATTTTTATTTGAAGTAAATAACTTTTCTGTAAACTCCTAATTTTATCATTGATAAAAAAAGAGAATAAAATTTCCTGTGAAATTTTATCTTTAAAAAGAAATATGTTTGTGAATTGTATTAGAGGGTTGATAATTGCTTCTGTCCACACATGAAACCTGGAATAAATGGTTATTAGATTACTGTGAAATAGTTTTGCTTAAGTGTTAGGGTTTCATGGTGTAATTACTGACACATTTCTGAATTGTAGTAGTAATAATTAATGTTTTGGAGTAAGAAAGGATGTTTTTTTTATCTTTTAATATGTTTGCTAGTATTAAATTGCCACCGGAGAGTAGCATTTTATTCTTGGGCATCGTTAGTCTTTTTGCATTAATTTTTCATTTTGTTTTTTCATTCAAACTGATAATTCATTTGTGATACTGCTTTGTGTTATAATTTTTGTGGCTTCTATCTTTGCTGGTATGTACTCTAAGGCAAGGGCTATGTCTCGAGCATTTCATGATGAGATAAAGTGATGTCTTCATCTTTTCAATGCAATAGCTTTCTAAGATGGAATTCAGTACTTTATTATTATTGATCACTCATTGTATACTATTGCTTGTGACCACCGTTTACACCATTGTTGTGAAAAGCAGGGTGAAGTTATGTTGTTGAAATATTAATTCAGTTGATATCATGGCATCATTGTTTTGAATGTGATGACGTGACTCTTGATGCAAGTTGGGTGTCTTTTGGGAAGAGTTTGTGTGTCTCATCTTGTAAGTTTATTCTAATTTTATCAATCTCTCGTTCAGCAGAGCCTTTATAGAGGAGGAGGTGGTCCAACACCGCAGTCTCCCCCATCCACGTCTGCACCGGCAGATTCCCTCTCTGGTGGTGGCCATAGGGTGAGAAAGCGGCAGGGTGAGGAGGGTGACGATGTGGTGGGTGGTTCAGGGCCATCTGCCAAGAAGAAGGTGTCCATGACTCCCAGCCCATCATCATCTGTCAATCCCTTGTCTTCCCTAATCAGGGGAGATTCGTCACCGATGATGGTTGGGTCCTCTCAGGTAAGAAATGGTTTATAGTAGCATCAGCACCTTGGGTTGTTGGTGCCTTTTGTGATGGGAATTATTCAGATACATGCAATAGAAATAGTATATGTTTACAGAAAGTAGTGGAGGCTGTTATGCTGGTATTGATTCCTGGAATCCTGCAGTTGCTCCTTAGGTTTGAATTATAAGCAGAAATGTTGTAAAAGGATTTAAAATTAAGTCCAGCAATTACGTACCAAGAATCATTTAGGTATTTATTTGAGGAAAAAAATTATTTGGTGAAACTTACATTATCCCACTTGCTTTATCACAATATGGCAGTATTTTAATCTGGAACAGATTTTATTGTGTTGGACCAAATTGTGGTTTTGTTTTGAAATGTATTTATGCACTTTCCCATAAAGGTGATGCATTGCTTCGCTTAAAAATACAGAATTGAAGGCAATTCAAAGCAAATGTATAAAATATGCTGGGCTAGGTGTTAAAACTATTATTAAAAAGTACTTCTGAAACTTTATGGTTTATTTTAAATTTGACATTCTGTTTCTTTGATGTAGTCATAGTGGAGGATGATTGGTGTGTGCACATATGTGTAAGACTTATGGTAAAAGTTGCAGATTGGTCTATAGCTTCATATCTCCCTTGATGAATAGAGTGCATCTTTCACTTGAGTTTTTCTAATCACAGTCCTGAAGTTTGGGCAGGAAATTTGCCAAATATTTTGCCCCAACAAGGTTTGGAGCTCATAGCTAAACAAAATCAAAATATTGGCTAATGCATTAGTATCCCATGCTGATGATCTTAAGTACTCTTTGTGCTATCTGTAGGTTATCTCTTGTGTTCTCACTAGAGTCATGTAACTACAGGCTCATGCACACTTAAAGCAGCAAACAAATCCGTAGCTACACCATCAGTTTGCTTGTGACCAAAACAACAAACGAACAATGTAATTTTTGTGAATACAAATGGATGGAATATAGTTAATGTATTAAAGTGTGAAAATAAATCCTTGAATTTCTACATGCCTTGTGGTTTTTTAATTGAATTTCTATTGATAATGCTCTTGATTGTCGAGAAAAGTTCAACATATTCCTTGTAACCCAACAGGTGACATCATCTGGAGGTACTGGGCAGAGTAATCTCTGTCAGAGGAACAGAATGTTGGCGATGCTTTTGGCACAGAAACCATCTGAACCTGCCACGATACCTCCGATACCAGCATCAATCCTTACTGCCACACCACAGGATGGACTTCCTCGCTTATCCGATCAAAAGCACATGGCACCATCAACAGGGCCTGGACCTGGTGGGGGAGGCGGTAAGTTATTCGTTTTCAAGGCCATGTCAATGTAAGATGACCAGGGACGAAAATTACATTTGCAAATTTTTGAAAAGTTTGACATGAATTTTTCTTCAGAACATTGGGAAATGATTTAATTGTTATGAAATGACTGACTAGTGAATTTAAAAATAAAGTTTTTTTCTTTTTTAGGTGTAAATAAGTAAAAGTTTTTATTTGCGAATGAATTTCACTTTGAACAATGAATTTTTCACATTCAATGCGTGAATGTTAACACATGCTTGCATTAAAAATTCATAGGTCATTCATCTAATATGGGAATAGGAGGAGTGAATTTGTGCCGGAATTTGTGATTCTGATGACACCAATATTTCTGTTGTCATCCATGATTATTTTGGGATCTGGAGAACATCTTCATTGCTTTGTAATAAAATAATGTACCATGCAAAATCAATCAAAGAAATGGTATTCAATTAGCTGTGTTTAGAACTTCTTGCTTAATCCTTTAAAACCTGATTTCTCTGAAGTATCAGACATTGTGAATCAAAGTGCACCTGAAATATGAAGTATTTTGAGATAATATTGTTGTTAAAATTGTTAAAAATGTGTCAGGGAACGTTATCGCTGGCTGTTTTTGCAATTCCCATTATATCTTTAAACATCTGAATGAATTTTTCTCGAGAACTCATAGAAATTATCTCCTTGTTGATAAGTATTTCGGAGCTCATTTATATTCTATTCTATATTCATACTTACTTAAAGAGTCGAGACAAAGAAATCACTCTAGCATTTATGTATATTTATTGCATACAAAAATTTTAAAAGAAAAACCTTTTAGGATCCATCAGCATCAGCTTTTTTAACATTTTCAAACAGCATATTGTACGTTCCTAGTACTGCATAAACAAATAATATTTTGGTTTGAAATATTAAACAAAAACTTGTGTAAAGGAGTATTTTGGTTTCACGAGAACTATGTTCTGTCGTCACAGGAGGGGTGCAACAGCATCACCATAGAAACTCTCAGCAGACGAGTGATGGTCAGATGGGCATGCACCACATGCAGCAGCAGTCGCACCAGGTCCATGGCAACCACCAGCAGCAGATTGTTGGTGGATCCAAGGTGCACCAAGGCCATGGGCTGAGCCAGCAGCAACAGCAACAACAGATGCAGCATCTCCCATCGAGAGGTCTCTCACCAGATGACTCTTTCTCTGAGTATCGGCGCTCAGTGAGTGACTCTGTGGGGGATAGCAGTTCGTTGAGCTGCATGTCCAACTGGGGAGAGAACATAAGCCAGTCATCAGATCCATATCTCTCAATAATACTTGATGAGGTCATTGACATAGTGCCTGATGCAATCATAACCGGTAAGAGATTGGAATTTAATGATAAAAATTGTGTGATCGCAAGGATGTTTTAAATTTTTAGAAATTGCCAACAAATTTGTCAACAAACAAATTGCCAAACTCATTGAAAAATTAAAGGATCAATAATTAATATTTACGTTCCATAACTTTTCATAAAATTGATTGAAGACAAGTGTGCTTAGTAAGTCATATTAAGGTTTAATGGCAGTATTCCAAATGCTTATTCTGACAAATTAATTAAATTGCAAAGCCAAGTTCAGTGGTGCTTTCATGAAATTACAGAAATTGCTGTTGTATTAATGTCATGATAAGAATGGATTTTATATCATATTCTTCAGCCTATTGATCTTTGCTTGCTGGTTTATTATGTTATGCATACCAGTTAGCATGCTTGCTGTTGCTCCTTTGCTCACATTTAAAAGTACCACAGGACTAGTTTGTTTTACATTAATCTAGTATTAGTTATTGCTAAGTAATTAATCTTTTTGCATAAAATTATACCACATTTGCTTGAGAAGTAGGGAAGAATTTAACATGATGTACGTTTGCCTTGGGTGGCAGCAAATATATGCAAGCTGAATTTTTTAAAGGAAGAGTCTAAGGAGCAACTTTTATTTATTTATTTTGCATTTGGCTGAAAACAGCACTCTGGCCTTTAGATCAAACAATGATGTAACATTATTGAAATTACATTTACCCCGCCTCCACCGGGCTCAGCAACCTTGATGATAACTTGATGTTGGATGTGTAAATATTAAGTCGAATTGAATGATATTTTTCCCACAAGTATTTAATGTAAATAAACAATGGCTTTTGAGGAACTAGAATCAAAGTGAAAATTGCCGAAACCATATATGTGTATGTATTAAGTATTTGTGTGAAAACTAGCACGTTCATTTTTATTTCCTTTTTGAGTGAACTGAGAACTTATCTTTGTGGAAGACCTTTTTTATTTGCGTTTTAATTGTTGCACAATGACCTGCCCATTTTTATCAATGCCCTGTGATGTTTGTGGTGAACCAGGGAATCCCCTCTTCTATTCTGGTGTTGTGAATTGGCCCTGGGTTTGTCTAAAATATTTGGAAATGATCTCTTTTTCAGATACCTCAGCCATTTCGGACATACTAGGAGCAATGGACAGCATGGGAGGTGGCTCCCTTGTCTCTGGTCCCTTGACTTCCTCCTCGACTGCCACCTCGTCCTCAATGGCTCATTCGTCATCCGTCTCTTCGTCAACGTCGGGGTCAGTTTCCTCGTCAACCTCCTCGGGGGCCATCTCATCCTCATCCCAGATTGGCCCCTCGACGCCCAGACCTCCCACATCTTCGCCTGCCTCCTCAGCGGGACCTTCATCGTCCCTCTCGGCCGCCTCCGTCTCCTCATACCAACAGGACATGAACGAGAAGATGGCCATAAATGCCATTCAGAAGTCGTTGATGCAATGCGAGTCTGCTGTCAAAGCACCAAGTTCACCGGCTGCATCGATGGCGTCGACGCCACCCGCCTATGCCTCGTCTCAAGTGGTAAGGAGCGACTTATTCACTTTCTTCACCTAGTCCTCAAAAACCTCTTCATTCTCCCATTACATCATTATCCTGCTATGTGTGGAATCTATAGAAAATGTATCAATTTGATCCCACAAGTATGTGGGAATAGGGAGATGTCTTTGTCGTGCTTTGCTCAATTTAGGTCACTCAAGGTTAATATCAGCGGTGTTCATGTTTGTTGTTGAGTTGGCCATATAAATGCTTCTAGTGAACTTATAGATTATTTTAGTGAAGATTGACTGAAATATCTCATTTTGTTCCATGTCGATTCTTGACAGAATGGGCATATTCATTTAATTTGGAAATTTCATAAAGATCAAAAGCTTTCTTGTTTGATATTTCTTCTTTGGCTTCAAATAATAATATTGGTAAAGTAGATGATTTTTCAAAATTGGCAAGAAATGAGTTATAAAGCTAATTGCATTGATTAGAAAGTTAATTAATAATTGAAAATATTGCATTATTTGAGTGGTTGTAATATTTAGGGGAGGGTACCAACATCCAAGGTCATTTGCGCCATTAGGGATGGACAGGAAAGGATGAAGGGTAGAGAGAAACCTGGTGTTGGCATTAGCCTACTCTAAACAAAAGGCACCAAGGGGTCCATAACTTAATGTCCCATATGAGGGACAGTGTGCTCACTCGAAGTAGCCTCCAGAAAGCACTTCAAGTAGGGATCAGGATACCACTGAAAAATATCTTCAGCCTCCAGGATTTGAACCCGGGCCCTCTTGGTGAGAAGCCAGTACATTAGCCCCCATACCATATTGATCCCCTTATATGAGTGGAGATTGAAAAGTTGGTACATACACATTTGTGGCGTAGTCATCTGATTATTGAAGGAGAATATATTGTAGATAAATTTGAAGTGGATGTGGCTAGTTTTTTGTGAGGATGGTGGGGTGGGGAAAAAATCTTTAAACTTCAGCTAGCATTCTATAAGTTAATCACTACAACTCTGAACCACTACCCAAATTTTGATGGTATTAATCTCAGTGTACTTTTATATGCACTTCATAGGGCTAAGAAAATTAATGTTGTATAATATTTTTAACTGAAACCAGAAGGTCAATTTTAAACGCAATTTTAAAAAAATGTTAAAATGAGGAGTAACTACTAAGTTTTTACACACTGTATAAAACTTAAAATTTTTACTGGTATCACATAAAGAGGCGGAGTCCTCATTACTTTGATTAACTATTATACATGTTTTTTTTATATATATATATATGTTCTGTGATTAAATTCTATGAGTGGATTCTGTTTTTTTTATCAGACTGGTATTAATCATCCCTTATTTTTCTTTGTCTGACGTGGTAATTTAGTCATTCTGTCCTGAACATTATTTCATGCTATTTATTATCATCCATAACATTAACATTAGCTTGTGATGTTTAGTTATTAATTCTCATTACATTTTTTTTCTTACAATTGCAGGGAGGTTTTCCTCAGCCCAATCCTCCCATGTACGGACAGCAGCAGAGACCTCCTCGCTTTGCGACCAGCCTTCAGCAACAACAACAGCAGCAGCAGGCAATGGGAGGAATGGGGCAGATTGGGAAAATACGGGGTAGTGCTCCTCAATATGGGATAGTACCAAATCAGGTTAGTGCAAATGACATCGAAATTAAGTAATTGATATGCTCTGGTATTAACAAGAAGAAAACTGAGCTGTGGTTAATAAGCTCCAATGACCATGAACTACCACAGTTGTGTACCCAGAGGAGCTTAATCCCTGCGTTTGGGATTTTCTAATGATTTTAATGGCAAAGAGAATGTTCATCTCAAGTTTGCTTGTCCTATGTTTTTCATATAATGCAAAGAAACATTTCTAAATTTAAAAGAAGTATTATTCTTTTTTATGAAGAAGTTGGTTTTCCGTAGAATTATTTGGAAGTCTACCATTCAAGATAGGTTTTCCAGGGACACAAACTGAAAACCCCTATGTTTTTTAGTCTTACTCAAGGAAAAATCTGATCCCCACATTGTATTAAACTGTTCTTCAATCCTGTGTACATTCTACCTCCCTCCATTCTGTCCTACATTCCTGTCGTTCTCATCCCCATTCCTCACTTGCCTAACATTCTCACCCCTATAGCAGTCTTCAGCATCCCATCACCAATCAAAATGCTTGGCATGAATCTTTTTTACCTCCTTTTGATTTCTTCCAATGATCAGCTCTCATCCCTCACGATGACTAGCTATTTGTTCATTTGTTTTCCTTTCTTTCAATGTCATCTTTTCCATCCTTCTCCACACACATTTCAAAAGCCTCCAATCTATGTTTATCTTCATGCTTTCACAACCATATTTCCAGAACACACAAAGCCATGCTCCATATCAAAGTTTTGACAGATCTTTTCTTAGGCTTCCTTACTCATTATCTGCGTCATCAAGTGCCTCCTCCTTAAGAATAAGCATAATTGCCTAATGCATTCTCCTTCTGACATCCCTGACCATTTACATATCTTAGAAGTGTTTTGAACCAAGGTGGTCTTGGTAGACTATGGAGTTTATTTATAGAGGGAAATGTTTGTATTATATTTTCATGTGCATATCTTGTGTTAAATTGTGAAAAAGACTGCCTAGAAAAAATTTCATATTTTGGTCTCAAAACGCTGGAAATACCTGTGGAATATTGTCCTTTTTTGGATTTTTCATTCCATTCTTGCTAATGAGTGCCTGGACCCCATATTCCACAGGTTGCCGATGGGCGCCATGGAGTGATGTCTCCTTCGCTGGCGCAGCGTCGTCAGATGATGCTTGCGCAACAGGCGCAAAAGCAGCGGTTGCTCCACCAGCAACAGCAGCAACAGCTGCTCATTCCATCGGGTGCCGCGGCAGCCGCTGCCGCAGCTGCAGCCGCTGCAGCTGCCTCAGCAAACCAGCAGGGTGGTGGAAGTGGGGGTGTGGTATCTGGCATGGTTGGTGGTGCAGGGGGAGTGGACCCTGGTGCCCTCACGTCCCAAGCAGCGGCAGCCCTCCAGACAATGGACAGCCTGCTCAACAGCTCTGTGGCGCCTCCAAATGTTTCGCTGCAGGTTAGTGAGGTGCGACTTCTGTAAAATGCTGTTAAGAAAAAGCAAGTGATTAGATTACTCTTCGTGAAGGCTCTTTCATCAGGGACCATGTTGCGTTTTCAGTAACAGCCAGGTTTTTCTCATCTTAGAAAATTTTGAATTTTCAAGGCTATTCGAATGAATGAATTTTCAATGGACGCAAACATTACCTTTTAGCCTTCAAATATAAAATTTTGATTAAACAACTCAAGGCTGGACCTTAATACAAGAGAGATATTTATAGTAAGTTAAAAAAATAGTTAATAGTAATATATTTATTTGTCCATCAGACACAGTGTACAGAATTGAGAATACATGACAGTTGTACAGGACAGTTCAACAAGATATAAATCATATCATTCCAAATAGAAACATCAAACAGAAAGACAAATACACTTACGATTGGAAACTGATATAGACTTGATAAATATTGAGATGTAAGTTAAACTTCTGCTAAGTCCCAAAATATACTATCATTACTTTCACGTAATTATAAGGTCGAGGTAATGACTCTTCTTACTTCAAAAGCTACCACTTTTACGTTAATTACTACAATTACTGTGAATCATGGACATAATCAAGATCTTACTATTTTTGAGAATTGTAGATAGATTTTCAATGCATAAAAATACTCGAAATAAATATCGATTATCTGCAACCTCATAAATATTGCTAAAAGTTTTTAATTATATATCTTTTAGTCCTTATTGCCGAAAAGTATCTATTTAACAAAAATTTACAAGTAATTTAGATTAATTCCCTAAAATCAACTGAGCAGTATTTAATAATTACCAAAAAACTACAGCATGAACTTATGCACTAGACATGTAAAAATACCAGAAATGCTAAGTAAAAATTCCAGGGTTGACCTAAACATAAGATCAACGTAGACACAAGTATATAAGGTATATTTTGTAAATATTATAATATCCATGAAATGAAAGAGAGAACATACTTTTCTGAAGCCTGAATGTGAAATTGATGTCTAATAGTTTATGAATGAAGTAAATTTTATTTTATGTAAAAATAATATGGGTTAAATTCACAACTGATCCATGATGCAAATGTCATTTGATCCTCGAGAATGATCATTTAAACCTCTGTTAATGATTGTGCCTCAAAATTTCTAGGCTAGCCTAGCTATTTCAGCGTCCATAAGCAAAGTGCTACAACAGAATATCGATTCTCAAAGGGTCATTTCAGTATGACTAGGCATGGATTTTAAATTCTTGTGTTGCTTGTTGCAGCGTTCAACTAGTGTTCCAGACTCACAGCTCTCGCCTGGCTATGGGGCCTCAGGGATGTTGGGCAGTCCATTAGGTAGTGGTGCAGGGCCTCAGATCTCACCTGGAAGTGTGCAGCAGCAAAGGATGAATCAGCAGCAGTCACAGCAGCCTCCATATTCACCTCATGCACAGCTTCCTTCTCCGTTGGGCCAGCAGGGTTTCTCACCAGCTGGGTAAGCATGGATTTAGTTTTGCCTTTTTGAAGTTTAATTTACTGTGTACCTCATTGTCATCTGTCAGGACCTGAGAGAAACAGTTATCCCTAATTTTGTCTATTTAAAACGTATTAAAATACATTGTTTTTGAGAATTTCAAAGAATGTTACATTTACTTATGTATGACTCCTGTATCAATTGCTGCAATATGGGAGTCAAAATAGGTTAGGTTGATTACAAAAGGTTATAAAGATCATATTTATGAGAAAATAACATAATGGTGTATGGGATGCCTCCTTATTTAAAGGAGGAAATTTGATTTAAAAAAGAATATTTGAAATAAAGGATTTGCCTACTTTTTAAAATTGAGTTCAGATTTTTTAGTAGTATAAGCTAAATAGCATAGTAGTAGAAATTACAAATAGCTATGAATTTTGAAAATGGAAAACAAAACTAAACTAAAAAAATGCCAGCACTCCCAAACTGAAACAACAAGCAAAGAAATTAAATTGAAAGGGATAACAAATGTATTTTCTACAGTTTACCCATAATTATCAATTCTAAATTTGCGATCAAATGGAACATCAACATTTATAGGAATCACCATAATTCTGCCCATATTTTGACTATTGCCAACCCAATATACTGTTATATGACCTAAGTTAACCACAGCCCTGCATAAAGAAATCAAGATATTATTACGTAGTAATGTAATAAATGGAAGAACATTCAAATTCATCTCAAGTGTTTTCTTTAATCATCTTTAACCACTTCATATTCCCTTATGTTTTCCAAAGAAGAAGACACATGGCATTTACACTATAATTAGCGCTAACTCTATGAATAAGATTAATAATCTGTGGCTCAACAAACCAGCTCAACAATATTGCCACATCTTGTACCAAAAGGTATGCCACCAGTTCCAATACAATTCATACTACGATACAATTAGGAACATGATTTGACCAGGAGCACTAGCATTACAATTAGGGGTGAATATGATCGTAGAAAATTTACTCATTGCACTTCTAGGAATCACAGGACCATCCCTGTCATACTCCATCATAACTTGTTTGTAATATAACCTTTGATTGAGAAACAACCTTTGGATTTTGGCCATGATTCTTTGACCATTATTTTGATATCTTGTTCCAACTTTAATCCCTACAGGTCAGGCTTAGGTGGTTTTGGTCAGAGCCAGGGGAATGGTGGTCCTCAGGCAAGGCTATCTCCCCACCAATCTCAAGGTTCAAATAATATAGGTGGAGGGGGAGGAGGAGGGTTACCATCCTTCCAGCAGTCACAACTCTCCCCACGCATTCCTCAGGTAGGCCTATTGGATAATATTCTGCTAACCGAACCCTTTACCATAACCCTTACCTAGATTTAATGCTTATGATTGAAAGCATGCGATTTGTCACAATGAACAAATTCACCAAATTCTGCTGAAGATTTATCAGTGAACTAAATTAAAATTGATTTTGTAAAAGAGCTTGATAAGACATGAGATCAGTCAACTAATGTGCTAAACTTGTTATTGGTTTCAGTAAGTGCCACTTGTTTTTTATTTTTGTACAATTTATTTTCAGTCATTTTCCTTAAGAATTTCCATTAAATAACATTTTGGAGCAAGTATTCTTTGGCAGTGGTGTAGCAGTTATCATTTCAGAGCCTTTAGACATATTGTCATTGGGATTTAAGAGAGCATTTTCCTGTATTATGTATGTAAAAGAACTCTAGTCAGAATAATATCATCAGAATCTTTGAAAATTATCTGGAAATTATTTTGGTGTTGCTGTAGCTACAGAATGCATTTTTCTTATTTTTGGCGATGGATTTTATCTTGTGGTCTGATGGATGGAAATCGTCTAGTCTTGCAAATGAAGTAGCTTTTATATTTTCTAAAATTTATCTATGTGTCAACGGGAGAGATTTTGCTCCATGATACTGTGTCAATCTTACTTGTTCAATCAGTATATTTTGGAAATTATGTGCGTACATTTTCTCAAATAAGCAGTACATTAATTTAAATGATAAAATGTCATATGAATTGATTTCTTTGAGACTTTAATTTGATCTGGTAATTCAGTGCGACTTCAAGATGTGTGTGCCATTCTCAAGTCTATGTTAAAGTTGTGTCTATCTTAAAAAATGGTTTGGAAGTAAAAACTATGGAAAAGTAGCTTGACTATTAAAGAGACTACAATCCTCGTGTGGATTTTATTTCATAATTTCTTCCTTCCAGGGTAGATTTTTTGAAATAGTAGTTTGGCATAAGAAGTGGCCACCACCAATTATTTTTAATAACCCTTTCCAATGCTTTGCAGCTTCAGGGAGGTTACAATTCTGGGAGTGTAATGGGAGCACCTGGAGGGGGCTCCAGTGGTGGGAGTGGTGGTGGTGCTGGTGTTGTTGGCTGGACGCAGGCTCAGGTCGCACGGCTCAGCTTGCAGCAACAGCAAAATCCCATGCTCAATGCTCAACTCACGGTAAGAAGAGAGCAAATATTCACACGTGAAACGGACATAAGGAATCATTCCTCTTCCTCAGATTTTTCCTCAGATGAACCCCCAAAATTCATTCAATCCCCTCATTTCTTTATTGTTATCCCTTGGGTATTTCAAACAGGTTCCAACAGGATCTCACACATGTGAGGGATCACTTTAGTGATATTGTTGAGAAAACTTTATAGAGATATAATCTATCTCATGGTTTCTTCATTAGATATCCGTGTTGGTGACAGTATCATCAGCAAAGTCAATTGAACTCATGAATAATATTTATATTTAAGTCTGTGAGGAAAAACCCAAGGAGTTCAGTAAGGTTGCAGTATGTTACCCATGCATTTTTAATATATATAATGGCTGTTATTAAAATTTGGAAGAGATAGGGAAGCCTTCAGATTAAAATGGGAAAAAAAGCGACAGTGAATGTAGTATTATTTGCTAAATGATCGTCTAGTCATTTTTAAAAGAGAGGAAGGCATTGATAGAATCATATTCTGAATTGAAAATATTGTCAAAGAATGCAACCATGTTGAATATCCATTCCAAAAACTGAAATGATGCAAGGGAAATATGCTTTTATATATGTTTAACTCAGAATATGAAAAATTGCTATACAGTAACATTGCAAACAACAGTTACTTAGGACCTAGGCCAAATAAACAAACAAACTCTGTTAATTTGACCTGGGACCTCCCTGTGTAACCTTCTCCGCTATTTATACTTCAGTATTATTTCTCTACCCTTATGTTATCAACTGATTATTATGAAGTTTACCGCAGAGCCGAATTTGGGTCTTACTAGACTGCTATATCCATTTGGTGTGATCTGAAAACAGTCGTTAACATTGCCATTTGTTTTGCGGAACTAAATGATTTCACTCGATCGACAGGGTAACTACGGAGGTGGGGGAGGAGGTGGTGGTGGTGCCGTAGGGGGCCGAGGGGGCTACCTTCCTCAGCAGAGGCAGCAGCAGCAAGGGGGAGGTCGTCCTCTGTCCAGTGGTGGGGCAAGCGGCCAGGCCACGCAGAGGGGTGCACAATCCCAGCAACAGCAGCAGCAGCAACAACAACAACAACAGCCGCAACAGCAGCAACACACTCCGTACCTCATGGAGGGGTTTCCGGGTTCAGTCTCACCCCCAAACAACACCCTCACCTACCAAACTCAGCAGCAACAGCAGTTCCAGCAGCAACTGCGTCTGCAGAGAGCCATCAGCGCCCCAGGTGCACCCAACTCATCCTCCCAGGGTAAGTCTTTCAACTTTGTGGATGGGAATTCATAGAGGGAAAGAAAGAGAAAAAATGTCCTCATTAACTTTCATTAATCCCTCTCTCTGTCTCTATTGTCTAAAAATGTTCTCTTAATCCACTTTTTTTTATTTTTATAATAATTTTTGTTCCATAGCGAAGTGTTCAGTTAAACTTTTTCATTTCAGTTTTCACTCACGGTCTATTATTTTTTAAAACACAATGCTTTTCTCCTCCCACCGGAATCTTTCTTGGAGCTTTGATGATATTGTTTTCACTCCCTTCGTCTCTCGCTTGCGTTACATCCAGTGCCCTTGCAGGTGCATTAGCTATAAATCACTCTTGATCTCATACGCTGTGGGTCAAGAGAAAGCCCATCACGTCTTCTTTCCTTGCCCAGCCTAACATTTTTGCACTTTGAAATTGAGCGTACGGCATGCTATCACGAAAGAGGGAAAACAGAATATACTGGAAAACTTCTCATGGCTGTCAATTGCAGTACAGTCCTTACTTTCATCAAAGATGATTGGTTTTATTTTCTTTTTACTTGTTTGTTTGCCAAACTTGTATAAAGTGTGGATTTTTTTGTAGTTACAAAACATGGCTTTATCCCATAATTGCAGAATTGTTTTAAGCTTTCCTCAGCACTCTTTTAATAATTAATTTGCTTCCTTTTTAACCAATTTCTTATTTTTTTTTAATATTTTGTGAGTGATGTTTGCTGCAAAGATTGTGCTGACCTGAATATGGACATATTTCCACAGTCTGCCATGGATAGCTGTCCTTTTTTATTACCTTCTTTCTTTTTCGAGTGTTTTTTTTTTGCCGATTTCCCTGCTGGACCCGTGATATATTTTTTTGTCCCTTTGCCTTTTTATTTTCTAGGAGTTTTCCCTTTTTGTTTTCTGGAGATGTGTGTGTTTGAAGCTGTTGTCATTATTATTTTTTTTTCAAGTCTCTCTTCCGCACATAGATGCCAATCCAGTGTAAAGGGAGTTTAAAACAGGTCCCAATGGAAGGATAAATGTTGATTCATATGAATATGTTTTACAGTGCTGTGCATAAGACACTTTCCTGGTTATCACAGGTGGCAGTGATCATAGGTAGGAATTGGTGCTGAGGAAATATGCGATGAACCTTGCTTCTTCGGAATCTGATGCTTTGGAGTCCGTGGTTATTTAGCAACCAGTGTGAGTGATGCACACTCCGCGGATGGGTTCAAATGGAGTGGTGATGTGATATTTGCAAAAGAATTTATTTTTTTTTTGTAAGATAAAGCATGGTTTGTAACTTCTCTTGCGTGTGTATTAATTTTTTCATCTGATGCTAATGTTTACATCTTGTAAGACTAAAAAAAAAAAGAAAATATTTTTCTCTCTTTACCAGTTTGTGCACTCAAAAAGTAGTTATTTTTCTCTAGAGTGGCTGTTTTGTTCCAATCTTTTGTTGTAGTCATTCATTAGCAGCTGAGAGATTTTTACTTGTACATTATTACCATCCTTATTATTACAATTTTTGGTTTCTTCAGTGATGAATTTTGCGAGGCTCAGAGTAACTTAAGTAAGTTTTCTTAAAGAGTCCGATGGGATTCATGCTGCCTTGGCCTCCATGCACGGAAAGTACATTTTTTGCACTGTAATGCAGTTGAGTTTTTATTTAAATCTTTAAATGGATTTTTATTGTTAGTGAGGCCTATTTAGAGAGAGAAGTTTTGAAGAGTCACTAGTTTTTGGACAGGCCCAACTATGAGAAATAAATTAAATTTTCCGTGTTTTTTGCCTGTGTAATTCTCTAGTACTTACCATGTGTACAGTAATTTTTTCATACTAGAAGGCTGTGTTTTTTTTTTAATAGTTGATAAAAACTTCACTTAATTCTTGCATGAAGTACATTAGATGAATATTTTTATGCAATTTTGTTGGTAATGAAATTTTTGAACCTAAGTATGCTACCTTTGCACCCCTGAGATTTAATCCTTTTATTTACCCTGTTACCTTAAATACCCGAACCTTTTTTTTTTCTTTTGAGTCCTGACCATCCTGTTTTTACTCAAGGTACCCCCCCCCCCCCCCCAACCCTTAAACCTATTTACATTGGTGTTTTGGTTGAAGGATTGCAATAGTGCGTCCTTTATACAAACAATAGATTCTCGAACCCATCCTAAAGAAACCTAGATTATGTTCAAAATGTGACTGCAAGAAATTTCTTCTCATTAACTGCAGTGAAACTTTATTAGCATGTTCCTTGATAGTGTAATCCCCTGTTTATGACTACCAATTTGAAATCCCTATTGGATTCATAACCCTGGATACCGTGCAATCAAAAGTTATCATCAGCATGTTTTAGTGCTATCTCTCCCCACCACCACCACCACTACCCTTATTCCGTGAGCTACAAGTTACAAAGCCCACGATTGTAATTTTTATTGCCTAGCACGATTTTTTTCTTGAGTATCTGGTTTCATCCAAATCAATTTCATTGCTTGTCTTATTGGAATAATAGGTTGAGTCACAATCAAAATTGGTTGTGTTATGTCACATGAGGAACGCATAATCCATTCTGTATGAAATTCCTGCATCTCCCCCTCAGATAGGTTTGCCTTTGTAAGTTTCCCTTTTTTGTCGTCATTAGTTAAAAGGAATAATATATATATATATATATATATATATAATAATTAATGTCATTCACCATATTATGCACAGAAATCCCCTCACACCTAATTGTAATCATAGTTGTAATGCAAAATGTGATGGAAGTCAGTTATCATTTATTACTCGGAAAGCTGCCTTACATTATAAACCATATTCTGATGTTTTATGTAGCATTTGATTTTCTTGATTGTTGATAAACTTACTGATTTACCTGTAATAATTCTCAGAGTTAAAAAAAAAAATTCAAGTTTGATCACTTGATCCATTTGAAGACAAATTTTCTGTCTATCCTGAGCTTTTAAACTGCCGTTGGTGGATTCACATTTTGAGTGGCACATTTTTGTAGGCAAGTTCCTGGTGTGGTCCTGAGAAATTGGTTTTGTGTTGCATTGGAACTGTCCCAACTATCATGATTTTTTTTTTTAAATTGGTGGATTATATTCAGTTAATGTGCATAGATGAGATAATTCACTTTTAGTAGAGTGGTGTTGAGCAATAAAGCAAGATATTTAAACCCCAAAGTGCAGTGTTATTTCAGAAGAATTTAGCTGTGGTTCAAAAGAATCTTCTGAAATTGGAAGTCTAGATGGTATTGGTTCCCTGGTTTCTATTGCTCAGTACGTTTTGGAATAGTGTATATTCAACTGCCAACATGATTAAGTCCTCCCAATTAGTATATATGTGCGTGTGTGTGTGTATGTGTGAAAATACAGTGTTTGAAGAACATGCTAATAAGGTTTCACTGAAAGGTTTTTGGTGATATATTATTTTGCCAACGTCTGCCGACAATTTGGTTTGTCAATATTTAACTAATTTTTTCAATTACCTTGAGTAATGAGAGCTTGTATAAAATAGTCAAGTATTCAACAAATTAACAGTTCCTATTAATTGTAAAAAAAATATATATCACTTTGCTTGGTCACTGACTGTTAATTTCTTTGGCCCCTGATTGAGAAGTGTATTGTGTGTGTTTCCAGTCAGGGACTGAAGTGAAGTTTCTTGTGTTGCAAACATTGGCTGAAAAGAGTTTTTTAACTTTTAAAATTCAAGTGCTGATGGTGGTACACCATGCCCTGGGTGCATGCTGTTTTCCCAGTTACTACCAAAATGCCAGTGTTAATATGCTTCTCCTATTTCTTCATGCTTTCCTGCCCTAATACTTGATCATTCACCCTGAAAAATATTAACCTTCCAAAATCCCGATCCTCCTTACGAAGAAGCACCATTCCATGTTCTCGAGAATGGGATCGTTCGCTCCCACACAAATATGGATGCACAGAATAATTGTTTTCTGTTGAGGTATATTTTTTTATCAAATTTCTTGGCTCATTTAATGAAAAAGCTGTGGTAACCAAAAGTTATCACTAACCTAGGGATGACTATAAATTCATTTGATTTATGTCTACGATGTAAAATTAGATTGACAGCTTTTGCCTTCTGAGAAAGGGTCATCAATGGCTGAACTGACCAGTAGTCCTAGTAATATGATGAAAAAAGCTACATACATAATAGACCTCTGTTTGCCACTATTGTATTTGTGGATACGCATTACAATGCTCTTGTCATGTCTATGTCTAGAAAACTAAGCAAATAGATTGATTCCATGTTTTACTCTTTCAAGTGGGCAGACCAGGGTGACATGTTACCCTTGTGGGTAATGTGATCAGCTACTAATTTGGAAGGTCCTGGATCAAATATGGATGACCTTTAGCTCCATCTGCATTATATATTTGGGTAAAAATTCTCCTGGAAAATCATAGGTGGCACAGGGAAAGGAACTGGCTCCCTTAGATTGAATTTATGTACCATTTTCACATACCATTGGGTTCCTAGGCTACCCTCACGTATGAAACAGACTTTTGGGTTGAGCACTGTTATGGTGGGAGGTTGGTAATGACACAGACAGGATATTTCATAGCAATGGAAATTGGATATGAATAGGAAAAGTCAAGACCAAATCAAAAAAATAAAGATAAATTAAAGAACCCCTTTTCTCTCTCAGAATCAATACAATAAGGGTTTGTAGAATGTGACATTTCACTGTTGCCAATTAAAGTCAATATGCAGGGGTTGATCACAGTGACAGAAGTATGTTTCAAATTGCCAACAAGATATTGATATCTAATCAATTAGAAAATGGGTGAACGAGCCCAATTTATACCTCTCGAGAACCCTCCAAGTCTCTCTCTCTTCCACCCCAACCTCCTCTTTGCCTCTTCCTCCAATTATTTTTACTCATCATTTTTTACCAACAAATTATTCCCAAGCAGCATAAGGTAAAAAAAAGGTGATGCAGGTGTTTTGTGTCCAAAATCTACTTACACTTTGTGACATCTCCCCGTTGCAGGTGGAGTAAATTCCCCACGGCATTATGGGGCGAGCAAGGACCGCTCCTCTCTCCTCCTCTCCCCACCGCAGCCCCCTCCTGGCCACCACCCTCCCGTCTACCACCACCCACCGCCGCCCCCTCAAACCCATCCCCCCCACTACCTCCAGGGCGGCGGTGACACGAGGTGTGGGGGGGGCCAAATGTTCCACCCTGGCCTCCATCACCCCATGTCGCACGTCAACCACCTGCCCCACCACCCACCCCACCACCCGCCCCACCTCGCCGGACACCCACCACCACCACCACCCCCACCACCCCCCCACCTCCAGCACCATCACCACCCCCACCACCACCACCACCACCAGCAGGCCGCCCCTCCTTATCCCCTCGGAGGGGGGCCCCAGCCCATCGCGCCTCACACGCCTACCTCACCCCTCCCGCACCAGTCCCCCCACGACCCCAACTTTTGTATGGGTCGACACGTTTCTCAAATATATGGTGGCATTGGCGGGTGCGAGAGGACTCGACCCGGGCCGGCCAATCAGCAGCCAGGTGGTAAGTCATGTGATGACCGCCACTCGGACTGTGTCCTGGTCACCCTTGAAAGAAATATCCCCCTCTCTCTCTCTCTCTCTCTCTCTCTCTCTCTCTCCTCCCAGTCTTGACCCGCACTCTCCTTCCCTCCTACCCTGCGGAGTATGTCTCTGTCCCTCTACCTTCGATGCCTTGTTCGCATTACCACCTTCTAATTGTGGTGAGAAGTATTAATTAGCAATTAATTCAAGAAAGATTGGCATTATGAGAACCCCCTTCATAAAATACTGATTTATTTCTAATCTCTCAAGCCAATGTTTTGGTGAATATAGGGGGGGTGTGCTTTTTTGTGGGTAACCCGTTTTGTGTAACAACTGTCGAGGTTCATCCCACTCTCTTTGACTGATGTGATTTTAAATGTGTTAATGGGCCAGCTAGACGTAATTTTGTCATAGTTTATTCGTTGAATGTTCATTTCTCAAAGTTACTGATGTTTTTACATTTATGGAACTATGGTTTTCATCTTGTTTGGCATTTTTTAACTGGGATCTTGGCATAATTTTTTTAACGTTTTTGGCGCTAACTGGCAAATGACACTTTCAATGAGTTCAGCAAATAGCACACGCTAGAAGGTTATGATGCGATCGAGGTGCATAATATAAAGTTCCTCCCCTCCCCCCATTTTTCTTTTTCCACCCACGTACCCTTCCTGCCCTGCCCATCTTGACCATTCTCACCTTAGGGAAACCCATGTTTTCTAAACGCTTGAGCCATTTAAAAAAAACATAGAAATCCCTTCCCTTTTCCACTATGCTGTTGCTTCTCCTTTTCCAGTAGCATCGTGCTTGTTTCCCTTTTCTTCATGGCACTTGTATGTATGGCAACTATTTTTTGGTTGGAAATACTCTTTTGCTGTGGCCCTGTTTATTAATGCTTTGGTTTATTGGAAGTAAGATGTAAATTATTGGTTTTCATGTGGACTGGCTGGTATACAAAATGTGTTATCAAATTGCTATTTTTATTTTGCTGTAGAATATGTATGTATGATTTTGCAAAGTCATATGTATGCCATGTGGTGGCTGATCCAAGTTTTTTTAGGTAGTGCAAGACAATGCAGCTTTTATTTTTTTTATTTATTATTATTATTATTTTTTTTTTAATTTTTAATATTATGTGGTGGATGTGAGGGTTGCATGCTTTCACTGGGATATTTCTTGTGTGTACACTGTGTGGTATTGCTTGCTTGTGTAACGGGCTAAAAGATCAATGCTACGTAATCCTTTTTATTCTTTCTGATTTGCTTAAACTGTTGTGTTATTCTCTTGCACTGTCTTTTTAGTAGTGTGAATGTGGTTCTTTGTGAACTGTTAATATGGATGGGTTAAGAGCTTTGTCACTAAATGCTGATAAAATGTTTGCGCATTGATTCTCAAAACCCTTTGACTGGAGTGCAATAATCTGTGAAAACATGTAGATCTTTGAAGCAGATTTCATTTGATATGATTTTTAACATTCTTTCACTCACTCTTTGATTGATGGATCATTTTGGTTAGGACTAATGCAAAGGCAATTTTAAATGGTCATCGGCTAATATCCATGACGGCCTTCAGTTTTATGTATTTTGCTTAAGTATTGATAGTGCCTCCTTATATTTTGCATAACCAACATCTCTGCTGCTTTTTTTTTGTTTGTTGCATGTATCCAAATTACACCGATGTGGTTAGCACTGTTCTCCATTCCATTTTTGTAAACCTGTTAAGTTTGACTTCTCTCTACCTTATTGATGTGTGCTCCTTTTATTTCTTAATACAAAAAAACTAAGAAATCAAGTAGTCATGGCACATTTGGCTTTAAAAATTCAAATCTTGGGCCCTCCAATTATTTGGGTTTGACTCAAGTTTAGGTTTAATCTTATTCAACCAGCTCTCAAGTATCTTCTCTCTTTTTTTTTAAGAAAAGCCATGCTTGATATCATTAAATTTTCAAATTCATTTCACGAGCTCTTTTTTAAATCAAGGAAAAGAAACTTCTCAAAGTTATTATGCAGCAAGGTATTATTAAACTAAATGTTTGTGACTTGAGTTATTTTTAATATTCGAATTCAGAAATATAACTAAGGGGAATAATAGTTGGATACAGGTTGAGTTGAGTGCTTTCATGCCACTAGTTGGAGCTATTATAATAATTATAATATATAAATAATTATTTGCCATTATGGAAAGGAGACAAACTGTGTAAATTTCACTTGAAGAGAGATTTATTCACGACACGACGAAACCCGGGTCGTGAATAAATCTCTATTCAAGTGAAATTTGCATAGTTTGTCTCCTTTCCATCATGGATAAATTTCACAAGGTTAACCCTAATACCGTTCGGTTTGTTATTTGCCATTAAATTGCATAATGTGTAGTATGTGCTCCGGGGCACTTACAAGGTCCAGTAAATGATGTAAAAAGAATTATTACTGCTATTTCAACTATACATGCTCACTTTAAATCATACAAAATGTAGTCTTGATTTTAGTGTCAAATTGAATTAAATTACATGAAGCACACACAATGTTTGTTATTCAATTCAATGTTTTTCTTCAGTACTGCCGTCTTAGATAAGTAATATACAAGTGATCTTTATCAATTAAGAGATGTACCTCATTAGTGAGCTCGTTATCATTTGTACATTGATTTATGTCGGTGTAAGGATTTGAAAAGATTTGAGGGACCTTTGGTTCACAGATTTGGAGTGCCCAATTGCTTTGTTATCTGTTTTTGACTTAACATCACACTAATCAATAATTGCTTCATTCATCTGACGTTCTGTAACTTCTTTAGTAGTGCTTATCCTCATTCACACGTCCAGCTGCTTACGCTATCTATTCCGTTACCATACTAACTGTCCTACTGCTCCCGTTGCCCTTCTCCCATCACTCATTCCTATCACCACTTGACCTTGTCAATCTCAACCCGTTCATCTCTTCCATCCAATCCATTCCTGGAAACCCGGCCACCGTCATCTCTGTCCATGTATTTTGTAAATAATAAAGAGCACTTTTTATCTCCTACCATTCCTCTGTAGCACCCCATTGTCAAGTACTGTCATCTCCATGCTTACATGATGATCTACGCCAAGAGTGTGATGCACCCGATGCCTTGATGCTGAGAAAAATGTAGTGTCTGCTTATTATTCTGTTCCCTTAACCTTCTAGTTGCCTCAAACCAATGGTTCCAAAGTTTAGTTTCCAAAGTCCAATCCTTTGAGATGAAACCACCAGCACCTTACCAATGGCAATAAGCGACACTTATTTTGATGACTTTATAGCTGGTCATCAGAAATGTATCCACTTGTGGCAATGTCATTTTTTTTTTTTTAAGAGTACATATTTTCATTTTTACCAGATGCAATCCGTAGTTTGTGTCCTGTCCTGTTTTTGTGTTCTTACCACTCACATGCTGCTTTTTCCGCTATAGCTTTTGTTATGTGTTTCTTTTTTTTTTCTAGTCATTTGTGTTGTACATAAGTTTCGCCATTGATATTTTCAAAAAAAAAATAATAATTCATATTTTTTGTGCTTTGTTCCATTGCTGCACATGTGTGGTTGTGTGTGTATAGTTTGTGTGCCAAGTTTCGAAATGCATGCGAGCAGTGCTTTGATCATTTTCCTCTCTCATTTTTTTTTTCCCCCTCTCAAAAGCAGTCGAAAAGACGCAGTGCAGGAGATTAAATTGAGTGGGTTGTGTCGTCCTTAGTTAGGCCTCTTTGTTTCTACATGTGTGTGTGTGTGTTTGTGTGTGAATATGTATGTGAATGTGTGTGTGTGTGAGAAACCGTTTGCGTATGTGTGGACTTGTACATTTTTTATGCATACTCGCGTGTGTCTTGATGTATTGATGCTAGTTTGATATGTAAAATTTGGGGAATTGTCCCTGCTGAGAGGCAGACTTTGGAAATCATCTCGTTATTCCGTACGTTGCCTTGGTTATGGAGTTCCTGCATGGAAAAAAACACTTGACGAGAGCCTCCAATGTGTGTGGTGTATAAGATAGATGAAGGGGAATCAAAAACTCAAAAACAGGTACTTGTGGGGACAATGTAAAAATGGGGGCATTCAAGAAAAGTTGTGGGAATTGCACGGTTGTATAATTATTCAGTGAAGCTGTTTCTTTGATGTGGATTTAAGTATCATGTGTCAGTCAATGATTTCCTCTCCTTGCTTACTGCCCCATTTTTATGTTCATACCCAAATAGCAGCTGCTTCTTTTGAGGGAGCTATAGGTAAAGAATGGTGGCAAGAAACTCTTTAGTTTATAGAGCACTATTGGGCATTATAATACATGAATTATGCCATTATAGATGTAGACTTGGGGCATTAAATCAAGGAAAACATGTTTGGTGCTTCCATTTTAGTGCGAGTCCAGGATGGCTTCTTAGAGATTTGTCCAAGAGTTCAAAGTGCATTCTTGCCATTTTTCTCTTTGCCAGTGATAACTGTCACTGAGTACCTATTATGTGAATATAGCATTAACGTTCTCTCATGCCTGAGGGAGGAGTTATTATTTTTTTTGTCGGGGCCAGTGGTATTTTTTTTTAACATTTATTAGCGGATAAATGTTGTGATTTGAGAATGCCTATCAATGAAAACTATTGTCTCACTGTCCTTCACCTTTTGCTGTAAAATATGTAAGTCTAAATTCATATGATGTTTGCAGGGATACAATCTCTTCTGGTTTATAATTTTGCAAAGGCTTTTTTAATCATGTCAAATAAGCAAACCTATATTAGTGTTTATCCACCTGCTGATGACTGTGGTGTACATGTCTTGTGGTAAAACTTCTCAATTATGCATTCTTTTTTCACATCTTTGTATCACTTATAAAAAAATAAGACTTGTTAGTACCTTGCCAGTCCATGTGTGTACAGTCCTGGAGTATTAGTTTGGGATAAGAAAACATACTTGACCCTGAAATGAGAAAGCAACCAAAGTTCATCTTGGTAGAAATATTTTACAGTTGAAGAAAGTTTTTACATCATCTTATGTTTATGTACGTGTTCCTTATGTAAGTTTTTCAAACATAACTTCTGGTTTCAAAGATTAAATCATTCTTTTAATCAATGTGGGAGGCACAAATGAATGGCAGTTAGAGCCTTGCTGCTGGTATAATTTTCCTTTATGGCTATACTAACAAGGGTACAGAAGGGGGAATACCTATACGGTATCAATATTCCGAGTTTTGGTAAATAAACTGATCAAATATTCATCCTGTTCCCAAGTTTCAATGCATTTTATAACTCTTGCTTGTTGAAAATGATGGTAATATCATTCAAATAAATATATTGGTTATTTGAAAATTATAAAAAATGATAGATTGATCCATCACGACTGGAAGTAAACTTAATTGATAAATATTGATGTAAAAAATTATTTCGATTAATTGGGTTAATGGGGTTGAATTAGCAAATTTGGTTGTCATGTATGTTGGCAGTTAACTGGAATCATTATTTCCGGTATTTATATTTTCCCATGGTTTCATCTGTAATAGATTTGCCCTCGGTGCCATTTGTCAAATGCTCTCCACACTGAAAAAGTATGATTAAATAAGTTGAAGGTGTTAAATTTGTTCGAGACATAAAAAGTTTATTAAAGCTCTGGTTGGTTTCTCAGCTCGTGCTCCATCATATCTGTGTGGGTGAATGTTGATGACTATAAGTCTGTGTGCATTGGCGCACTCTTTTTTGTGCTTGTTGCTATTGGCATGGGGAGGAGCAATCCCTGCCAATGTGTCTTGTGTACCCTTCATGGCACGTTATCTTTCACCACCACCTACTTCATGTCCCAATTGATTTTTAATGTCCCTTATTTAAATTACCTGTTAAAAAATTCAGTTGTCATAGAAGCCCTAAAAAGTACCCTATCCCACCATTCTATAACTAAAGGTGTATAACACATTACTTAGTAATGACTTTCACTGCAACATGATTTAAAATCTGTTGTCAGCATTACTTTTGCCAATAAAAAATGTAGCCAAACTTCATTTTGATATTTTGCGTCTTTAAATTTATTTTTATTCTCGAGCTACTCAATTTTATTTGCTGGTAAAAACCTTGAATAAAGTTTAAATACTTGCATTTAATTTAATTTTGAAAGCTTAACTTTTTTGTGTGTCTTCATTAATTGCTTGAGATATTGCATATCATTAGTTCAATTAAAATTTGGAGGTTTAATAAAGTTTATGCTTGAACAGTTGATTTATGTCTGTTTCGTTTCATGTGAGTCAAACTTGATCCAATTTTTTTTATTAGTAGAGAGTGATCTTTAAACAAATTTTTTATTGCAATTATTTGTGATGTGCAAATTCAAGAAAATTTTTTAGCAAAGGTCTTAGGATTTTATTTATTTAAAATTCAAGCCCTGGCATAGTTCAATACCTATTTTTTAGTGCAATTTCAAAATAATTCATTGTATCACTTAGGTTTCCGAAATAATTATCATTGTTAAAACACTATTAATATAGTGCTTATAAAAAAATCATTTGTTTGTTCTTTGCGAATATAAATGCATAGAACACATTGGAATATTATTCACAAGCATTTTCCTTTTCACTATTTTGGAACACATCAAAATGTTTCCTCACTTATCACCAGGTTTCTGTTTAAAAACTTCTCCGTTGGAATATATTTTGATTTTTTTTTACATACGAAGATGATAATTTCAAATTTTAACCCTCATAGTTGATTTTTCTTCTAATGAGCAGGTTTTATCTGTGAGAGGTTGGTAAGTCAGCCATTACAAAATTTGCAAAAAAAAAAATGGATTTCATTGACGTTTCAGAATAGGAGAGATAACAGTTGTTTTGATCAGGTCTGGTTTTTACTTGTATGCCTCTGGTCTTATTGACAGTTTGTTGGGTTTTGACATTGGGTTTGCATACTTGCAGGCTCATTTCTTGATCAACACATTTCCATCTGTTCATGCGTCGACTTTGTTAAGCCTCGTAAGGGGAAGGGAAAGTAAAAAAAGCCTCCACGTCCACGAGAGTCGATTCAATTGTCTTACACACATGCCCTCTCTGCCTTTTCCTCCCCATCCAGGTGGTGGCAGCAATGGTGGTGGGGCCGGTATGACCTCGGAGTATGTTCGCCAGGAACTGAGGGCCATCGTGGGTGCTCGTACTCAGCAGCACCAACACCAAACATCTCCCGTAGGTGCCCAGGGGAACCTTTCCAATCAGGGACAACATCAACACAACATGCGGCAGCAGCAACAGCAGCTGGTGCAGTCTGTTAGTCCGACAGGTCTGGAAGCCCTGGGTCTTTCGTTCGAGATGCCGACTTCTGGTAAGTATTCTGTGAATGAGATACTCCTCCTCCTAGTTACTCCTTTCTTCACTCAAGTGCCCCCTGGCTGTTAAGCAAGTGCATAGCAGTGCATTCATTTCTGCGTTATGACCTTAAGTTTTCTTTTTTGTAATTTCCACGGATACTTAGCAATGAATGGTAACGTTTAAATATTTAAAAAAGATTCAGCAAACCATTATGGCAAGCAAGTATTGAGGGAAACCTTTTACTTTTAACTTGATGTTACTTCTCACTCTAGTTTATAGCTACACTTTCTTCACAGTGGAAATGCTCATTGAATTCATAAAAAGTAATAGCATTTGCAAGTTCAGTGTATTCAATATGCAAATACTGTTCATTTCTGTTTTTACTGCAGGTACTGTTTTTACAGTTTGTGAATTGTGGGCTTAAATTAAGACAATAATCTCATGTAGTTAAAGAACATGCTGAATCTTCAGATAACATTTCCGAGGTACTTGCATCCATTATTTCTTATGAATCCATGGAGTGCGGTTTAAAATTTTAAAATTAGGATAAAAATTAAAAGCAAAGATTTTTTTAGTGATGCTGGGATTTGTGTGCATCTCCCATGTTGAATGTTTTCTGACTTAAAGAAGATCTGTTTAAAGAAAGAGCGATGGGCTGAAATGTTGAAAAAAAAACATTGAAAATGTTCCGCTGCGTAAAGTAAACTCAATTATTCGTTCATGGATTTTCAGTGCAATTCTTTCTTCCGAGTACCTCAAAAGTTATTAACATTTAAGATTAATATATAAATTCATTCTTTTACAAAAAGCTTTGCGAAAGTGATGAGGGTTGTGGTTTTGGACCTTTCACTGGCACAACCAATTTGAGCTTGCATTTCTTGTACCCTTAACTGCACAAGTTTGGCTTGAACTTTTTTTTAATTGATTGAAGGATTGTTTGAACAAGTGTAATGCAGCATTCAGAGTTCAAACTGCTGGCACTGGATTTTTGATTAAATAAGGAAAATTGTAAAATTTTCATAGCTATTTCACTGAGTAAGTAAAATTTGTATTTTTTTCACAGTAAACTTAATTTCACCACTGTTGGTTTTGAAGTTCAGGTGGCATCATAAGTTTTCTTGACCAGGCATTGATTAGGTACCTGATATTGTCACATATGCATCGAAAATGGTGGTACTGAAATAGAGTCCATTGTGAACAAAATTAAAAGTTTATTTCTTCAGCTATCAGGAAATTTTACCAAGTTTAGCCGTTTAAGGCATGAATTGAATTCCCCATAGCTATTTATCGGCTTTCGTGTAGTCGTGCATTTTATTTGATGTGTGACCTATATCAAGTGCATCTTAATTTTGTAACATGGTCTTTGGGCAATTGAAATGTATTATTATTATTCAGTCTTCTCATTCAGTGGACACAATATTTCGCTGAGTTGACCATGAAATTTTGACAAATTTCAATAAATTGCGGGAGATGCCATGGCAGTAACTTTTAAAAGATTCATCCGTTGAATGTGCGTTACAATGCAACAAAATTTCAGAGTGTAAAAATCGTTCACCTTGACTAGGATTCGAACCCAAAATTGAAATCTATCTTTAAATATTCTTAAAATGTTGCAATGAAATTTGGGATTGGGTTGACATCGATGCATGGAGGATCGTCAACATTCCCAAGTAAACTGCTGGGGGATGCAATCTGAAAGTGGTTGCAAATTAACATTGTCGATCCTCAACTTTCCCCATCAGGTGGCCCTGAAGGTAGTCCAAAACTCTGGCCTGGCATAGGGGCAGACCTTGTCAGTGGAGGTGTTTCTTCTGGAGCATCAGCTGCCTCCCCATCGCCAGGGTTGAGCGGTGGTGGTGGAGGCTCCATGAGGTCCCCTCAGGGAAACAACAATGGGAACTCCTCAAATGGCACAGGCCGGGTGAGATACCCTAAATTACTCTGCTAAACAAAAATGCCTTTCGTCCTTAATCCCTGGGCTGTGGAAATGGTAAATAACAGTGGGTATGTAGCATGCTAAACAATAAGTTAGTCGTTGCTTAGATTGTATGTAACATAGTGCATAGAAAGTGTTCCACAATTACTCCGTCCATTGTCATAGTTTTGCTAATTTGGTAATGCAGCTAAAAACCATGAGCGCTGGTGTAGTTTTTCAATTTTTTGTCAAGTTCCATCCACCCTGAGCTATTATAATGAGCTATAAATGATTAATTTTTTTGGATTCCGTAATGTGATCAAAACTAAAATGAAAGCGACTGAAAAAAAAGATTCGTCATTTTATTTATTTTCATTTTGGTACTTCTGTTTCAATACACTTTTTATTCTCTGGTATGGTTGGTGTCATCCAGTAAACATTGCTGATAAATAAGTGAATATACTTTAGGTAGTCTTCAATTTAAAAAAAATCTCAGATTGATTATTTATTTTCATTTTAATGAGTTTCAATGAGTTTTTTGTTCCACAATATGGTTACACTCTGGTGTCGGAAAATAAACACCCCTGAGAAATTTCAGTTAACTGTCAATCATCCATATGCAGATTATTCAATAATAAAATTATAATTGTAGATATAATTAAATACTTTGAAACTTTGACATTCTTTTTTTTTTTAGAATTACAAGTTTAAAAGACATGGGCTTTCTTAAAAATTTTCAATTTCTCAAGATCAAAATTTAGAAATAGTATTCAATGTTCCAATTTGAACATTTTTTGCAAGAATAGTACTTGTATCTTAATTATTTGTTTCTTGTGGTGAGTGAAGCAACTTATTTCAATGAGATGACCCACTCTTAGCATGTCTTTTTGTTTAAAATATCCCAATTCTTTAGTTTTTATAATATATTTCTTTTCAAGAATTGAATGCGATTTCCAATTAATTTCTCTGGTGCATTTGGTGATTGGTGAAATGAATAATATATGGGCACTGTATTGCATCTGTCTTAAAGTTATAATTTATCTTGTGAAAAAAAATTCAGAAAACAAATGAAGAAAGAAATAAGCCACGAATGAACCTGCTGTTGCCTCCCATTCCAAAGAAATCAATCAGAAATGCATAATCCTTAGTCAATCATGAAACGCAAGATATTCAGATTTATTTTAAATAATTCCAAATTTGGAAACTTTCATTTTATCCTTGGTCGAAGTTTATGTATTGACTGAACTTTGCTGAAGTTCACATATTTATGAGGTATATATTCTAGTTTCTAGTTGCCAAGAATATTATGTACAATTTAAGTGAAGTGAAATCTGATCTTTATTGCTTATAACTTTTAAATGTCTATGCTTGGATTTTCTAATTTAAGAAGACTTCCACCCTTGCATCCACCATATATTTGAATAGCACTCCAAAGAGAATGAATTGTGTGCATATTTTACTTTAAAAAATAACCATTCTGACAGCTTTCTTCATTCATTTGCTTAATTAGTGGGCTTGTATTAATACTTAAATAACTCACTATTTATTGGCTGTATTATTAACTATGCCAGAGTTTTTATTATTCTTTATCTAGAGAAGCACTATTTTAAGTGTCTCAGAAAAGTGAGGTGAAAGAATTTTGCTTGTGCACAGAATCAGTAAACTTTGGGAGAAACACAAGTTGTGTGCTTTTAAATTATCAACTCTTTCTATTCTGTTACATTCTCATATGATGTATTGTAAATTGTGAGATTATCTTCTTTCAGAATGGCTATGATTTGTTTGTTTGACATTAAATCAATATCCGCAAAAAAATATAATTTGCAAGGACTGGGCTGACCTATCTCTTTTGCCAATATCGACTTTCTTTAGTACCACTCAGCACTGAAAAGTATTTATTCATGGTTCCAATGTTACGTTGACAGAGTCTGTGTCTTGAAGCTACAAGTTAACTTGACAAATCAGTCAGACATAATCTTTTAAGAGAAATAAACTAAACATCATTACTTATCACTTTTCCACATTTATTCCTTAACTAACATAATCGATGGTTTCAGGCGTTATTTTATGGAATCGGTTCATACTTAACTAACGTTTTTTGAGGACATTAAAAATTGCCTTGTGGCCTCAAGAAGTAGGTCCTATGCATCATTGTTGTAACCAGTTGTGAATGAATTTTTTTTTTATTGGTGTGACAACTGACTTAAACAATTCTGTCAATTTAACGAGCAATGATTTCTTTGATTTGTTGCCCAGTGAAGGAAAGTCAAATTGACTTTTTTAATCATCCCAAGACAGTTTTCTGTAAAACTGAAACTCATCCTACTCGATAAGCCGTAGCTTTTTGTTTATTCTTATGTTTTCATATTGTTGGTTTTTGACGCGTCCCTCGACTTGTCTCACAGTTCTCGTCAATTCTCTTTTCATCCCTCCAGGGTCCACCAGTTGACGGTTCACCACGACAGCAGCAGCATACGGAGCAACACAAGTCTTCTCTCCTCCAGAAGTTGCTCTCTGAGTGAAGGGGTGGAATGTGGACGGTTGAGTTGCATCGACCGCTTTTTTGTGCCCGCGTCGTTGAAAACCATAGGGTCGGCAGTGTGGGATGATGGGGGAATGGCGAGAGGTGATTGACGGCATGGATGGATGGGAGTTGTTGATCAGTGGTCAAGAGTTATCTCAAGTGACAATGACGACAATCCCAACCCTACCCTCCCCTCCCTCCCCCAAGCCCACAAACCCCCCTCCGACGGTACCCTCCCCACCCCCTCATCGAGCCCGCACTATGGTGAGCCCTGCCATGATGCCAGATTTGCTTGGGTGACGATTTGATCCTAGAAATCGTGGCCCTCAGGACTAGTGAACCCAAAAAAAATGAAGATGGAGAAAAAATTTAGGGATCATTACACAATTTTTTTTTAAACTACTACTTCTACTGCTACTAATTATTATTAAGACTGCTGGGGAGTGGCCAGAAATTCCCAACCGCCTCAACTGCCAGCGTCCTCCTCTGTAGGCTTCTTACAGACAATTGTGCCTGTTGGGGGTGTGCCCTTGTATGTGTGTGCATGTGTGGTTCAAGAGAGACACCAGAAGAAAAACAAATGTGAGACAATGGATGTCCCCTCTTTTTAGAAGAAAAAGGAAAAAAAAGAAACAATTGACACTCCTTATTTTACGGACATGCGTGTATGGCCCATCGGTAGTTGCGCGAGCAAGTGTGTGTGTTTGCGTGCATGTATGTTTGATTGTGCGTGAGTGATTAAGTGACAAGGATTATTACCATAATTGCTTTCTTCCTTACTTGGTTCCTGTAATGCAGGAGGAATGAGAGAGGAGGCGAGGTTGTTTCTCTCTCCGTGGGGAGAGAGAGGGGTGATCATTTTAACGCGTGTGTGTGTGTTTGGGTATGGTGGTGCTGTTCGTCGTCACACGGGGAGGAGAGGATGCGTCAACAGAGGGACAGATTGCCTCGTTACCACTTAGAACTTGCATTCCTCCCGCCCTCCCCCCCTTTTTTCACCCCAACCAACCATCCCCTTTGGAGTACTCTCTCTCCCCCACTCCCTCTCTCTCTCTCTCTCCCCCTCTCTACGTTACACCTTTCTCTTATCTTCCTGCCATACCGATCAGGGGATGCATACAAAAAAATGTTGGACAAAAAAGATTTGTATTTATGGAAAAAAAATCAAGGTTTTGCTGGGAACAGTGTACATGAGCGCGTGAAAGATATTTTTTTTGTGCTTGGAGAATGGAAATTTCCCGGGAGCAACTGCCTAGATTGAATATTTTTTTGTAGACAAAGGAAAAAAAAATTAATGGACTTGGATGTCCCCCTATCGTTATGGTAGGGATTATTTTTGTTTCAATAAGGGAATACCTCCACGGTCGGTAGACTTTCTTTTCTTTGGATATTTTAGAGCATGTTTGCCGGCACTTCTAAAGAATATTATAAGGGCGTATGAAGCTTCGGAATCGATGTGGGGGGGGTGTGCGAGCTTCCCTAATGTGGTACCAATGCTGGGGGAGAAAGGATATAGAAAATTCAGTTCTGGGAGAAAGGAAGGGGCGACTAATGGAGAACTGCTCCTTTTGAAACAGTTTAGGGATGTCCCCGCCCCTGCGCATGTGAAACAATCATAAAAGGAAAGAAAATGTGTGTAAGACTGTGATATCTTCAAAAATAGATCTTTTAATTAATTATTTCTTGTCCTCCCTTCTCTTTGCTGTTGCTTTGGCATAACTCCCTCCACCAACCACTCTTATTTAGTTTTCGTCTGGTAAAACTGGTGTCCTTATGTCAAGTTTTGAGAACCTGCCTTCCTCTCTTCTCCCATACCCTACTCTCCTAATGGTCCTCCTTGCTTCTCCACTCCTACCTACTGCAGATACTCAGTTTTGGACTCAGCCACCACTCACGTTGGTCACGAGCTGGAGTTTAGACAAAGGTGATCCCACAAAAGTGTAGGTTTATCATTTCAGCTCCCACCTGCCAGAGGGAAAGAAAGAAATATTGATGAATTCTGTGATGGGAAGAAAATTGGGAAGGGCTTATTTTCGATCATAGCCCTCTTTAATGATTTTTTTTTGGTTGGGCATCGCAGAAGATTTGTGTTCCGGGAATGTTTTTTTTTTTAGATGGGACAGGTGTGATTAAATGTGTTTTTATCTCTTTGTTTTGTACATAAAAAGCCAAAGTTGTTACTATGGGTATGGTGTGTTTGAATTAAATTGTTTGAATGTATTGGTTGGTTTACTTCAATTAGGAAGACATTATTTTAAATAGGGAAATTTTTAGAACGTTTTTGCGGGATTAAGAAGAGTTTTTTTTGGGGGGGGGGAGCCGTGGTATCTGTGTGTGTGGCGGGGGGGGGGGAAGGGGAGGGGGAAGTGGCAATTTATTGTACTGTTATTTTGCTGCGCATTTTTTTAATTGTGTGATCGTGAATGAGTACGGAAGACTGGAAAAAAAAATTCTTTTAGATTGGCTGGTGAGAAAAATAAATTTGTACTATTATTGTGTTGTTTACTAAGTTTTAAAAAGAAATGATAAGTCAAAGACTATGCATTTTCATAATACAAATGTGAAGCTTTATCTGATGTATACTAATGATATGACAACGTGAAGGTGTGGTAATGACTGTATCATTTGGATTTAGCTAGTTGTGATGCGAGTGGCCTTTTGAGATTAGTGTAAATGTGATCTTGAGCTGCTTTATGGCATAAGCTCTTCATTCTAAATCATGTAAAGGATTATTGTTTGTATATGGAAAAATCATAAGTATCCCAAAAAAAAGTAAATCCAATAGAAGCAACAGTCAAGGAAGAGCAGAGCCGATTGCATTTTTTGTGAATTGCTACAATCTTCGCAGAGGGTAAAACTAATTATTCTTTGGTGGTCCAAATGTCATATTTTGACCACCTTGACCTTTCAGAATGTTTTAGCTGCCCTTTGTTTACATCAATCTTGTTCAGTTATAAGGGACTCCCTTGCGTTCAGTAATATAGGGGCCGGAGAAATGTGAGGTTTTGGACTGAACTCATAATTTATAAGTTTTCTTAGACGATATAGATGTAGTTCAGACATTCTTTTTAGTCTTCCATCGTTTTATAACTACTTGGCAATTTCAGTCGCTGAGCCACTTCAGATTGTACTCGGAACGTATTAGATTTTATTTTATGCAAGGATTAGCTCTATTTACCCCCATTACCTCACATTCCTCTCAAAAGATAAGCAGCAACGAACATCCGAAAATAGTCGTTAATCTCCTGGAAACCTTTGTTCTTAAAATTCTTTCTCTCCTCTGTTGTGATTGGTTCTCAATCGGATCTGTGCAAGTAAATGTTCAGTTATTGTGATCTAAGGTTTGAGAATTACTGTGAAGAGTATTGGGGGGGGGGGGAAGAGGGAGTCAGATAGTATGGGAAAAAATCGGTCTTGCAGGTGTAATTGATTTTTTTAATATTAATATCTCCAAATTGTCACTCTCTTGATCCTCTCATTTTGTGTGCATAATGTGCAATTAATTAACTGAGGTTGTGAAATGGAAGAGACTGGATAAGGAAAGTTTAAAAGTTAAAAAAAAAATTAATAAAAAATAAGAGAAAAAGAAATATATATTATACATACACTTTGCAGGGTACCTGATAATGGAAAGAAGTAAATGAAAAAAATTTATCTCTGTGAGTGTGAGGTTTGCGAGAAGGGAGCAGTGATTTTATTGGATATTCCTGCCATGCCAAGGTGATATACCGGTCCTTGCTTTTGGGGCCTCTTTTTGGGCCATTGGTAGGAAAGGAGTGTATGATTTTGCCATTCATGTGGTTACCCCTTTTGGTGGTAGCAAAATTGGGGATAGACCAATGCCTCGAGCATTTGTTATTATTGTAGTTATATAAAAAAACCAAAGGATATGTACTTGTAATTTTGTGTACAGATGATCAAGGAATTATATAAATATATATATATAAATAATGTAGACCATGGGGAAAATTTAGATGGTTAGATCATCTTGGGATTATGATTGCTTTTTTGTTTAGACTGAACTATGATAAAGTGAAAAAATGAACTAAAAATACAAAAAGCTGTCATAGCTGTTGATGAATGAATTTGCACCACTGTTAGGAAGTTGACAATAGTTAGGCTGTTTTTTTGAAAGAAGACGAAGAAGAAAAAGGATGTATTATCGGTGGTGAGAGTCAACACACACATAAGAACAATGTTAAATCGGTTGATATTTTTGTATTCTAACACTCTTTTAATTGGTCCAAATGGCGTAAAATGAAAATGTGTATTGGTGAGTTATTTTTATCGAGCCTGCCTTTAGGATGAGAGAGAGTCTTGTAACTTGTATAAAGATAGGAAACTATTATTTGTATTATTATTATACTATAATCACTATTATCCTTGTGTAATGAAAACAGGAAAAACATGAACTTTTTGATCCTATAAAAATCTTTGTTGTTCTACCTTTTGGTTACTTACTGCCATTCTGAAGCAAAAAATAAATTATGCTTTCAGGAGGATAACATAAAACTGCCCAGTGAACTTAATTTTTCAAGTGTGATGATGCTGTGAAGGGATGCATGTTGAACTGAAAAAATAAGTGCCGATTTTTCAAATTGAGAAGGGCTTTCTTTTCAGATGTAATTTTAAGGCATTTTTTTTTATTTCTCTTTTTGTTAAAGTTCTGCCAATGTTTCGCTGTTAGGAGTCCCGTGATACTTCAATCCTTCAATGATACTTCAATGCCAAAAAATAAGTAAAAGATTGAAGAAACCACTTCAGTATGTGAGAATAGATGTGGAGCAGCAGTTTTCACTGTCACATATGCATATCTTAGTCCAGTGAACAAGGCAGTACTAAAAATTGAAGTTGATGAAGTTATGAAAAAATGCAATACATTTGAAAAGAAGTCTTGTCTATTAATATAGGTTGCTCTTTGCTTGATTGCCCTTTAATGATGAACTTTTTATAAGATTAAGTACACTTCACAATATATCAGAGTGACATTTTTAAGCATTAGTGAAGGGTGCAAAGGTTTTATCTGTTCAAAAAAATATCTATAAATTAACTATAATGCAATTCAGAGATCTATCTCACCATGAAATGAAACCTTTTCTCCCAATCATCTACTGGAGGTCTATATCAAACACCACCTTTCCAAAATCTAATTTTTCCTTAATTTGTTGAAACCCAACAATCCTTCCACATCTGAATCATTTGCTTTAAAAAAACTGAGCAATCTGAAAATCGTCATCACTACATCAGCAGTTGAGGCTCCATAGTTGTTACTCACTAGATATCATGACTTTTCTTAAAGGCAAAAGAAAAATCCTAAAACGTCCATACACTCCTAAGATACCCCATGAGAAGATAAATTCCATTTCATTTACACAACCTACTTCTTTTGCGTGTAGTCCTTTAAATTATTTTTGGAGATCTTTAATCCAGCCCCTCCAACAACAAAACCACTGACAAACTTCTTTCCAAATGCCCGTTTGACTCCAGATCCCTCCAACTCAATGCCACCCTGGTCCATCCTTGGTCACAATTTCCCTTCCGGAAGAACACCTGCTCAAATATATCCTGTTCCTTCAGACTTCTTGCATTTCTAAAAATGCCTCATGCCTCTTATAATGTAAACTCTGTCCACCTCTGTCTCAATAATAGAATTAATAATCATGGAGCGCCCTGTAACCAATCCTTCTCATTCGCCTCCCCCATTTTCCAAGCATGCAGCTACCTACAGCAAAAGTTTCGATAATTGCTACACAGTATCCATTAATTTCTCCCTCCTGCCCACAGACACTCCAATCCAAAAACCCTAGAATTAGTTTGCATCTGTGCACCTGACTTATTGAATCCTACCAATCTCATGGATTGAGCCATTCCCATTAGCTTACACCTTCCTCCCCTGCCCTCTCAACAACCCAATCACCCCTTTCTTTAACCCTCCCCTCCCATTATCTTCTCTTTTCTTCCCGTCAGTTTTTCCTCATAGTCTTTTAATTGTCATTAATCTTTTACAAAAAGAATATATATATATATATATATATATATATATATATATATGTGGGTCGCGGTGGTCTAGGGGGTAGAGCGTTGGACTACTGACCGAAGGGCAAGGCACTTTGGGCACCTGCAGCTCCACCCAAGCTGGTTGATTTTTCGGGTACCAGGTCTTCCTGGGAAACCATAACCGGCACAGGGAAAGGAACTGGCCCTCCTACCCTGATGTGTGAATTTTCATACGCCGTCGGGCTTGGTACATGGGTGAGCTCTACCATCACCTTCTAAACCGACCTTCGGGTTGATTACTGTGTTTATGGTTTATATGTATATATATATGTGGGTTGCAGTGGTCCAGGAGTAGAGCATTGGACTATCGTCCGGAGGGCCCGGGTTCGATTTCCGGCCAAGCCTGTTTGACTACCCTCTGCTCCACCGAAGCCATGTAATTTTATGGCTCCCAGATCTTCCTGGGAAACCATAACCGGCACAGGGAAAGGAAGTGGCCCCCCTACCCTGATGTGTGAATTTCACACGCCGTTGGGCTTAGTACTGAGAGAACTCTACCATCATCTACCAAACAGACTTTCGGGTTGATTACTGTGTTGTTCTAAAATAATGTATATATATATATATATCAGGTATACATGCCACCGAGCAACCACAAGGAGGAAGAAGTCGATAGGATGTATGATGAGTTAGAGGATATCATCGCGAGTGTTCCTGCAGGGAAACATTTGATAGTGATGGGGGATTGGAATGCGACGGTAGGCGAAGGAAGAGATGGTGGTGAGGTGGGGGACTATGGGTTAGGCACGAGGAATGAACGCGGGGAGAAAGCAATTGAATTCTGCAGGAGACAGGGGTTAGTCATCACTAACACATGGTTTAGACACCACAAAAGGCGTAGGTATACATGGAAAATGCCAGGTGACTCAGAAAGGTATCAGTTAGATTATATTATGGTTAGGCACAGGTTTAGGAACAGTGTGATAAATTCGCACAGTTTCCCAGGAGCGGATGCGGACTCTGACCACAATTTAGTTGTTATGAAATGTAATGTTCGTTTCAAGAAGATAAGGCAAGGGCGGCGGGTTAAAAAATGGAATTTAGAAGCAGTAAATGAATTAACGAGGAAGGAGTATCAGGAGGCTGTAGAGAAAATGATGGATGACGGTAAAGAACTGAGTGCTATCGAAGAAAAATGGGAATGTATCAAGAAAGGGATATTGGAAGCCGCTAAAGACACTATAGGAACCGTTAACGGGAAAAGGATAAGGAAACCATGGGTAACGGATGAGATGATTGCAAAGATGGATGAGAGAAGAAGATGGAAAAATGTAAACACAGAGTTAGGCAAAATGAAGTACAAAGAGTTAAACAATAAATTGAGAAGGGCCACAAATAAAGCAAAAGAAGAATGGTGGAAAACGCAATGCGAGGATATGGAAAGTTTACAGAAGAAGGGTGAAATTGGTGCTCTATACAGCAAGGTTAAGTTATTATCGGGAAGTAAGAAGGCAAGAGCTGTGCTAACAGTTAAAGATAAATGGGGTAAGATAATAGTTGAACCAGGAAAAATCCAAGAGAGATGGAAGGAATATATAGAAACACTGTATGGTAAAGAACTTCGGCCGACAAGGTTAGACATAGAAAAGGAACATGACGTAGAAGAAGATAGCTTAGGTCCAGGCATACTCGACGATGAAATAGAAAGGGCATTAAAGGAGATGAAAGCAAATAAGGCTGTGGGGGTGGACAATATTCCTGTAGAAATGTTGAAATGGTTAGGGAAAGGTGGGAAGAAGGCCATGTATGGACTGATTCGTAGTATCTATGAGGAAGGAATCTGGCCGGAAGATTTTGTGAGATCGGTGTTAGTTCCTATTCCAAAAAAGGCAAAGGCTTCGTCATGTGAGGATTACAGAACAATAAGTTTGATATCCCACGCAGCTAAAGTTATTCTCAGGATCATCAACAAAAGGATAGAGAGTAAGGCAAATGATTACTTAGGGGATCATCAGTTTGGGTTCAGGAAAGGAAGAGGTACGCGTGATGCCATTGCAGTAATGAGATCACTAGTCGAGAGGAATATAGAATACAATCAGGACGTTTTTGCCTGTTTTGTAGATTTCGAAAAAGCGTTTGATAGAGTGAATTGGGAAAAATTAATGCGTGTATTGCAGAAAATAGGAATGGATTGGAGGGACAGGAGACTGATCCGCAACCTGTACATGTCTCAGACTGCTCAGGTGCGAGTGGGGAACGGAGAGTCTGGATGGGCAGTGTTAGGAAGAGGTGTAAGGCAGGGTTGCCCATTGTCACCGGTACTGTTCAACGTATATGTAGAGGAAATGATTAAAGAGGCATGGGAAGAACTGGAGGTAGGAATGAAAGTCGGAGGGGAACTCGTAAAATCGGTTAGGTTTGCTGATGACCAAGCATTAGTTGCTCAGTCAGCCAAGGGGTTGCAAGCATTGTTGAGTGAATTGGAGGTTCAGTGCGATAAATATGGGATGAGAATCAATATTAATAAAACAAAGGTTATGCGATTTTCCAGAAAGAAAAAGGCTAAGCTAAACATTAAAGTAGGAGGGGAAAGAATAGAGCAGGTAGAGCAGTTTACATATCTCGGAAGTGTTTTGGACCAATACGGTCAAAGTGGTAGGGACGTAAGGAGAAGAATTGCGCTAGGCAAGGAGGCTTTCTCAAGGAGGAGGGAGTTGATGACGGGGACGTTGAGTAGGGATGTTAAGACAAGACTCGTAAAAACTCTGATATGGAGCGTAGCTATGTACGGTGCGGAAACGTGGTCGCTGAAGCAGGAGGATAGACGTAGATTGGAGGCTTTTGAAATGTGGGTGTGGAGAAGAATGGAGAAGGTGAAATGGACCGAAAGGAAAACAAATGAGGAAGTACTGGAAATGGTGGGTGAGGAGAGGGGTTTGTTGAGAGAAATCCTATGGAGGCAGGAAAAATGGATGAAAGGCGTATTGAGCGGTAGTGGAATGTTGAAGAGGGTAATAGAGGGGGAGAATGTTGGGCAAGCGAGGTAAGGGTAGGAACAGGATAGGGATGTTGGACGGGATGATGGGCGGAAAGAAGTACACCGAGATGAAGAGGGACCTGATATAGATTAGTTGGCTAGGTGGGGAGTCACAAAATGTTTTTTTGATAATTGTGTCCATCCAAAAACCTACCTTAACCGGTAGATTACCTAATAAAAAAAAATATATATATATATACCCGTGTAAATATATATATATATATATATATATATATATATATTATTCCATATATTTATGGAAGTCAGTCATTTGTAAGACGGGAAAAATATTCATCTAGATACATGGACAAGTTGTTGAAACGAAGTTGCTGGGGAAGGTGCAAGGAAGTGGATTTAAATCAGAAAAATATACTGCTATAGGAGTAATTACAAATATAACAACAGAAAATAACTTAAAAATACAAATATTTTTAATTGTCTTGGAAGACGTCTGGAGAGAGGGATTGGAGAATGAACCGGGGGTGCAGAGAAAGAAAGGGGAGGGGGCAAAGGAGCGTGTCCTCGGAATCCTCGATGGAAGGAGTTTAATGAATTCTTGACTGTGAGGGATTAGATTCCTGTGTCACGCCCCGTAAGTGGACACGCTGCTGCCTCACTCTTGGAGAACAATTCTCTCACTCTTATCCACACGGGGTCCTTTTCCCGTGGAGTGAAGGTGAAAGAATTCATTGTAAAAAAACAAAGGAGATGATCACCTTCACCATCGAGGTGACATCGGTAGTAACGAGAAACGCAAGAGCATCATTGGAAGTGAGCTGGGGGGAATATGAGAAAAAAAATTGAAGACGTAGGAAGCAAAATCTAATTTTTGTTCGTCATTTGTTTCATTTATATTTCTTATGGTTTCTCTTTGGAAGAGGTGGGGCAGTCAGAACCCTTGAGCCGCTCTCTCTTTCTCTCCCACCCAGGCAGATTCTTCCTCCTGAGCCTTTCTATGATCCCACCCTCCCTCACCCAATTATAATACCCAATACTCACCCAAAATATAAACCCTTCTTATCGGGGTAATATCTGTGAAAAAGTTTGTCGGGTTTGTACAATCAAAGTTTCTCTCCGTATTTTACTTCCTCTTCAATGTCAAGGGCATGAGTAAGCTTGCCAACTCCATAGAACTTCGTCGATATCATTTCCCAAAAATCCTGTGGTACCCACGGATTCTAGACTGTTTCCAAAATCATTCATGTTTATTTTTCCCCTTCTCAGAATGCCGTGAAGTTTTCATTGCGTTTACACGTCGTAAAAAAACAACAAATATGTGCAAATTATGTATTTTTCTCCATTTTCTGAATCTGCTAAAGCAAAAATGGCCATTGACCGCTCATCTGGGTCCAAGCTTGCTTACTCGGGGATTGCCAGTACGCTTTCTCGCCTCTGTGCTCTCGCAGAATTTAGTAGTGCGCGAATGACCTTAAATCTGATTCTTCATGGTGTTTTCAATCATATTTCGATTACAAATCATTAATTAGATTTCCCCAGATGTGCGAAGTCAACTGCAGCCTAATGAAAGGAACTCACGGATTTAACTGTATCCTAGATGGTATGCAATTACTCGAGCCATTGGTGAAATTTAGGTTGCATATAAACAAGGATGTGATCGACTTGACAACAGCTAACTGAACTAGGCCCACGGAGAGAGAGCTAGCCCACGACTACTTAGCGGACAGTGATGATATGGAGGTTTCAGTCATACCAACATTTACACTTATGCACGAAGTAACTAAGTGAATCTCCTAAACCATTGCATTTATCTCACTACATTTGGCATAATATCCTCAGGAATACTCCCTGTAATCATTACCAATTGCAACACCGATATTAATTACGTAGTGTATGATATACGACCCTAGAAGGATAACTAATCATAAATTAGCGCAAGTGGAAAATCGTTTTTTATCGTGAAAAGAAAATCTTTTGAGACAATATCTCCTAAACTAGAATATTTTTTCTTACAATTTGGCCGAGTGTTTGTGATGAACTATCGGAGTTTAAGAACTTAAGGAGTTTCATCAGCAAATTCACGGAAGGATCTGAACTGATGGAAAATAAGGGTACATTTACCAATGTGTTATTCACAGCAGCCATGCATGGGTTTTACGACTATATTTTAAAAAAATGCCCATGGAACTGGTCTCAATTCATTTTAAAGGTTTAACTCTACTGATTTGTCACCTAGTTACCTCGTCAACAAAGGTTACTGATCCGCATTTCAGACAAAAATGAATGATTATATCGCCAATACCTCTTGTACCTCACGATTATTTTATTGTTATTTCAAGGAGTAATAATAGTTCATTCCTATCATAGATAGAATTTAAAATAGCAAAAAATAACGGTTCATAACTATGCGATTTTGGTTTTCAAACTGGATAAAAAGCTCGACGGATTTCGTCGGTAGTATGGGGACAGGTTATGTTACCGGAAGAAACGTCTATTAACAAGCGGAAACAATACCATAGAAGTAAGGGAACTTAATTAACTCTGAGTGGTATAGTTTTATAAATTGTTTTGAGACACTCACAACAACAGAGATAACTATTGAAATCCATAATTAAAAAAGAGATAACCTCATCGAACGCAGTTTCAGACAAGCCTCCTGAAGACGGTCAAGGTTCACAAGGCAACAATTGCGGATGAAGAGATTATTTAAGTTCAAGCCTCAATGTAGTCACAGGTCTTATTTTTCAATACTCTTTGGCAGATTGTTTTGCATAACTGGCACTGATTGACGAGCTCCTTTCTTTAATAGAGTGAGTAGTCGATGTCTCAGGCGCACTTCCTCCTTGCCACGTCGTGTCACGTGAACAGTGGAATCAGGTGAAAACAAACATCCCACTCTTTGTTACCAAGATAGGAAGCAAATGATGGATGTGTGCCCTTGCCAGGATCATTAATTTCAGTTACTTAAATAGTAGTGACCTTCATAGGGGTCCCGATGGGAGCATTTACCGACGCTTTCAAGGACATTTTTTCCAGCACGGTGAATGCCATAATTGTTGCTGTTAGTTAGTTTACTAACTAACTATAAACTGCTCCTGAAAAATGTCGCATTGATTACGCTATTCCAAAATTTGTGCCTGTATATACTCGTATTATGATCTAATTCTCATTTCTCTCAATCCGTGGGGATTAAACATGCATAGCGATATCTCCTGCCATGTTTAAGGTATTTGTTGCTTATGATTAAAAACTGTGGTTATTAAGATTAGGTGAGCACTGGTTAAGGGAAACTGAAGAAGACAGTTCTTTGATTCTACCAATTAACATGTAAACTCACTCCCAATTCTTCCGGAACCCTTGAAAAGTCATATTTTTGTGATTAGTTGAAATTAGTTCCAATCAAGTGAAAAACGGCAGTTCTAACGTTATCTGAATAACTATAGGGTGTTATCCCCATGTTAATAAGACAAAAAAATCATTATGACCTCGAATATTATCCGTAAACTACTAGTTACGGTGGTTATGAACGGACACAAGCCACAAAAAAGGGTACAGCGACAATTCCCTTGCCTCTTCTAACAATACACAACGTGACATCAAATACGTATTATGTCGGTCGTTCAATAAACTCCTTAGAAAGCTCAAGAGATGGTGTCAAATCTATATGGATAGGAAAAGGAAGCAAGATTCATGTCTCAATAGGCTGCTGTTAAATTTTCAGTTATTTCCATCAAACGATCTCATAATCATATTCTATTGAAGCAAAAATTTCGTTTAATTAGAAGTACGACTGTTTACAAGAGTGTACATTTACTAAAACGTGGCCGTATAGGCATATGTGATGAACCTCGTTTGGGACGACCAGTAAAAGTGATATCCTTAAAAATGATCGACTAAATCCACGACACGTTTTGGAGTGATCGACGAATCAAAATTTGCGAACCACAGCCACAGACATATCAAAGTAGTGTTTTAAATTTTGCACGACACATTAGGTGTGAAAAAATCTCTGTAAGATGGGTCCCGCGTTTGCTCTCATTGTCTATTTATTTATTTCAGTACCCTGCAAGCCACCATTAGGGTGTGTGGCAGGGGTTAATGGACAACAGACTAATTTTAAACCGAATATGATCCTACCACGACCAAACAATGTTATTCTGATCCCTTACCGTTCGTGGAAAAAATGTAATTTTAAATTAATCTGTTCCATACTGGATCTCTCTAATTTTATTGAAATGATGTCTCCTGCCGTGGTACAATGGGGGTAATGATACATTTTCAACGTCACTGCTAAAGAGAGGTCCATCTAATGTACGGAAGAGTCTGTATTTTAACCTTCGCTCCGAGAGTGTTACCCAGCCTGGCTGTTCTCATATTTTGGATACGCTACTAAGATTATCATAGCAATCTATCAGTCAAATGAGAGGAATTAAGTGTAGAACAGAATGAACTCAATGAACAGAAAAACCACCACAACCATAAACATCCTATGCTGTTCAACAAAAGCCTTCAGCTTCAATTTTTGTTTAATCAGGTCTGCATCACAATAATAAGGTATAGTATGAATGAATTTGTTCAGCCTTTAACTATGACGAAGTGACAGAATTTCGGAAAAAAAAGATCCCACTTCCAATCTTCTTTTAAAATACATTAACGTGACGAATGGAAAATGATTGGGAGTGGATAGGCCCCGGACACCCGTTTTCAACAAAACCAGGGCCGAAGAGCAATATAGTATTGCTCCCTGGTCCATGCCGGATTTCCAAAATCGAGATGGGAACCGAAGCGCTCATCCTCCGGAATCCCCTTCTCTCACTTGCGGATCTCCAGGCGTGGAAAACACCCACGTGGATCGTATGCCGGATGGTATGATCATACGCATACAGTAAATTCATTAGACTTTTTGGAAGAATCCCTTTCTTACTAGGAGTTAGTTTTCGGGTATGTCTCCCCGCCTTTTTGGTCGCCTCTTACGACAGGCGGGGATATTGCGGGAGAATTCTCAATCCCCGTTCCCGCATGAGGGTAGGGGAATAGAGACCAACCAAAGGGACGACAGAATCACCGCGAAAGAGGAATTGAATGCTAACCAAGGATATCCCAGTGCACTGCACAGTCCGTCGGGTGGGACGCAGTTGACTCATCGCACTTCCGAGGCGGAATTGGCAATGCTCCTTCACCTGAGCCTCGACCCTCCCTCCCCTTCTCCTTTGACCCTCCATCCAACCCAACCTCCCCGTTATATGCAAGCTACCATGCTCGTATGTAATAAACCCAATGAAAACTAAGGAAATATTCAGGTTCATACTACCTACTGAGGAATAGTAGTTGCCAACACATTTATTTTACCGAGTTCCTGCTGACATTTTCCTTACAGGAATTTATCGCCAATTTAATTTGGAACGTGCAAATTATTTTCCGGGTCAAAGGCATTAGCGTCATCATTGGGCTCATTTACTTGCATGTGTGTCACGGCATGTATTGGTTTAGTCATGGACTAGTAATGGGACCCAAGTCTGGATTCACTGAAAGGTCACTGAAAGGTTTAATGACGCGGGCGCATTTCTGGAGGGGCACGCAATTTCATTGTTGACAGGTGGTCTTGGAGACAGCTCTACGTACACTCATCACTCAACCTTTCGGCGAGGAAGGGAGCGGTTAACTGAGGACCCCAGTTCGCTCCAGTGCAAAGCCCTGCGAAGATACGACAAATGCGCACTTTGGGAATTGAAATGGGCCTACGATTTCCCCCGCCTCCTTTTCCATCGTCCCAATTCGATTTCACTCTCCCTTGTGCGAAGTCTCCCATTCAATAAACCCCCCTAGCCTCCCCCCCTCCTTCCCCTCACAATCCCTCCCTTACTTGCGCACGGGCATTTGTTCTCGCCAGTTCACTTTGAGAGTCAGAGTGAGCCAGTCGATCGACGTGGATGGTCTCATCGCTATCCCGGAGTCCGCGAAACCCGCGGGGGCGTGTCGTCGAGGTACTCTGGAGAAGACTAAGTGGTCGAAATCATGGGTAACTCCACATAATTGGTGAGTAGCGATTTCATACAAGCCCACATGCAAACATACAGTGGTGGATTAGGCTTCTTCATAAACGTGTTGAGTATATCAAGTTTCTAATGGTCAGGTTTTGATTATCTAGATCTTAGGGCCACTTCACAAAATTGTCGCTTGCATGTTTGTTTATTTCTTGATGGCATCTGTGTGTACATACACTGAGCAAAGGGTTGAAAGACGCGGTAAATCAGATCTTCAGCTTGGCTCTATTTGTCGCTGGTTATTGTCCTGGGAAAGTATTAATGATGGTCTCGTAATTGTCATAACTGGGGATCGGGAAGCTCTCTTCTTTTCATTTTCATGTTTCGCCTTTTAACGTCTTACTTCCCTCGAGATAGCTCTTTTCGGTCTTTTTCTTAAATTTTTCACCATTCTAAATATATTACGCCATAAAATACGGGGTATGATTTCCAACTCCGTATTTTGTACAGCCCTCCCATGGAATGCAACCTGGACATGGTGGAAGGGCTTGTGCCTTCCAATGACGCCTAGAGCTGTGCTGACGGGAGTAATAATAATTGCTGCTGGTAAGGTCACCCACGCCAGATATGTCGATGGTTAGGAGCCAGACGAAAGGTAGTCCACGCAGCTTCTGTTCCTCAGAGGGGCGACCATTAAGTCATGGTGTCACGTTAAAAACACTATTGAGGAAGGCAACAGGAAACCACCGAAATTATTATTCCCAAGAAAAATGGACGCAAGACCGAAATTGAGTCCTGGCAACTGCGGGACCCACACACGGCCCAAGGCCGGCCCAAACCCCTTGGGCCGTGTGTCGTGCCTGACAGCGGGGAAGGCAAGGCTTCCATGGTCGTCATCCCATGAAACCCTTGCAGGGGAACACCAGCAGGACAGAAGACGAAAGTAGTTAGAATAAGAACATGGAATGTCAGGACAATGTAGAAGACAGGCAAATTAGAGACTATTAAGCGAGAGATAGAAAGAGGTAATATAGATGTTTTAGGTCTATGCGAGGTGAGATGGAAGGATAGCGGGGAGTACTGGAGTGAATATTACTATTAGGTAATCTACCGGTTAAGGTAGGTTTTTGGATGGACACTACTATCAAATAACATTTTGTAACTCCAAACGAAACCCAATCCAGCAACCTAATCTACATCAGCTCCCTCTTCATCGCTGTGTACTTCTTTCCTCCCTTCATCCCGTCCAACATCCCTATCCTGTTCCTGCCCTTTCCTCGCTTGCCCAACATTCTCCCCAGTATTACCCTCTTCAACATTCCACTACCGCTCAATACGCCCTTCATCCATTTTTCCTGCCTCCATAGGATTTCTCTCAACAAACCCCTCTCCTCACCCACCATCTCCAGCACTTCCTCATTTGTTTTCCTCTCAGTCCATTTCACCTTCTCCATTCTTCTCCACACCCACATTTCAAAAGCCTCCAATCTAAGTCTATCCTCCTGCTTCAGTGACCATGTTTCCGCACCGTACATAGCTACGCTCCATATCAGAGTTTTTACGAGTCTTGTCTTAACATCCCTACTCAACGTCCCCATCATCAACTCTCTCCTCCTTGAGAAAGACTCCTTGCCTAGCGCAATTCTTCTCCTTACGTCCCTACCACTTTGACCGTATTGGTCCAAAACACTTCCGAGATATGTAAACTGTTCTACCTGCTCTATTTTTTTCTCCGCCTATTTTAATGTTTAGCTTAGCCTTTTTCTTTCTGGAAAATCGCATAACCTTTGTTTTATTAATATTGATTCTCATCCCATATTTATCGCCCTGAACCTCCAATTCACCCAGCAATTCTTGCAATCCCTTGGCTGACTGAGCAACTTATGCTTGGTCATCAGCAAACCTAACCGATTTTACCAGTTCCCCTCAGACTTTCATTCCTACCTCCAGTTCTTCCCATGCCTCTTTTATCATTTCCTCCACATATACGTTGAACAGCACCGGTGACAATGGGCAACCCTGCCTTACACCTCTTCCTAACACTGCTCATCCAGACTCTCCGTTCCCCACTCCCACCTGAGCAGTTTGAGACATGTACAGGTTGCAGATCAGTCTCCTGTCCCTCCAATCCATTCCTATTTGGAGTGAATATTATAGAATAATATATAGCGGTGGGGAGGAGAGCCAACGAGGGGTTGGCGTAATATTGAATAAAGAGGTAGGAAGAAGCGGAGTCAACATAGAGCAAGCAACGGGTAGAATATTACTGGTAGAGATTAAAGCAGAGCCGACGAACTTGGTCATTGTTCAGGTATACATGCCACCAAGCAATGATAAAGAGGAAGAAATCGATAGGATGTACGATGAGTTAGAGGATATAATCACATGTGTTCCTGCAAGGAAACATTTGATAGTGATGGGGGATTGAAATGCGATGGTAGGTTAAGGAAGAGATGGTGTTGAGGTAGGGGATTACGGTTTAATTGAGTTCTGCAGGAGACAGGGATTAGTCATCACCAACACATGGTTTAGACACCACAAAAGGCATAGATATGCATGGAAAATGCCAGGTGACTCAGAAAGGTATCAGTTAGATTATATTCTGGTTAGGCACAGGTAGTGATAAATTCACACAGCTCCCCGGGAGCAGATGCGCAGTCAGACCACAATTTAGTTATTATGAAATGTAACATCAGTTTCAAAAAGATAAGGCAGGGCTGGTGGGTTAGGAAATGGAATGTAGAAGCATTAAATGGATTGATGAGGAAGGAGTATCAGCAGGCAGTAGAGAAAATAATGGGTGACGAGAAAGAACTGAGTACTATCGAAGAAAAATGGGAATGTATCAAGCAAGGGATATCAGAAGTCTCAAAAGACACTACAGCAACCGTTAATGGGAATAGGATGAGGAAACCATGGGTAACGCATGAGATGATTGCTAAGATGGATGAGAGAAGATGGAAAAATGTAAACACAGAGTTAGGCAAAATGATGTACAAAGAGTTAAACAATAAATTGAGAAGGGTCACAAGTAAAGCAAAGGAAGAATGGTGGAAAACGCAATGCGAGGATATGGAAAGTTTACAGAAGAAGGGTGAAATTGGTGCTCTATACAGCAAGGTTAAGTTATTATCAGGAAGTAAGAAGGCAAGGTCTGTGCTAACAGTTAAAGATAAGTGGGGTAAGATAATAGTTGAACCAGGAAAAATCCGAGAGAGATGGAAGGAATATATAGAAACACTGTATGGTAAAGAACTTAGCCCGACAAGGTTAGACATAGAAAAGGAACATGACGTAGAAGAAGATAGCTTAGGTCCCGGCATACTTGACAATGAAATAAAGGGCATTAAGGGGGATGAAAGCAAATAAGGCCGTGGGGGTGGACAACATTCCTGTGGAATTGTTGAAATGTTTAGGAAAATGTGGGAAAAAGACTCAGATTGATATATGGATTGATTCGTAGTATCTATGAGGAAGGAATCTGGCCAGAAGATTTTGTGAGATTAGTGTTAGTTCCTATTCCAAAAAAGGTAAAGGCTACATCATGCGAGGATTACAGGTAAATAAGTTTCATATCCCACGCAGCCAAAGTTATTCTCAGGGAAACTTGGTCACTGAAGCAGGAGAGATGTAAATTGGAGGCTTTTGAAATGTGGGTGTGGAGAAGAATGGAGAAGGTGAAATGGCCTGAAAGGAAAACAAATAAGTACTAGGGATGGTGGGTGAAGAGAGGGGTTTGTTGGGAGATATCCCATGGAGGCAGGAAATATGGATGAAAGGCATATTGAGCGGTATTGGGATGTTGAAGAAGGTAATAGAGGGGAGAATGTTAGGCAAACTAGGAAAGGGCAGAAACAGGATAAGGATGTTGGATGAGATGATGGGAGGGAAGAAGTGCACAGATTTTGTTTGGAGTAACAAAATATTTATATTGATAGTTGTGTCCATCTAAAAACTTGCCTTAACCGATAGGTTATGTATTAATAATATTAAATGCAAAGAATTTGTAAAACCCATATGAATATTTTTAATTCCTGACATAATTACTGGGAAATTGAAATTAAATACTTTACTTTGTAATTCCACACAATTTATTTTAAAAGCAAGATTTATTTTGATGCTGAAGTCATCATCAGGTCATTCTCCTAGAAGCATGCTTGGTTTACATGCCTTCTGATCAAGGGAGGGGGGTTTGTTCAGAGAGGGAGGGTGGAGGGGTAAAAGGTTTCAATGTAGCAGGGAAGAAAAGAGAATTATATTGTTCGGTGTCAATCGTTGACTTGTAAGAGTGGTAGGTCTAAGAGTGGGGAGTGGGAGGGATACAAAACAGCACCACGGTTTTTTGGCCTACCTAAAGTTCACAAAAATGGGATTCCGATCAGACCTCTAGTATCAAATATGTCAGCTTCCCCCCCTCCCTTGATCAGTAGGTATATAAACCAAGTGTGCTTCTAGGAGGACCATCTGATGATGGCATTCAATGTCGAAACCAGAGTCTTGTTTTTCAAATAAATTGTGTGGAATTACAAAGTAAAGTATTTAATTTCAATATGCCATGAAAATTCCTTAAAGTTACGCCTGAGACAACAAAAAATAATTACTGGGGACATAAAAAAAAACTTAAAATTTTATCAATATACTATTAAGAGCATTATCTACATTGGATGTTTCCTTTGTGCCTTTTCATTCAGGACAACACATGTCCACTTCATGGATGTCATTGGGGACATGCTGAAGAGGTATCTTCATTCATGGAGCCGGAATTGGGAGCTAACCATTTTTGCACAAGGGTGATGAGTTCACTCACGTGCTTCTCCTTCATGGCTGTGTACAGAGGTAAAGATTCAACTTCCGCTGACTTATTATAATTTCAATTTCCTTCATTCCCACATCTTGAAAGCCTCTAATCTAGATAAATGCCCCACATTCCAGCAAATAGTTGTGTGTCAGGGGGTACAAGAACCAGGTGGGATTGGTAAGGCATATGGGAGAGGAAGGGTGTTCAAATGTGTAGGTAAATGGAACGAAACATTCCTTCAAACCCCCCCAGGAAAATATGGACGTCCAGATGTAAAACCTAGTTCCTAACAAGTGTTAATTTCACTCACTAAAAAATTTCTATGGTGAACAAAAGAAGATTAAATAAAATAAACCTCGTCAATTTATACAATAGACCTCAAGCATAACAAGAACAAGGTCATGGAGAACTGGAGAGTAGGAAGGGGAAAATTCTATAACTTAATGGCCATGCAACCTATAGTCCCCCACCTCTATTGTCATAGGTAGATAATATGATATCCTGCTGTTGGTAGCGAACCCCTTGAGGCATGACCCCTGCAGAAAGGGCTGAGGGATGGAGGGGGGGAGCTGGAAAGCACAAGAAAATATGGTGGGGAGTGTTTTAGCATGTACTGCCTTGTATGTCAGTCCCATGTGGAGGTGGGGAAGGGATTTGCCAGCAAAATACATGCAATTAGAGTAATATGCGTGCAAATAAATAACCAATTATTTTCTGTAAGTGGCAAGTGGGATTACCTACCTGTTTGACATGAATATTTCAATGTACCAATTGTCATTGGAGACCAAATCTGGTGAATACCATGGGTAATGAAATAATTTAAAGTTTAATTCCATAATTATCACCAACAAAAGTGCTTAGGTGTGCACCTGTACATTGTCTTGATGGATGAGAAATTTTTCTTTGCCAAAAGAAGATATAATATCTTTATTTTGTCCCTTCAACGGTACAATAATGACACATATTACTATCATATATTTCCATTGTATTCATATTAATCATTTTCTTTTTGCAAGTAGTCAATCTAGTTGATAACGCATGCATCCCAAAAAACCTTACCCATCGACTTGTCGATCGATTTCATCATCCTTGGCTTCTTGGGAGCTGGATCGCCTGTAGAAAAAAACAGTTTCGACTTGCATTTGTCTCTTGAGTGGGGTATTGCATCCATGTTTTGTCCACAGTTATGTGTCGATACAGGAACTAGTCAAGATTACAACAGAAAAGCACCAAGTTTATTTGCTGCATAGAGCAAATGGGGGACTTATCTTGCAGAGATTTTTCATGCAAAATTAGAAACTTTGTGCCTTTAATAATGACTGCAACCTCGACTATTTTGTGAGATTTCATTCATTGTTCATTCTAAGTCATAAATCATCGTCACTGTTCGTAAACCAACACCCCCAGCCATGTGCCCTTGTGGCGGCTTGTGGGATCTTGCTCAGATATAAACGTAGATATAGGTAATGTGGATTTTGGCAATCATTTCAAAGGTAGGCCTTTTCACTCAATCTCATGAATGATGTTAATCATTTGTGCATATGTGGCCATAGTTGAACTCATTTATCGGATTGTTAACAGTTTTATGACACAGGAGCAGAAGTGGCATGCAGCTATGGCTGGATAACAGCCAATATGACAGTTATCTCTCTTGTGTTTGTCTTTTGAATAAAAATGTTTAATCATCATATGGAACTCAAATTTTCCATTTGGTTTAAATAAGTTTAATTGACTATAAAAATCATACCACGTTATGGATGTTGCTAAAACTTAAACAGCAGTCTAGTAAGAGTTGAGGTTAACTAAAAGCAAACCTTTCTCGATATTACAAACGCCATTTGGATTTCCTAAAGAATTATTGGGGAACCCATGTTTGTAGAAAGATTTTGCCAGGCCCAATAGGCACTGAATTTGAAATAATGCCCTTAAAAAATTATCTCTTAAGGAAATGTATTTGATACCATGGCATTTTTTGGTAGCTGTTTACTAAGTAAAAAGCATCTTCTCAGCCGTCAGCATTAATCATAATTTGAGGTCTGTCCAGCCATGCAATGTTTTGAGAAAAATGGGCCTACCTAGAACAATGATGGATTGGGCATCACAACTCCTAAACATTTCTCCCAACACATAACTTCCACTCTCTCACTCCTTACTACTAAAATTTTGAAAGAATAAAATTTTCCAAAATTGAAAATTCCATGATATTTTGTAACAAGTATTTATTGTATTAAGTGATTTGTAATGTCAAGTGTGAGCTAATCGCTCAGATGTAATCGAGAAATTTTTCATAATTTGGGTATGTTTCATACCTAGAAAAATATTACATAAGCAGTCTTTGATTTGTTTCAGCTTTTTTTCCTGAATTTTCTTTATTCTCTGAATAGAAGATAATTGACGCAGCATGGTCTTAGAACATTTGCAATAGAATACAGTCCATATAAGAAGACTTAAGAGTAAAAATTGATTTTCCCTAGGCGCCGCATGGATTATATGATGATATTTAAGAAAAGTATATTGAAAAACATCTTCACAATACCTCTATTAAGTATTATGATGAATTTGGTGGGAAAAAATTATGCCATCTCTGTCAGGTTCCTTCTTCTGGATTTCCAAAAGGAAATTAACCAGTTATACCAGTCCTTGGAAAGATAATTAGATCTAGCTGCTTCATATAAATTCCAAATTAGGGGAGGGTAATGAGCTGTTATAGGTCGTCTCCGGCCTCTAGCATTCAGACTGCAGATGTAGTTTACCTATGATATTATTCCTAATTGTACTGTAGTCATAAGTATGCAAGTTACATACAGAGATCAATGACCAAGGACAGTTGGCATCAATGCATCCAAGGGCTGTTCCAGCCATCATTTGTATTTGTGTTCACTTGGGCGTTGCCTGCAGGATACACTTGGCACCTCCAACATTCGCTGCTCTGCCTTTTTGGTTTTGGGTTCTACTCGAACGTCCAGGATTCATCTGGTTACTGCATGTAAATGTACAATTAATGTAGCTACGGTCATGAATCAATGAAAATGAGATAGCCAAGACCGTAAACTTGTTTAAAACAAGTTTACGGTCTTGGCTATCTCGTTTTCATCGGTTATTAAATAGTTAAGAAAGTCCAGTTCATTTTAATTGAAATCCAACAACTATTGACGGTGCAAAACTTGGAAGTTTTTCCTGATCTTCCATCAACACCTTTGGCACAAGTTTGGTGCAGACCCTGTGTATTTTCAGATCCTCTGTTACGATCCCATGTTCCGCAAATGTGGGGAAGGGGAGGGTGTCAGCAATTTGCTGGATGCTCAATGGATGGTGAGAATGCAAAACTGCGCACACGATGCACATTTTAGTCGTTTCTGGCCATTGTTGGGCATCCAGAACTGGGTTCTCAGGCGGCCTCCCCCCTTGGCCCTCCTGAAGGTCTTGTGCCACCTCCTGGACTGTGGCTTTGAATTGCAGTCATCCTTGAAGGTCTCTTAAAGCATCTGGAATGTTTCAGTTGCATTCTTTCCAAGCTGCACGCGAAACGTTATGGCGTATCACTGTTCAAGCAAATGCTCTATCGTGTCATGAAACAGTCGTAAAACATACTTCACGCGGAGGCATATGTATCCGCTCAGACTGCTCGGAGGAATTGGCAACCACCTGCGTTGGAAGGGCCAGACCCCCCACAGTATATACCCACCTGCCGTGGATAGTCACATCACAATAAAATCATGCACACTACTATCATAATGGGTCATGGGCATTGCAATGGGAGTTTAGTATTTGGAGAAAAAATAATTGGGAGTTAGGATTGAGAGAAATATTTTGGGAGTTATGACCCAATTATGACTTTTCACAGCATCTCTTCCACTTTTCAGAACAATCAGTTAACTGGTTTTTTGGAATGGCCATTGGCTGCGTTGCATTCTCTTTCATTTTGTCAACGTGAAGAATTTCTTTCTGCAGTTTCATGAGACTTCCTCCAAGCTATATACGATGACCCAAGTATTCCAAAAATGTTCATGACTGGAGATGAGTCATAAATCTGCAGCTATGACACAGAAACAAAGGCCCATTCTTCTCAACATTCGGTTGGTGATATGACAAAAATGTGACGAGGCAGCTGCTAAATTGAAAAACTGGTTATGAAAGTTCTCAATAGTGGTTAAACTCTATGGAAAATTATAGTGACATTTATAGCCTGTAGGGTGTAATATTTTTTTATTTCTTTGAATGTACGTTGATTGCCTTTACTTTTCAGATAGCATTTTCGAGTTATCAACTCATATGGGGGGGTTCTATTCTTTTCGCAGAGCCGTTTGAACAGATGAACCTTGCGTAGTAATGAGATCCCTTGTGATGGGAGGTGGAAGTGACTTGAACTTTGGTGGTAATGCTCGTCTTTGAGTTGGGATTGACAGGTATGTGTTCAACCAAGCCGGCAATGCTTGGCCACGTATCTCCTCATTTCTTTCTCACTCTCTTGTTAGGGCTACCATCAGTTCTACCTGAGCCTGTCTCCTTTAAATGTCATTTATGGATCCTAAATTGGCACTCAGCATTTTATTAGCTGTGTAAGTCCACGTTAATGCATAAGTGGCTTATGCCCATGCAGAATAGTTTCCAGTTGGTTTTGTGTCATTTGAAACCTATCACATAAGAATATAAAATAGTAGTAATTGGTAACTTAGATATGAGGTGTGTTCAAAACATAACGAGAATTTTTTCATTTCGCGGGCTTGGAGAGTCAGATTGTCAAACTTTTTTTTATTATGTCGGTATACATGTCCCTGATGTATGATAAAACTTTCAGCTGTTTTCATTGTGGACTTTGTCTGTGACAGCCAATAAGGTTAGACGTGATTTATGAGCTCGGTGATTTTCGTTTGTTAAAAGAAATGGATCAAAGAATTTGTATCAAATTTTGCGTAAAAAATGAAATAGTGTAACAAAAACAAATATTAACAAAGGCCTTAGGTGAGTCTGCTATGAGTAAATCAAGAGTTTAAGAGTGGTATAAGATTTTCCAAGAGGCCGTAAAGACCTTGAAGATGACGAACGCCCTGGACGCCACAGTACATCAACAATCGATGAAAACATGGAAAAAGTGAAAGAAATAGTTATGAACGATCGCCGAATCACAATTAGAGAGGTCGCTGATGATGTTGGCATATCGATTGGATCATGTCATGACATTTTTTTCCAATTTTTTGGGTATGAAACGCGTGGCAGCAAAATTCGTTCCAAAATGGCTTTTGCACGATAATGCACCAGCTCACACTTAATTGCTTGTTCATGAATTTTTGGCCAAAAACAATACTGTAACGATGCCCCAGCCTCCATATTCACCAGATATGGCTCCGTGTGACATTTTCCTCTTTCCAAAAATTAAGAGAACCTTGAAGGGCCGTCGTTTTACAGCCTTAGATGGCATTAAAAGCGCATCACTGAAAGAACTAAAGGCTATCTCAAAGATCGAGTTCGAGAAGTGTTTCGGGGATTGGAAGAAGCGCTGGCACAAGTGTATAATCTCCAATTGGGACTAGTTTGAAGGTAACAACATCAATGTATAAGAATAAATTAAAATTCTCATTATTTTTTTAACATACCTCTATGCTGCTAAAACTAACTCTATTAAAAAATGGGATCCTTGAAGACAATTTAACCATGTCAAGACTTAAATTGTTGTTGAGGATGGAACATTTAGCTGTCCAATTATACACTTAGTTATTTGCTGGGTAAGAACAGGAGTGTTTTTAAGGGGATGGGAGAAAGTGTAGAGCACCAAAAAGAGATGCCTCTCTATGCGTATTACGTTCACTAATCATTGATCGTGTTAGTTTGTCACCCCATGCTGTCTCTCATCCCCTCTGCTGTATATGACTCAATAACTATCACTCCAGTAATCCCTACTATCCTTCCATATCATCTCGCATAGACCTAAAATATCTAAAAAGAATGGTTTGAGGCGTCACTTTGTGGAAGCGATTCGTAGCAATTTCTTTACCTGATGATGACTTTGCAAGTCTAAACCTAGGTCATGTGTAATAAAATTTGTGTGGAAGAACTAAGCATTTTCTTTTTCCGCTAAAATATCTATATTTTCTCTTACCATCTGTTGCTTTTTATATGGTAATTTTCCTGTCCTCAACATTGTCCTAGGATATCATGTTCTTATTTTTCTTTCTTGTCCTATTGTTCTTGTCTGTGTCTTCTGTGCTGTTGCTGTTGGATTTGCTTTGCACGCCTTTCGTGAGATGACTATGAAAGCCCTGCTGCTCCAGCTGCCGGGCACGGCATCGTGGAATAATAATTGAGGTGGTTTCCCATTGCTGACCTCAATATGTTTTTAACAGAAACCATCACTCAATGGCCACTCCACTGGGGTCAGATGCCTTTGCAGCCACCTCACTGAGGTGGCTGCTCAACTGATGCTGCATGTACCATCTCCAGTCTATCTTCTAATCTTTGACTTATCTGGTATGGGTGACCCTACCAAGAAAATTATTATTGTTCCTGCCAGCACAGGTCTAGGAGAAAGGTAGGATATTGAAGCAGGTGCATCATCAGCTCACGTGAAAGGTAGGGTGATTGAAGAAAGTACTGCAGATGACTAAAATGGTAAAAGGCGTGGGGTATAAGCGCCATTCTCAATCAGCAGGGGAGAGTGGAGAATTCCTCGGGTGGTAATTGGTGGATAGGCTGATATTTAGTTAATTTATTAAATGAATTAAACTAATTAGGATAAAAGGACGTTCAAACATTCAGCAGAGAAGGTGCCAATTTTAGCCCCCTGAATTTGGAGTAGAAAGTTGGTATGAGCTGGTTATTTTGGAATCTACTGGTTAAACTAAGATTTTGTTGGGCATGGGAGAATCTTACGAAATAGAATCCTACTCTAAAAGACTGTACTTCAATCATCCAATTCAATATCACAATGCTGATGATCAATATGCTTATCTATTCCTCCTCCCTCCCATGTGATGTGGTGGAAGGACATTTGCGTTCTGATTGACCCCTCGAGCCGCCCTGGTGGGATTAATAATAATTGATCCTGGTAGGGTCACCCATGCCAGATGGGTTGAATGATAGGAGCCAGACGAAAGGTAGTCCATGCAGCATCTGTTCCTCAGTGAGGTGGCCATTGAGTGATGGTGTCACGTTAAAAGCAATGAGGAAGGCAATGGAAAACCACCTGTATTATTATTCACAAGCACAATGGTGGACATGAGATAAATTGAGTCCTGGCAACTGAGTGACTCGACACTAGCAGCATTCTTTTGTGCCCGGTAGTGGGTAAGGAAAGGCTTCCATAGTTGTCAGCCCACTAAACCTTTGCAAGGTAAAACTGACAGAAGACGAAATTAGTTGGAATAGGAACATGGAATGTTGGGGCAATATTGAGGACAGGCAAGTTTGAGAAAACTAAGAGAGATTGAAAGAGATAATATCTATATTTTAGGTCTACAAGAGGCGAGATGGAAGGAAAGTGGGGATTACTTGAGAGATAATTGTAGAATAATATACAGTGACAGGGACAAGAGCAAACGAGGGGTTGTCATAATATTAAATAAAGAGATGGGAAGAAGTTTAGTCAACAGAGCAAGCAACTGGTATAATATTGCTAGTAGTTGTGTTCCTGCAGGGAAACATTTGATAGTGATGGGGCATTGAAATGGAAAGGATGAGATGGGGGACTACGGTTTAGGCACAAAGAATGACTGTGGGGAGAAAGGAGTAGAGTTGACACTGCCCATCCAGACTCTGTTCCCCAGTCGTACCCGAGCAGTCCGAGACGTACGGGTAGTGGATTAGCCTCCTGTCCCTCTTCTCTATTCCTATTTTCTGCGATATATCCTCAGTTCGTTGTTATTATGGATTCTTTAATTAATAAAAGTTCCTTACATGAATCAGTTGGATTTTGCTAGGAAACATGGATACTTGGACAAATTATTCTTGTTACTAATTAAGTTACGTATGTCAGGAAAAAGTATGTGTGGAGTCTGTAATTCTCAAAAAATTCTCTCAACCTTCTATAATGGGTTAGTTGGATAAGAATACTCCTTTACAAATGTTTAAGTGAATTTTTATTCAATTTAAATTATTTCTTTTCCCTCTCTAATTTCACCCACCCATCCTTTGCCCATTTGTAAGATATGGCTGGGGTTGATTCTTCCCATAATATCCTGTACAAATGTTGTATTGATGGGAATTATCCTTATTAGACTGATTTGTCATGAGCTACTCGGGAAAAGGTTTTTGCCTCTCACTAAACCCCTTGTGTTATTTTGATCATTCACAACAGATATCGTTTTGAACATGGAACAGTTCCCCTGTAGGAGCAGGCACCCGCTTCTATGAACTAACGATCGTGACCTGCTGGTTGAAGAAAAAATACATTATGAAAAGGAACATCTTGCAGGAAAAGATGGGTAAAAAGTTTTTAGGAAACAGCCACCACAATGCCACGGCATTATGTGATTCAAAATAGCATAGTATTCTGAGACCACCGGCATACAAACTACTCCCTTCCTCTGTCAGCTTTAAGAGATGTTAAATAATCACATAATACACCAGAAATAAACCTAAAATGAATGTACATAAGACCGTGAAGCAATGAAAAAAAGAAATAATCTGTTTATTGAAATAAATTTTAATCAATTTCATGGATGAAAATGCTCGTACGTACCCGTTTGTTGTTTCAAAGTAACGTGTATAACTTTTTGCACATTTTCTTAGCTCAGGTAAATGTTCACTGGGTAGTGAATGCCAGAAATTAATTATATCCGAAGCATTTTGATCTGGATAAAGCTGATCAAATTTCATTTTCAAGAATTAATTTATCTTTAAATCAATAAATTACATTTTTATGCTGCTAGGCATCTGCATTACGTTTTGTTCACTTAGTGAGAAATGATTTTATAAATGTGAGCATTCAGGCCTTTTCTTCCGTAAAATCATGAAAACTACTTTCAAAAGTCTTGTAATTTCTTGAATTTTTCAATACATTTGATCAAACTGCCATTATCCAGACCATATACACTCTGCTCATTCAAATGCCGAAATTGACATAAATCCTTATTTTATAACCGGAAAAAAGAAGTTTTAATATAATTTTAAATGAACTGATGCCATTTATTAAGCTAGGAAATGATTTATTTCTTCCTTGTGGTTTTAAATTTAGATCAATGAGGTAGATAACTCCCCCCGTTTCCCACACAAGAATGGTATAAAAATGGACCACAACATCTTAAAAAAGGTTTTTCTTTTTGCCAAAGCTAAAGAAATTTAATATCGCACTACTGTAATTGGCTTGTCTTCATTACTTACTTTAACAAATAAATTTTGTCTTTCTGATTTTCTCATTTTCCTTAGTTACATATTCTTTTCGTAACTCAAACACAAGACCATGCTTCATTTTTCTACTACATGAATGAAATGAATTTGCTGTTTTGTATGTCTTTGAAGATTATGTTTTCTCCACACAATGATGGTTCACTCAGAACTGACTTACCATATGAAATGCTCGTCGCTCATTCAAACGTGACTTTAAGCACAAGGTGGAAACTCTGTATTCCGCTATCTTTTGCAAATGTTTCCCTTAAATATAATCAGTTTAAAAAGAGTCTGTAAGAAGCTCAATATATCCTTTCCATGTAAAATTTCTTCATGCCAAATATCAATGATAGTTACTTCTTACAAATCTGGGTGGCACTAATTATATGGACTCATTTTTTCCATTTACACTTGAACGGCAACCTAGGCTGTACTCTGAAGCATCATGTGACTGGATTTCTTTTTTCTAAGAACCATCTCAGGCACAAACCAGACCAAACCAAAAATTCATCCATTATCCATCACTTAGTACAACAATTGGAGAAAAGCTTTAATTTGTTGAATCATTCCAAGTTACAGAAATAAAACACTACCTGGTATTTTTCCAATTTTTTTTAGAGTACTGACCAGTTTTAACAGTTGATTTTCATTGAGGTACAAAACGATCAATGTGCTCTCCTACGTACATATGTCTTGTGCGTGGAAAATTGAATGGACAGGGAGGGTGAAAGACTTGAGAAATGTATGGGATGAGGTGGGGAGGATGACTCGGGAATGATCAATTCACAGATAAAGGAGAGATAATTGGGTCAAGTGGGGAAAAGAAAAAAAATAGGAAGCTTTGGAGTAGGAGTTGTGATCCCAGAAGGATGACTCTCCATTTTACTCAGGAAGGGGGACAGCAATGGGGAATAAAATTCATAAATGTGCTCTTCTACCAGCAAGTCATTATTTGTGGAATGAGTAAGAAAATGAAAATGGCAGGTGTAGATTTTGTTTTTGGAAAAAGGTGACATCCTTCAATTTTGTGAAACAACTTTTGCAGTGTCACTGTGGGAGTGATTTTAAACGTTTTTTTAGGTAAAATGTATAGGTATTAAGTTGGATTTATTTATTATTATGAAAGATGAAATCAATGAACATGGCTATTTAACAATTATTCCATTTATGGTTGCTGTCCATTTCCATTCCTGCTCAAAAGTACAAAAGTTTGCTCATTCTAGTGAATAGTGAAGTAGGAATAAAATAAAGGAAAATAAGGAGGAATAGATTAGTCGGAATGAATGGAAGGATGACAAAAATGGCTAGTTCCAGGGTAAAGATCAACAAAGATTTGTAAAAAGGATGTTGATGGAAAGGAGACAAACTATGCAAATTTCACTTGAATAGAGATTTATTCACGACCCGGGTTTCAAACACTTAATGTCATCTTCAGGTGTTTGAAGTGTTTGACATTAAGTGTTTGAAACCCGGGTCGTGAATAAATCTCTATTCAAGTGAAATTTGCATAGTTTGTCTCCTTTCCATCAAGGATAAATTTCACGAGGTTAACCCTAATACCGTTCGGTTTGTTAAAAGGATATTGGTTTGTGTTTTTTAAATTAAAGGTGCATTTCAAGAAATTCTAATTTCGATAGGGCAATTATATTTTAAAATGAAGGGAGCAACAACTACGAAAGGGAAAAACAATTAAATCCATAGTGGGAAACACTAAAATTATTGGTCCATGTTTTAGAATAAAGGTAAGGTAAAAGGCTATATTGGGATTAGATGAGGGTTTGGACTTCACTTAAATCAGTCGTCCTTGAAACATAGGCAACCCTACCATGTTAATGGAAGCACTCCAGCAAACATGTCTGTGATACCATGACTCATGGAGTAGAGATGGACTTTGATCGACCTAGAGAAATTCAAGAAAAAATTTGGCATAGGTTCCCCCAAATTAAGACAGTAGGGGAGACCTTTGGGGGTCCATTTACCTCAGGCACACCGCAGAGCGGGTTACCACGCCCACCCACCACCCTTAGACCCCAGGCCAAGTGCTTGATTCTTAACTTGGAACTACTAAAAAGTAGGAATTATTATTAACTCTTCTCTTTATGATTTTATTAACAAATAAACTCAATCAAAACTCACACTATTGGGTAGGAAGTTATTTTCTCCAATTAACTGTCATCTCAAGTTTTATAAAAGCTTTATTGGATGCAGATTTATTGCAAAAATTGTGATTATTCTCCACCTCTCTTATGCTGACCATGAGGCCATTCAGGACTTGGAATATTTTTGCATTTCTGATCCCCATCACTTCCCTGGACTTGAGCATTTTCTTCCTTCAGCCTACTATCAATCTTTAAACATTACTACAAAGCTCTCTTTGGAATTTGAACATGCACTCTTACCACTGGCCCCATAATTATTTTGCTGTCTCCTTCCTAGGACTTTGATTCTCCTCTTCCTACGCTCTCTTCATATAATAGCTATGGATATTTTCAGGACTTGGATGGATTGTTCCCTTTCTTTCTCCACCTCTTCCCTTGGTAAAGGCTATAGCGGGATAAGATGGTAAAATCTGCACTCGGCTGGATACTTATTTGGGATTGGCCACTCGAAAAAAACTCATTTTTTTGTGTTTTCCCCCATGCTTTTAGCACATAAACTCAACTGCATGTCAGTAAATAACGATTTTTGATATACTTTTTCATTATTTCTAATAGCGGGATCAGGTATTACCTATTTGAGCTTTTAACAAAAAAGAATATAGTCGTACTTCTTGGGGAGTTTACTGAATAAATGCCGTATGGTAGACATCTCCTCTATAAAATCACTGAAATTGAACTAGCGTAATGATTTCTCAATATGGTAAAGTTTCCGTATGTAGTATTCACATTTTAAGTCTTTTTACTCTAGTCGGATCTGTTAATTATTTGAATTTCTTCTTTCTCGTTGACAGTTTTATTTTATCATAACATTAATCATTAAATAACGATCTTGGGTTTGGGGCGTGTTTTCCCCCAAAATCATTATGAAATGACATGCATGCGAGTTTAAGTGCTAAAAACATGGGGGAAAGTACCAAAGAAAATAGGTTTTTTCGAATTTTGAGGATGTTCCGGAGAGAAAATGGCAAATCTTACCCTGCCATTCAAAAGAAGAGAAAAAAATACACGAAGATTGATTATTTAGAAGTTTGCCAAAAATTGGCTACATAACCTGAAGATTCTTCGAAAAATTCAAATATTTTTCCTGAGTTCAATTTTGATCAAAAAAATCAGAATGTTTTTGGACATAAAAATGTATGTTCGTGAATTTTTTTCAGATTTTTTAAAGCAAAGGATCGCTCAGGAAAAATTGTTTTCGAAAATTCACATTTTTTGCGATAGGAGACCCCTGGGAGTCACCTAGGGAGCTAAAAATTTGGCTAAAGGGGTTTCTAAATATTTACTTTAGAGTGCCCAATCCCAAATAAGAATCCAGCCAAGTGCAGATTTTACCATATTTTCCCACTATAGCCTTTACCAAGGGAAGAGGTGGAGAAAGAAAGGGAACAATCCATCCAAGTCCAGAAAATATCCATAGCTATTATATGAAGAGAGCGTAGGAAGAGGAGAATCAAAGTCCTAAGAAGGAGACAGCAAAATAATTATGGGGCCAGTGGTAAGAGTGCATGTTCAAATTCCAAAGAGAGCTTTGTAGTAATGTTTAAAGATTGATAGTAGGCTGAAGGAAGAAAATGCCTAAGTCCAGGGAAGTGATGGGGATCAGAAATGCAACCATATTCTAAGTCCAGAATGGCCTCATGGTCAGCATAGAGAGGTGGAGAATAATCATTTTTGCAATAAATCTGCATCCAATAAAGCTTTTATAAAATTTGAGATGACAGTTAATTGGAGAAAATAACTTCCTACCCAATAGTGGGAGGTTTGATAGAGTTTAATTATTAATAAAGTCATAAAGAGAAGAGTTAAAAATAATTCCCACTTTGTAGTAGTTCCAAGTTAAGAATCAAGCACTTGGCCTGGGGTCTAAGGGTGGTGGGTGGGCGTGGAAACCCGCTCTGCGGTGTGCCCGAGTTGAATGGGCCCCAAAAGGTCTCCCCTACTGTCTTAATTTGGGGGAACCTATGCCAAATTTTTTCTTGAATTTCTCAAGGTCGATCAAAGTCCATCTCTAATCCATGAGTCATGATATCACAGACATGTTTGCTGGAGTGCTTCCATGAACATGGTAGGGTGTCTCGAGGGTTGCCTATGGTTCAAGGACGACCAATTTCAGTGAAGTCCAAACCTTCTTCCTTGAACTGTAGACAACTTCCAAGACACCCTACCAACTTCTCGATAGCACTCCAGCAAGTGATGCTATTACTACAAAAAAAATCAACATTATATTGGATTTCAATTAATTTATTTCACCCTTGGCTTTCTTTTAAGTACATTAGCCCTAAATATGTAACCTGAAAGAGAAAACTATAAATAACGAATGGCACATATAGAAAAGATCCATTTTGATTTCAATGTCCTCGATATTCCAGGCTCTCTCTTCCAAACACAGCCAATGGGCATGGCACAGTATCTCCCGAGTGCGACAGCGTAGAGTTGAGTGCTGGTGGCGGGGAGGAGTCGGTCGGCTGGCCTTCCCAAGTGTACCTGCAGCCCATCCTGCACCCCCCTTCTCGCTTCTTCATCAGAGGGCAGGGTTGCTGGTCCCATCTACTCCTTGCCTCCAATGCCCATTCCCCATGGGGCATTACACCTGGTGATGGAGAAAGAGTGATTCGTTGCAGTTTAGTTATTAGTGGCAATGTAAATGGATAAGGAGATGTTTCTGGCTTTACATTGTTCATTGATGGTATAGATTATGACATAATTTATAATTTATTTGTTTTTAAGTGCATAGCATTTGATAGTTGGTGCATAATTGTACGAACTTACAATTGTAACATCTTTAGACTAATAAAATGTTTGTGAAACGAGCTTCTGCTCATTCCCTATTTATTTTCCCAAACCCATTAACAAAGTCCTTATCAGTTAAAAATGGCAAATCCTCCACCTGAGTTCAATTGGGAAAGGATAACGAAGAATGAGAACTGAACATGGGCAGGAGAAAAATTTAATTTAAGAGAGAGGTAAAAAATTATAACATAGCCACACTTTGTACATTGAAATAGCACTATTAGGGATTAATTTGCAGTAGATCGGATAAACCAGGAGTTATTGCTTAGTCAAAAATTGTAAGAACTGACAAAGAATGAGTGGCAATATTTCCAGTTAGAACACTTGCATTGAAATGTAGCAATCGATATAAAAAAAATCGTTGTAAGAAAAGAAGTTCGTACAAGTACATACAGTGAGGGTCAATGTCAGATATGTATACAATATATTATTTAATATAAATCATATTGTATCAGGTGGAATGTTTTCCAAGAGATATGATAATAATTAGAAAGAGACCATTGTTAAATATTCAAGGAACCATTATGCAAAGGAAATATATATATGTAAGTATTTAAACTGCTTTAGTTTAAAAAATATAGTACTAAATATCATCTCCTTATTTAACGCACTGGTGCATTAAATAAAGAGATGATAGTTCTATTATTGGAACTGACAGCTGGTTTTCCACTGAAATTACAAACAGTGAAAATGTCCCTAATTCCTTTTATGTTGAGAGAAATGAATGACTACATAGAATTGGGGGCAGTGTCCTTATTGCAATTAAGAACACTAGCATCAACTGGGCAGTAATTTCTGATAATGATTTTGAAAGTATTTAGTGTTCAATTTAGAGACCTCAATCCAAAAGAACCTATGTATGGGCACTTCACAGACCACTATATGATAAAGAGTCAATTCAATACTAGAAGCAGCACATTAAAAGGTTATTATCCAAAAACAATGAACAATACATAGTAATACTGGATGGAGATGCCAATGCCCCTTTATTGATTGACACATTTAGTTTTAAAATAGGGGGTAAAGACAAAGATACCTGTAAGTTACTTTCACTTTCATTCAAGTCGGACATCATGCATCAAATTATTACTTCACCAACTAGGGGTTAATATACCCCTAGTTGGTGAAGTTAAGATAATACTCCTAAATGTTAGCAAAAAACATACTCGAAAGTCTTCAGTATAGACACAATTGAAAGAATTAGTGACCAGAGAGCAGTAAGTGCTAAGTATTCCCAATATGGGCTTCAAAATATAAAGCCCAAAAGAAAACCCGACTCGTTTTAAAAAAGGGACTACAATGGCTTACAGTGCATGCTACAGAGTTCCCTTACACATTTTAAGAAAGTTTGTAAACACTAAAATACTGAAGCTATATGGATTCACTTCCTGGACTGAAGAAGGAATTTTTGAAAGCATTTAGTTAATTCAAATTAAAACATAAGCAAAACTATAAATGAGACTCCAAAATCATTTTGGTAGCATGCCAGGAAGGTTCAGGAAAATAAGTGTACCGTTTATTCACCCAAAAACGATAAAAGCAAAAGAGTACCAGGAGTTCATAAAAGGTCAACCTATTAAATTCCTTCTTACAAAGTTTTTCCCCAATGTCTGAATGTCTCTCATAGCTTATCAAATCATTTCTGCCAACTGAAATCCCCAAATTGGAATATCACATAATGGAATAGAATTTCAATTAAAAATATTTACCCTAAGAAATCCTCCAGGTGAAATCAAATACCAGCTTCCATATCTATGGAAGTAGAATTGAAACTTGCAACATATCTCGAAATCTTATTTAAGAAGTCCACAGTTTTACAAGGTTCCCAGTGATTGGAAAATGGTTAATGTAACACTTATATTTAAAAAACAGAAAGGAGGAGGAACTGAGGACTTACAGAAAGTTTCCCTTTTTCATACAAGGTCATGGAACATATGATTGCTAGCTCGATATTGAGACACCTAGTTAGTCAAGAGTTATTTGTGAAAAACTAGCACGGTTTCCAAAAGAAAAAAACCTGTGAGAGACAATTTGCACTTTATGTTGATGAAGTAGCTTTAGCAGATGGCCTTAATGCTACACAACATTGGTGTAACATTTGGCAATCATCATTAAACTTGAAAAAGCACATAGTGATGAAACTTAATTATTATTTATATCATTTTGATATTATTAATTATTTCATTTTTATTAATTTATAATACGGACAAGAATGCTCACTCACTTGAGACATGTATGACACTCCAGTAATCCTAAATGCCATTCGTGTCTCCATGGTCCACAAAAATGCTGCCTTCAAGTTGTGTTTATCATAGTTTCAGCCAACACCTGGACACTGACTGTACACCTACATGTAATCATAATGATTGCATTAGTTCTAGGAATTGTAAAGAGAGTATTGTAATGCTTCCTGAAAATATTGATCCAAGGTAAGTAATTTTATGGATTGTCCAATTCTACTACAAAAAAGCAATTATGGCCACTTTCCAGTAAACTTTAATTTGAAAGAATTAAAAGGCATGACATAAACCAGGTTCTCATTCAAAAAACCTAGTCAAGTGAAAATTTCCCATACTAGCACTAGTTTATTAATAATTTTTATGAGGGATGGATTAGAAAAGTAAAACTTTTGAACTAAGAAGCAAATACTTTGAATTACTTTAAAATTATAATACCTTTTTTGGAATAGGAACTCCTTAAGTCTTCCGTCCAGATTCCTTCCTCATAGATAATACGAATCAGTCCTTATAGCCTTCTTCCCACATTTTCCTAAACATTTCAGTAGTTCCATAGGAATGTTGTCTACTCCCACGGCCTTCATCTTCTTTAATGCCCTTTCTATCCCATCGTAGAGTATCCCTGGACCTAAGCCATCTTCCTCTACGTCATATTCCTTTCTATGTCTAACCTCGTTGGCATAAGTTCTTTACCAAGTGTTTCTATATATTCCTTCCATCTCTCTTGGATCTTTTCTGTGTCAACTATTATCTTACCCCACTTATCTTTAACTGTTAGCACAGATCTTCCCTTCTTACTTCCCGATAGTGATTTAGCCTTGCTGTAAAGTGGAACTTGATTAAGAAGCAAATATCCTTCAAGTCTTAACACCACTACATTTATCTGGGTGATACCGCAAAACAAGGGTTTTATAGTTTCTTCTCAACTCCTCCAGGATAGATTCGGGACGAAGTTTAGTATAGCGTAGTAGTCGACACTTCCCTCCCATGCTTTACTCATAAAAGGCTCTGAATTAGGCTCCATGTGTTACACCTCTAAAATGGGAATTTAAAAAAGTCTTGAAAACAACGACTTTCACACTTCCCAATAAGGATTAGTTCGAACAACGGTTGGAAATCTGGACACTTTGGTAGTGGTCTCAGTAATAGTCGAACATCTCTGACTGCAAAACACTAAGTAACAGCATATTGAACAATTTCCCTGACACACTTCATCAAACTTTTTTCATTGACCAAGGCGGTATAGCCGTAAAATTCTCGTTTTCCAAACCTTTCCTCTCCGGTGAAATGCGAACATTAATGACAATAGGAACAGTGACAACTGAGTTTTTCCAAACTGAACTTACTGTGACGGAATCAAAAGTGGTCAAAGGATACACAAGTTACCATGTGGTGACAATCGTAAAATCGTAACAGGGACAGACTCTTGAAGTTGCCAAGGTTGGCGACTTTGCTGATCGAACAAGCTACCAACACTTTAACGTCGAATTAAACTTTTAACCTACACAACACAATCCAAGTCATCGAATAGCGACGAAAATGGTTAAGTTGTTAGTGGTAATATTGTATATGCTTTGTGGATTGTAGCAGGAACACTGGGGAAACTAGCAATAATCCCCGTGCCGAAAAACAACCCTCTTATCGGACTTTTTCTTTTGTACAATAAAACTACCACAGTAAACAATCTCACCTCTTTTGGTTGCATGTGTACGGAACAAACTTCATTATCTTCTGAATTAAAATGTGTGTGCATATGTGTTAGCCAAGAGAGCTTTTAAAAAGCTTGGTTTCACTTCAAATCGAACTAGAAACTTTCACGATTTAAAGTTAGTATTTGTAATATTGGTACTAAGAATCGCCCTCTACTGTTTTAAGACCTATAACTTACTTAGGGAACCCCTGTCAAAGGGGGAGCCATTTTCACAATGAAAATTCGACGGAGTTACGTTTTTGTTAATATGTCTCAACAACATCAGATTACTGCGCCGTGGTCTCTACCGTCTTAAATAAATTTTTCGCACAACTCTAGTCTTCCATATATTATACATTTTTTAAATTATTATATTTGATTACCAATACGAAACCTTAATCACGGAAGTCACCAGGAAATTACTAAGGCATGCTCGTAGGAAATAAAATGCGTTGGCCATTTATTGAATAGAGAAACAGAAAAACTCAATTCAAACACCACAAATAATTAATTTCCAATTGAAACTCTCATTTAAATGTATACTTTAACAAGAAATAAAAAAAATGAATGCCAATTTTTCTAGGTAGTAGGAAAATCTTCCACAGATTTTCCTTATTTTCTAGGGACTAGCTCTGCAATACAGAAAGAGAATTATATTAGAATGGCGTACGTATGTGAAATTGACATGAAAACTGTACTTTGTAACATAGTTTCATCGATCGTATCGACCTGGTTATCCGATATTATTTTAGATTTAAGCTGACTCTGTGTTCAGTGCTTGCTCAGTACTACGGCCAATACGTAAAGTATTTGGCGGTTGTTACAACACGACGACTTTCATAGAGCTATAGCTGAACAATATGCGGATCCGCTTTGAAGAAACTGGGCTTCATTAAACGAGTGGTGGGGAAAAGTAATGAGAAACTTAGAGGGACGTGTTATTTTGCTCTAGTTAGATCTTATTTGGAATATGCCACGAGTATTTGGGATCCACGGTAGAAAAATTGTTAAAAAGTATTAACTAAAGTCCAAAGAAATCCGCCAGATTCGTTGAAAATTGTAATTCGAACACAAGTACGATTCGGGAACAAATATCGCAAAGATATCACGTATATATGAAGGTGCAAGTGTATGTTAGTTGGTAGTTTGTGTGTTTGCGTGTGTGTTGTGTAAGAGTTTTTACACTATAATAAACCATGTTTTGTTTGTGGAATACATACATTTTTTGCTTTTGAATTCCTTTTCTCACAGTAATGTTCATATGATCGAGAAACATTTATCTAAAAAATTAATTTAGAAAATTAAACCAGGTGGCTCTTTAACAAAAAGAAACTGAGTAAAAAGGTATTTTTACTTGCAGGGTGGTGATGGGTGCGGCGGGGAGATCGAGGGTGAAGGGGGATGGTGGGCGAGGGGGGATGGTCTGTGCGGGGGGATGGTGGGTGTGGGGAATGGAAGGGAGGGTGGGCGCGGGAGGATGGCGGGTGTGGGAGGATGGTGGGCGCGGGGGAAATGCGGGTTCGGGGGGAGGGGCGTGTGCGGAGAGTAGGCGAGGGGGGGGGTGCGGGGTGATGGTAGGTGCGGGTGGATCGGGGTGCTGGGGGATGGGTGGGAGGGTTTTGGGCGGAGGGATGGAGAGCTCGGATATTGAGTAAAGTAAATTAAAATACTTAAACGCTTTATTTTCAGTGAAAGTCATTTTAACAGAAATGCTAAACATTAAAGAAAAGAACGAATTTGTGAAACGAAACTGTTTGAAATACACAGTTCTAAATAATACCCCGTATTTTTGGATAGAATCTACAAAGCCATCTAAGAAAACAAATCAAAATAATGAAATGCACAATTTTCAGAGAAATAAGTAGTTTTTATCAGAGATGCGAAATATGAAAAAAAAAGTAACGCATGCCTGTGATGAAACCGTTCGAAATATACACATGGAAATAATACCCCGTATTTTTGGATAGAATCTACTACAAATGCTGAGAGAGGTAAGTCGAAATACCAAATTGCACAATTTTTTACGAATTAAGTTCATTTTGGCTGAAATGTGAAAAATGAAATAAAGAAGCCATCCGCATGAGAAAAGCATTCAAAATACACACTTAGAAATATTAATCCGTATATTTTGCCTGAAACTACTACGAATATTTAAACTTCACGAGCTTGAATAATCCTTTTTTTAATCATAAACTCCCCCATGCTGCCACCCTTCCCATTGTTGCACTTTTCTAAATTTGTACTTCCTATCTAGAAATGATAGATGGACCTTGACTCTTACCCCAAGCCTAGAATGGACTCCACTTTGGAAGAAACTTTTTTGATGTCTACATCATCAGCATAATTTTGGTGTCATCATCTGAAAGAAGCCACACACTGATGTTTTATTTGACCATATGAGGTCTGCTGAGGCAGAAGAGGGGACAGAGAGAAGGGAGCAAGATTCACACTGCAAGTAGTGATGTAAGCTATTTTAAATCTTTATATATTTTATCCCTTCTGTGAAAATTTGGAGATATTCGACTTAAAGATTTTTGCAGTGCTTTTACCAGAAGTAGTGAGCATTACATGTAGTTTGGGTAGTGCATATTGAGCGGTAGTGGAATGTTGAAGAAGGTAATAGAGGGAAGAATGTTGGGCAAACGAGGAAAGGGCAGGAACAGGATAGGGATGTCGGACGGGATGAAGGGAGGAAAGAAGTACACAGAGATGAAGAGGGAGCTGATGTAGATTAGGTTGTTGGATTGGGTTTTGTTTGGAGTTACAAAATGTTTATTTCAAAGTTGTGTTCATCCAAAAACCTACCTTAACCGGTAGATTACCTAATCATAATATTAAATTCAATAGCCTTTGTGGACCCAGAGTGATGATGTGAAGATGATGTCTATGGTTTTCCTTAGTTTTGGCAGTTTGAATTTTCACTTCCATGAGTTGATGGGCATCCTCTGTTGAAACTCTTAGCTTATTTGTATGATTTCTGTGGCTTCTATGAGAAGTTTTAAAGTTAGAAACGGCTCTCAATAGCCATTAATTTTGTCTTTCCAAATTATATGTTGAGCAAATATCTGCACATATTATGCAATCACCAACAAAGAGAATTGCTTGTTTTTCAATGTCTCGATTGTGTTATTGCAAGTGATCATTGTTCTGTATGAATGGACAATGTAAGACTTGACACATTAACCTTTCACCTTGCAAATCCCTCCTCGGATGTTTTTATTTATAAAATTCTTTGGATTAATTGCAAAACTGCTTTCAGACCAGATAGACCAAAGCAGTAGAAAACCCATGACAACCGATTCATCATTTCCCAGTCATTGCCTAACCCTCTGTTACTGCAATTAATACCTTAAACCTCTCTGTAACCTATTTTCTTACCTCTGTATCAGCCCCAGCCCCCTTTCCCATGTCCTTCTTTCAAATCATTGCTTTTATCTCTGTACTTGCCTACTTTTCATTACCATGTTTTACTTGGTCATATTGTCCAAGAAAGTCAGTTAACCAGCTGCAGAATCTCACTGAAAAGTAATCTATAATGAACAAGATGTTTTGTCTTTCAAGTGATGTTTCATGGAACTTGCATGTCTGATTTGAAAGCAATGATTAATCATAGTGTACTTCTTTTGAAATTTCACTGTTATTAACAAACTCCTCTTACTGAAGTGGAGTGAGTGAGTGAGAGTGAGTGGCTGGAGTGAAAATCATTTTACTTTATCTGAGTTGAGAGAATTGTTTAATTTTACTTACCCAAAGGGATCATGGGTGGGTGGGCTGTATGCATGGCAATGGTGGTGAATTTTTGAAGGAAGTGGGTCTCACTATTGATTAAATCAATCCAAATATATAATTGTTTATAACTTGATACCCACTGCTTAAAGTGCTCAATTAAATTTCTTTTCATACTTGTTGAGAACATGCATTTCATGAAAGTTCATCAGTTATAATTAAAATTACTTAACTGGAATGATTAAAATAACTTCACTGAAATGAACTAAAGACATTGTATAAACATTTAATAAATACAAAACACTACTTGCATGAGCTATATAAAAAGTGTTTTAAGTGAAACTTCAGGGGCTGATTAGAACATGAGGTTAACCAAGATTCAGGCATATATGGTGAGACCCTCCCTATTGTTCAGTGACAAGAGCTTCAGCCAAGGGATATAACAAAATTATTTCACGAGAACCTTGGGTTGCTTCCTTCAGAAGGATATAAATATCATTGAAATGGTAGATTTTTGCTACCTGATGAATGGCAAATATGGTAACTGTAGCAATGCTAAGTTTCATCTGTTATTCTTAGTGCCATGTCCGACCCAATTGGTCTCAATTACAAACACAGAGATTCTCTCGGTTTCCCATGAAGAACTGGTTAACTGAAAAATGACACACATAATCAATCAGTCTGTAATGTTCTATAAAGAATTTTGAATGAAATAATGTTTTCAAATATGCACATTTGTTATGCTACATTTGTTCTTAAGTATCATACAAGGTATTGTTTACAGAAACTGAGTTAGTGTCGGCTTATGAACTAATTGCTTCAAACATTTTTGATAAGCATCAAAAATTTGCCCTGCTATGATGGTAAAGCAAGAAATCAAATAAACATATCATTGGGAGATGCAGTGCTGGACTGCTGACTGGAGTGCCCAGGTTCAATTCGAAGTCATGGCTCTAAGACATGCGCAGCTCCACCAAGCCGTTTTTTTGGTACCAGATCTTCCTGGGAAACCATAACCAGCAAAGGAAAAGGCACTGACCCTCCTACCCTGATGTGTGAATTCAACATCCCATCAGGCGTTCAGTGAACTATCATCACTAACAAAACAGACCTTTGGGTTGATTACTGTGATATTTTTGGGGTTTATATCACAGTGATATAAACTTGGATGATTTAGTGGTTTTTGATTATGTACCTTGATTATTCTTTTGTTTTTATAATTAATAAATTTATCCCCATTTGATGTAATCCAATCTTTAACATGAAACATGTAAATGAAGACCTTTTCCCATCTATTTGTGGAGTAATGAAATGTTTAAAAAAATATTTAACAGGCAGCCATTCATTTTTTAAACCGTCCAAAACCAGCTGCAACCAATAGACTAAATGAACAGATAGGTAGGTAATTGCCTGTGGTTGAAAATATGAATTTCAGCTGATTAAATTGAAGTATGTATTAATGTGTTAAATTATACAGGCTGGAAAATGGTAAGCAAACAGTTTATTGCAATGAAGTAACCATAGTGAAGAATCTGTGATTGTGTGGCCCTTCGAAATGGTCCTTAAAGACCCATTGAGACCAAAGAGCCTTAATCACTCACTCATATGTAGATGGCTTGCTTTCATTTGATCTTTATTTCAAATGTTTCTTCCAATTAAATTTTCAGGTATAAAGGTTAATATTCTCCAATCCTTCCAAAGGCTTTTCCCTTTTTTTTCCACTTTAGATCCCTCTTCAATTTATGCATACCTCCTCATTCCATTCTGTCTAATATGTCTCTACTATTACTTCCCATTCCTCGCCTAACATTCTCTTTTCTTTTATAACGTTCAACACCCCATTGCTAAGTAAAAATATCTGAATCTGCCTTTCCTGTGTGATTATTCCCAGGAATTAACTATAATATTTTATATTATGTTTATCCAGAAAGGAAACTATAACATAACACTTTCACATTATTTAGAGTAATTTCAATTTTCTGTAGCTTTCATAATGATTTATTTATCTTCTAGAGAAATTGATCAAGTTCTTGACATAACATTTACTGTGGGTAAAGATTCATTTTTTGAATTAAGGTGAGGAATTAAAGCTAATTCTGATTTTACTGAAATTATTTTAATTTGGTTCAACTTAATTCATTTAAAAATATATTACACACAAACTAAACAGGGGGTGTCATACCTGTAGTCCAATGGGTAGCATGTTGGTTTACTGCCCTGGGGGCCTGGATTTGATTCAGAGAGATGCCTCTTGAGACCCTCTGCCCTTTATCCGTGCTGTGAGATTTTTTGGGTACCAGATCTTCCTGGGAAACCACAAAGTGGCATTAGAAAAAACTGGCCCCAATTATTACCCCGTTTTTAAGTGAATGTCACATAAAATTCAGCTTTTACTAGGCAATGTGTATCAAAGCCAACCTACGAGTTTATTGGACTGTTGTTGGATAAAATGAAAATAACATCCTAGTCAGCATAAGCTTAGTATGTACTGTGGTTTCACCCAAATCCATGATACTTAAATTCAAATTTGAAAATCAAACTAACCTAATGATTAAACAAGAGTAACCACAGTGATCAGCACAAAGATTGATTTTTATAAATATTATAGTGCAGCTCACCTCACAAAGGCCCAATGCATTAGGCATTCAAAAGTTTGACGGATTACCTCACACCTCGTTGCAAAGGTGTTTAGCAAATCAGGGTATCATGCCAAAATTAAGGAACTAAGATGATGCAGTTCATTTCCTTGGGCTGCCGGTGGTTTGCAAGTTGAGCACCCTAAAAGTAACAGAATTACAGTGAAGCTGAGAATTTTAGTCACCAGGAATCAGGCCTGGCCCTTTAGAGTTAACTGAATTATCTAATCCCTTGGCTACTACACATCCCAGAAGAAATAGCTGCATACTAAATTTCCATCATATAGTACGTTATGTTCATTGGATAGTGAACTTTGAAAAATTACTTTTTTCAATAAATAATTAGATACGTTCAACATGGGCTACTCTATTCTCAAAAAAATCTAATTAGAATATGTAATGGCACCTTAGGTGTCAAAACTGATACATTTCCTAGTCAATTTAATACAAAATATCTACATAAACTCATTTGATTTGGCAGATACTACATATTTTACAAGTGGTCTCTCAAAATCTTTTGCCACCACCAGAAATTGGTGCCATATTTCAAAAGTACGGTTTCAATGCGGAATGATTTTTTAATTAGGCGAAATATTTCATAATAAAAGGTCAGGCATACTCTCAACTACTATTTCTAAATAACAAAACACTTAAATAATATATTAGTTCATCGGTAAATTTAAGTTTAAAGTTGGTATTGGAAAGACACTAAAATACAGCCACTTCACTTCTCAACATTGCCACAAAAGATTACCTGTCACTACACACTACAATAAATACTTTCGTTCCACATTCATTCTACATCCCTTCTTTCCACCCATCATCTTTAGTTTATTCCTACTGTCACCTGTCTTGACTAACAATCTCCCCTTTAATACACTCAACATCAGGCCAGATTGCAAGGAAATTTATTTCTAAATGAAAGGAGAATGCAATGTATTTTCCACAAAACTTTTATTTGCCACATCTAATTTCAACATACAGGCATCATCTTAAGGTAACCAAGGATAATGACTTTACATTGAAACTAGTTTTCGCAAATGTACAGTTTTGTGCAAAATACATATTGCTCTTTCATTCTCGCCTCTATTACGATGTCAACATTTACACCATTTGTACTTGCTACAACAAAATATAAATAATTTATCATCATACTTATAATACTTGGGAAGTGAGTGAATATATTTGGCAAATTGTCTCAGTAGAGCCAGAGAAACCTTAAATTATAAGATTTTACCTATATTTTCTCCTCTCGGCAGCAGATGGACATTTTTTCAGGTGATTTTTCTGCAATAGACCTAAGATGAAATGAGGAAAGCTTGACATGTCTCAGCCCAGGATTGACCTCATCTGAAGCGTATCTGAAGAGGAAGCATTTCACAATAGGATTTTTTTAAGATTGACAAAATTAAGGAATTTGTGACTTATTTCACATAGCTCCAACGCGCCGTGACGTTTGATTTTATTTATATTTGTTTATATGCGACTTTTGCAGGATTTCTGGGAAACATTCCCGTCGCTCGCAAACCCGACCCTAGATTGCGCCTCTGTGCTCAACCCCTGTGCCTGGATGGCGAGCGCGATACTACGTAATTAGGCTGCCACCGTCGCGTACGAAGGAATGGACTACAAAATTCAGAAAAGAATGGTTTGAGGTGTCACTTTGTGGAAGCGATTCATAAAGGAAAAAGATAATACTTAGTTCTTCCACACACATTTAATTACACACGACCTAGGTTTCGACTTACAAAGTCATATAATCGATGGTTTCAGGCGTTATTTTATGGAATCGGTTCATTCTAAAGCGGATAAAATAATACTTTGTAATTCCACAGATTTATTTCACAAACACACGACCCGGGTTTCTACGTACAACGTA